>CM051362.1:11080196-11105196 GCA_028015245.1 Cardamine occulta
TGAAAGAGAGTCATCGTCTTTATCTGGAACTAAAGCAGCAGCTAAAGGTCCGGCGACGCAACGACGACGATGACGACGTGAAGCTGTGAAATCGAAGAAGAAGAGGTTTGGTTTAGTTCTGAAATCTGAAAACTCGGATGGAATCAACAAAAGAATCTTAATGGGTTCAGATTTGGGTTATTCATTATTGGGCCGTATAAATGTAAATCCGTTATCTGTTAGGCCGTATAACTATTTTAAGCCCAATAGTTACACTTCTCTGTATTTTAGTATTTACGAGTCACGAAATTTGTCCACACAACAAAAGGTTATTTATTTCTAGTTAAATTTTTTTTTTATATATGATGTTCTAGAAATATATAGTCACACAAGTCACAAGCTACTAGAAAAAATATATTTAGTTAACAGTTTTTGTTTCATACTTAAAAAGATCGGACAATGTGGTTAATAGTTTTAGGCTCTGCATGTTGGGCATGTTACATTTCGAATGTCTCACAATTCATGTGTTTTAAGAAACGGTCTAAACGTTATGCCCGCAAAAATTACTTGCTAACCGTTGGAATTATGTGTGTGTGTGTGTGTTTTTTTTTTTTGTTATTAAGTGGCGTTAGGCAGTCCTACAATTATCATATACTTGTCATTTATGTTTGTTTTATTCTAGTTTTTAATTTATGTTTATATCATTACATTTATTAGTTTACTTTGGAGTTATATCTTTTACACCATAAAAAATAAAATTTGGAGTTATTTTCATGATATAGAACAGCAAATTTTGAGTTGAGCTTTGATGACATTAGTGTATGATTATATATGTTTTCATAACATGCTTGTTGTAAAAAAAATTCAATACTTAACTACATATTCGGTAGTGTTTTTTGAAGGACTGTCACTGACCCAAAAAAAAAAAGTTAAAAATATTTCAAAATTAGAAGGGAAATTTTTTTTCACAAATACTAAAACGAAATGAAATAAAAAAAATTATAAGCCTATATAAAAAAAACACATCACCACTTTCACAACATCTCCTTCTCTTTCGCTAACGTTTCTCCCATTCTCTTGTCGTTATCTAATAATCTCAACTTAATGCCGTCGGAGTTAAACCATCCCCGATCCACCAGAGTTCAGGGCTCTACGGCGGCTAACCCACCGCCGAATCTTGCCGAGCCACTGCCTTGTCCTCGTTGCAACTCAACCACCACCAAGTTCTGTTACTACAACAACTACAACCTCGCTCAGCCTCGTTACTTCTGCAAATCTTGCCGCCGTTACTGGACTCACGGTGGTACTCTCCGTGACGTCCCTGTCGGTGGTGGAACTCGCCGGAGCTCTTCTAAACGTCACCGTTCTTTCTCCACCACTGCTTCTTCCTCTTCTTGCTCTTCTTCCGTCATCACTATGACCACTCAAGAATCAGAAGCGACGAACCAAGGAACCAACGCCACAATCGAAGCGAGTCAGGGGAAGGGTAGTAATGTAATTTCAGATTATGGAAGCTTCGGTTCTTTATTGGCTGGGCAGAGCGAAGGAGCGTTTCTTGCGCTTGGAAATGGAGGTGGTGGGGTGGATTATGGGTTCGGGTTCGGGTATGGGCTTGAGGAGATGAGTATTGGTTATCTTGGTGGTGTTGGTGGCTCCGGTGGAGAGATTCCGGTGGTTGATGGTGGTGGTGACACGTGGCAGATTGGGGAGATAGAAGGTAAAAGTGGGGACAGTTTGATATGGCCTGGTCTTGAGATCTCAATGCAAAGCAACGATGTTAAGTGAAACCGTTTCTGAGTTCTTGTCTGTTCTGGTTTGATTTTCTTGTTTGTTTCTGTTTGTTTCTGTTTGTTTTTTTTTTCCCTTAGAAAAAAGCAAATGATAGAAAAAGGAAAAAAAATTTGGTGCAATGTTTTTTTTTTTGTTATGGTTACTTTTTGAGGTCCAATTTGTAAATGAGAATTATTTATTTGTTTTGATATTGGTTAGTTTAAATTTAAGTGATCCAATTCTCTAGGGGATACGAAAAGAAAATGACAAAAATTGGCTTCGGATATTTTGAAACGGTATATAGTCAATAGTGGAAAGATAAATCAGGCATATATGTCCAAAAAGGAAAAAGTACAGAAGTACTGTTTTTCAGAAGTGGTAAAAAGAGACTGTGAAATGAGTAAATAGCGTTGAACTTAGTTTTGTTTTATTTGATTGTTTATCAACAATATCATTGTTCATTTGCAGTGTCAAAGATTTGGTATATCGAATCATGTGAGTCTAGTGTTTTAGCATACCAGACAATTATAAAGACTGCTCAAAAAAGACTTTCATTCGATCAGTGTAGATACATGAACTAGAATTTTCACATTCAAAACAATCTGCTATATTTGATACATGCGAAGTTTGATTTGAACACTAATTAAGTTTGAAGTCCTGATAATAACATACTTTTACTGTTTAGTTTTTGTTATTTTAACTCTAGATTATGCTGTACTTAGTTATCAGAGCTAATAGATACTTCTCAACTAAAGTGTACTTAGTTAAACGTGGAAACTTTTTTTGAATGTAGGGATTATAGCTAATAGATATTGTCGCGTGGTCTCCTATTGCGGTCAAAGCCAAAAACAAACTGTGATGAATATAGATACGGTAACAACTAGACCTAGGCATTTGGAAAAGTTCTAATTGCGGTCATTCTAATTACGATTTTTGGGTTTTTAGAACTAGTTAGGGGTATATGTTTCATTCGGGTATTTATAATTTTCAGGTCGGATTCAGACCATTTCATTTCAAGTTTGGATCGGTTTGGATTATGCATTTGGAAAGCCAATTATATCCTAATTTTTTTAGATACAGTTGGTTCAAATTTTTTTACTCGGAATACTCATCAATGATCCGAAGTTACCCAAAAACAATTTCATAATCCAGAAATAACCCAATATACCCAAAAATAATCGAGAATGTAAAGTAACCAGCAAAACTATACCCAACAGTAAATGCTTAAGTTCTTCAGATTTTTTTCAAATACTCATTCAGGTTTCAAGTATTATCCGAACTGAACCTAAATCCAAACTACCATTCGTGCGTGATCTATTCAGGTATTTATGCTGATCTACACTTGATATGAACCGGTTTATCAGGTCAGGTTCAAGTTGGAGTTTCAGGCTTTTTTTTTTTTTGCCGAGGCCAAGTAACAACATTATGACCTAAGGTCAGAGAAATTATGCTCACGTTTGTTACCAACTAATAAAATTTTCGCCCACATCATTCAATTAACCTTCAGTCAAAGCGTAATCAGCTCCATTTGATTTGTATATCAAATTCTATTGTAACTTTGTTCGAGTCACCAACTTTTAAATCTCACTATTTTGTTTTGACTTTTTGAAATAGATAATGCGTAAGTCCACAGAAAGTAACATATACATACACTGATGAAATAAAAATTCAAAACAAAAAAAAGTTGAATTTTCTTTCCGCATGCATTACTACTATGTTTCGGAATTTGGAGTATTACTGCTTTTATTGGATTGAATTTTTCTGCTTGATTGATTGAATCAATATTGTATACTAATCTTTCATATGATTTGGTTGCGTTTTAATTTCTATGCTGTTTTGTTTAATAAAATTACCAAATAGGTTTAGATTTTTTTTTTTTTAAATAATAGGAGTTCTAGACATCCATATTCTTTTCTGTATCCGGGACCAGCAGTTGATAATACCACATTTAATGCGTAAATCATCCCTCTCAGTTGATTCGAACTCATTACCTCGTTGTTAGTGAAACCTACTAGACTAAGTAGCTCTGGGCGTACGGTTTATGCAGTTTAATAGGCTCGGTTTAAACAGATGATCGGTTTAATTGGAATTTGAAATTTATTCCGAATAAAACCGAATTTTTTTTTTGTTTAATCGGTTCGGTTTGTGATTTGTTCGGTTCGGTTTCAACATAATAAATCAGTTCCGAAAATTTCTAAAACTTCCAATAGTTCGGATATTTCAATCCGTTTACATCCATAAATATACAATTTTAACCAAAATAAAGACCTAACCTATTACATACACAAAAAATATTGATACTTGTAATGAATACTTGTGACTGGTGGTTCTGGTTCATCTCCGTCTTGAGAAGAAGCCATCTACAAGAAAATAATGTAGAGTTCGATTAGGGTTTTAATCAGATTCAGACTTTAGATTAGGGTTTTAAAGACCAAATACTTGTTAAATAAAACATGATAAACATCTACAACCCTCTAATAGACGTAATTAGAATTCAAAATAACCAATTTAAAATTATGAAATTTCCGTTTAGGGTTTGAAATTCAACAAAATCAAACCATGGAAACTTAAAACTAACACCTAATCCTTGTTAAATGACACATCTTCAACCGAAATTCGTAATTAGATTTAAAACCCCCCAATTTGAAAATTAAAAATTTCCGAGTAGGCCATTAGGGTTTGATGTTCTTCAGCTTTCAAATTTCACAAAATCAAACCACTAAAACTTGAAACTAACACCTAATCATTGTAAACTAACATACCATCAAACCGAAAACCTAATTAATTTTCAAAACCCCCAAATTTTAAAAATCAAAATTCGAATAGGGTTTGAAACTAACCCTACGGCGAATCGATGCAGAAAGTAGACTGAGATCCAAATGGAGAAGAAGAGATTCTTCTTGGCTCTTGATGTGTCGAATCTGGAGAAGATTAGGAGAGTGTCGCGATCGAGAGAGAGATTTGATGTTTCTGTTCTTGTTCTTGTTCGTGACACGAAGTGAGAGGATAGAGATGAAGATGATCAAATATTAAAATGATTAATGATGTTTTGTTTCTGGTTCAGTGGTTCGTGTCTTCGTGAGTCTTCTGTCTTTGTGTCAAGATGAATTTCAATTTAATCGATTTGATGTATTTGATTAATTTCAATTTGCGGTTTAGAAGGCTGGTTTAGAATAAATTAATCGGTAATTTAATCGGTTTATTGTTCTGAACCGAACCGATCTGATAACCGATTTCAATTTTAAATCTGGCCAATCGGTTTATGTTTTGATTAGAACTGCAATCCGAACCCGATTTCTTCGGTTCGGACCTAACCGATCCGAAGAAACCGAACCGGACGCCCATGGCTAAGACTAAGAATCACTTGATAAAAATTTAGATGTATTCTAGGAATGTTAAAATAGGTCAAAACTCATGTGGATTTGGGTTGAACTTTTATACTCATATAAATAAATAAGTTTTGGTGGGTTAACCCTAATGAGTTTGTAGCTTTAGTGGGTCAATTCATTTAGATTATGAATTATCTATCTACCATTAAAACATAAATTTATAATAAATATGTAAAATATCTACCCTTTGAAAAAATATTAGAGTTTTGGGTTACCATTTTTTATGATTTATGAATTTTTGGTTTTAAGATTTTATGATATTTTTATTTATTTTAATAACTATATATTTTTTATTTAATTTTTTAATTATTTTTTTTGTTAATTTTATAATTATATTATATATTTTAAATTTTTTAAATTATATTTAATTTATTTATGAGTAATTTATATAACTCATTTAACTAATATATTTAACGATTATAGAATTGAGTATATAAATTTTAACCCATAAAATAAATGGGTGAGTTCAACCCACCTATATAAATCTCTAATCCGATGAGTTTGGATGAAGTCGCGTTACGTATTTTAACACTCTAGTATTATCTTAACCATTAATCTAATAAAGCTTAAACACCTCCCATTGAAGTTTTCTATTGCCAACTACATTAATAGACCTCACGAGTGAGGGCATTGATATTTGCAACTTATTCTTAGCATGACTTAGAATTTAACCACTAAAATCTCTTCAGATTTTTTTGACCTTTTCAACCATTTGTCGCATTATCTAAAAAAATGGATTTAAACATTAAAATATTTAGTTTTTAATAATTTGAGTGATTCAGATCAACAGACACCATAAACTCCGAGTCAGGTCGTGAAAACTTTGACTTCCTAACTGATTCTTAGGTCAACAGGCCATAAACTCTAACTAATCCTAAGGCCCAGAAAACTATGTAAATATTCCAGTGATTAAATGAAAATGATAGAAAATATCGCTTTTGAGAAAAATTGATCTCTGATCTTGACCAGCAATATAATTTTCTCTCAAGTGGGAACTAATAGATTAAGACCACTTAATTATGTTAAAGTATTTTAAAGATAAGACTGTCAACAGTAGTCCAAAAATATTCAACTTGACTTACATAATTTACTTTTTAGAGTATAAGAGTAAAGAGTTTTTAAAAAGTTTTTCAACAATATAAAAAATAAAAATAATAAAAAGTATGAGAGAAATAAGAAAATAAGAACCTCTCTATAGACTCATTTGACATCTCTCAATATATAATTGGTTTGATTATTTATTTTATAATTTAAATTTTCTTAAAACAATTAAATTATATAAAATAAAATAAAATAATATAACTAAGATGCTCTTAGAAAAAGTTTATGCCTTTTTTCCAAACAACAATGTTATAGAAAAGCTAGTATAATTTACTTAATGTTACATAACTTTGGTTTTATAATTAAAAATTATACTCTTTTGAATTATTTTAGTTAGTATATTATGCTTCATTAAATTTTTTTATTGAAACCAAGTGGTGGTATCTTAGTGACTTGAGATTAGATATGTGTCTACCTTGACACCTGAGTTCGATTCCATTTGGCCACCCAACTTGGCCTTGAGATCTGAATTCGATTCCACTGTGCGAAAAGGAAGCTGGATTTAAAAGGAATTAGTTTGCGCAGAGGTCCGGAAGAACCTCCGAATTAAAAAAAAAAAAAAAATTTCATTGATCTCTATTCCTCCTTTTGTTTCTCTAGTTTCAATTTCTCTCACTTATTCTCATTTCTTTAAACGTCCATAATAATCGAAACTTAATTGCATCTATTGTAGTATGAAAACATATAGTACGGACCTGGGGACATGCTATCATAAGATCATTACAAAAACTAGTGTTAACTATTCTTTAGTTCCGATATTAAACACCGGAAGTGGGTGTCATTGACCTTCAATTGTCAAATTAAATTTGAGTCATCATGAGTTTAGAATCATTTGCTTTAAAACAAGAAAATTGAATCCTCGAAAAAATGTTTATTTTGATCCAAAGGTTGTCTATATTTTATTAATGATCAACAACCCAACATTTGTTTATCTATTTCCATAATTACACAACTATGATGCCGTTTCCCAAATTTGTGGCTTCTCACATCATTGCCTCTCAGCATGTGTGTTGTGACTTCTCTCGTCTTATCCCTACATCAATTATTATTATTCTCCTCTGTTGTGTCCCTAAAATTAAAACTTAAAAGCAAAATATGAAAGTTAATTTCCCATATTTAAGGGATCAATAGTACTCTAGGATTTCTAACTGTGAATACCAAATAAATTAAAGGAACATAAATAATTATTAAACTTAATAATATAAACCAGAGAAAGATAGAATACATTTTGCAATAAAACCTCTATCAATTAATAATATTGGAACCGAAAGATTTTATTAATTTAGAGAGGTTATTAATTTATTGAGAAATGAATAATTATTAATTTATAAAAAAATTTCATAAATTTAAAATACAATTCATGTTTAAAGTAAGAAATTGAAAACAATACTTTAATATTTTTAGCAGCAGTTAGATGTTAGAAAATAATTATCGTATAAATAATTTTTAATAATTTTTGATGTAATTTGAAAAGATAATATCATATTTTTGATATAGTATGACAAAATTACAGATGAGTTACTCAAAAATGCAATTTATGAATAAAAAATAACACTAAAGTCATATTTCACTAAATGATCTTAGTTATATTTTATAGTTTTATATAATTAGTAATTTATGATATTGATGAGACCATATAATTACATAAGATTTTCATAAAAATATTATTTTATTATTTTATCGAATTATGTTAAATATTACATTGGCCGAACTCGGGACTAAATTTTTTATTAATTTAGAGAAGTTATTAATTTATTGAGGTTCTACTATACTATATCTTATTTTTCTTTATGAAGCCTTAATAACTCGATTTGGAACCAAAAACAAAATGCTTTATATTTTTCCATGGTATGAAAACTACAAATTATATCTTTGAAACATATGTGTGTTTTTCCCACCCTTCAGCCAAACTCCTTTTGCATATGAACGTTAGAAATGTGTTTTGGTAACTATCTGAATAAAAGAAAACATTTTGTTATTCATTATGGTTTGGTTGTTAGTTAATTCCTTACATTGTTTCAAGTTTTGATCATGTTATCCTTTGGTAGTAACTTATTCAGTCTTTTAAGCTATTGTTCTAGTGTCTTGGAAAATAACATGCTTTCTGGAATATTACCCACAGAGCTTGGGAGACTCTCAAACCTTAAACGACTATAGACATTGAGTTTTGCATTTTCTTTTTAGATTGTTCGGCTTGTTTTGTTCTATTCGTGCTAAAAACCTTTGTTTGCTTCTCAAACAAATTGAGGGAAAGATTCCATCATCATTCTCAAAACTGACCAGCATGAGGATTTTGTTAGTATCCTTGTCTAAACAAGTTATAAATATTTGCATAGCTTGAGATTCTAATGTTTATTTGGCTTTGTAAACAACCGTATAAGTGATATAGAGATATTTATATACACTAATCACTATTATTTCAACTAATTTGTTATACTAACGTCAATAAATATTCATTTGTTTGTTATTTTATCTATGTTGTGTTTATGTTTTGCTTATGTTTTACTTTTACTTCTTTTTTTATTGTTTGTGTCAAAAAAACAGAATGTTATTTAGAATAAGAAAGAGTAAAACATTCAATTTGAAACAAAAATGGAAAATAAAATTATATATAAATTGTATAAAAAAAATTTACATTAATAGTAAAAAAAATTATGTAATGAGTTACTTTTAAAAATGATTATATTTTAATTAATAATAGTACTTATAAATAATATAATTTTTTTATAACAATATAATATTGGAATACCGCGTGTTGGGGTAATATAATCTAGTATCTTAAAACGAATGAGCATTGTATGTAAGTAGAGACATAAATAAATAGTTTGAAGTATGGTGAAAACAGAGGCACATTGTATGATTCTTCAAAAATCCAAATTCTTTATATTGAAAAAACTTACTGAATATAATACACATTACATTGTTCCAACTTCAAAACAAAGGCATTCTTAAACAAACACACAGACAATACAAAATCTCTTAAAAACTTCAAACTTGTCAATCAAACAAAAACTACTTAGTTAGGTGGCTTGAAGAACTTGAGCTTAAGTCCATTGGTAACCATACTCCAAATCCCACCTATAGAGAAAGCCAAGCTAAATGCAACTCCCAGCCAACCCAATCCCCAGTGGAAATACCAATTGAAACTATATTTCGCCGGTTTCTTAATTAAGACCCACATGAAGCAAGGATAAGCAAAAGTTACCGGGAGCGTGAGTCCACCGAGCAAACCCGCAAGACTAGACAGGAATGGGAGAGCAACGCCAATGAAGAAAGAGACAAAACCGAAAAACACTCGGAAACCTGATCTGACCCAAATCGAACATGGTTTGTTGGTTCTGCTTGTGTAGCCAGCCTCAAAGCTGTCAAAAGCAGGCATCGAGTATATCTGAAAGCTGCTCAGGCAACTGAAGACTACTAGGAGAAATGCCGTCGCTAATAAGCCTCTTGGAATGTCATGAATGTGGAATGCATATAAAGCAGCAAGCATACCTCCTGAAGGCATCTGTAAGACCAAGAAAAATTTACATAAACCAATCTGAAAACCGAACCAAAGATCAGAATATAAAATATTTTGGTTTCTTAAACCATAATGACATCCTTAATTGACAAGAAAACATAAACCAAGGACAAGGAGACATTAAATGAAACTTACAAGGTTCCCATAAGCCCAAAAGCCTCCAATGGAGATTGGAAAGATACACAAAGCAATGAAGAAGTAAGAAATTTTGGCTCCTCTCCACATTGGTACATGAGCTGGATGCTTAAACGTTGATGGCATCGTTGACTACAAAGTTTTCAATACTCAAAATATAAACCACAAGTCCATTATGCATTATATCAATCTATAAACATAAACATTTTGCATTTTTACCTGAATTTCAAGAACCAAATTGTGACCTCTAAAGGCAAAAGCTATAATGCCAAGAGCATTCAAAACAGCGAAAAGCGAACCATAAGTTGTAGGCATAGAAAGAGGCTCATATGAGATAGTAGCTGGTCTTGTTTGGCTCACAGAGAGAACCCAAACCATTGTGGAATAAGTTATTGCAGTCACTGCTCCTATTAAGGAGAGTCCCGCAATCGAGTTGAGGTTTGGAAGCTGAGACAGAACGATGCATAGAGACGTAAACACCAAATACCATTCCACAGTAGTTAACGGGTTCGAGGTGCATAATGGACCGCAAACTATCTGGAAGAACAGTTTCATAGTCTCTCCACCGATCAGAATCAAAGCTGTCGCGGTTCCTGCTGATAAGTAAACCGTTGGAAACAATGCAAGCCAAACTCCTAACCTTTCTCCTGTTCCAATCAAGAATCCAAGATTTAAGTAATAACAAGACACAAATTTAGTATCAAACAAACATCATTATGGTTCCCTCTTAGCTACAAGATTGAGTTTCGGCCTTGGATATGAGTTTAGTATCAATGTAATGTTAAAATTTAATATATCATTTTACCAAATGCAGCTTGTGCAAGTTCCACATATCGATTGTAACGCTTCCCAGGGACAGCTTCGTGTAATTGAACTAGAATCCATAGTGTGTAGAGTTGCCAACAATAGGCTATTGTCAATGACAGTATTCCCCAACTCCTACAACAACAATAAATTCACTTCTTGAAGTTACAAAGAATCATATGCATCTTTAAATAACATTCTTGGTTAACCTTTTAGTCCCAAATAATAATATAATCCATCACTAAGCCATTGAACTAACCAAATGCTCAACCTTGTAAGCTATAACAAGTTATGTATAGTATAGGTAGTTACAAATATTAACAATAAATATTTATTTAAATGAATATAAAGTTTTTATAATAGCCATTCTTTTTGATGTCAAATACATTACCTACTTATTAAAAAAAGGAGAATATAAACTATATATTAAATGTAAATTTGCCGGAAATCAACAAGAAACAAAATCAATGATAAAAGAAGGCTTCTGTCTTAATCCAAATTAAAGCAAAAAAGTATGTCTGTGAGTATCCACATGTGTAATGATGGAAGCATGAAAAATGAAAAAAGAAACAAAAAATCTGTTCTACAAAATTTGAAAGTGTTTCCAAAGTTAAAAAAAAAGTAATATTATTATTTCCAAAAAAAAAAAGACCATTTTAGATTTTTGCTCAGAGAACCCTGAAATTAGATCTGAACATAAACAGAGACTTAACCCTCGCCGTTCACTTGAAAAGACTGTACACAAACATCGAGAACAAAAAAGATTCTTGAAAAATGAGATAAAACGCTAACGCAAACGCACCAGCCAAGAAACGCAAACGCGACGGGAAGAACAAGAGCTTGAAAACCAACACCAGCGTTAAGATTATGAAACGCAGCGTAATGAGCGTTTCCATTACGAGACTCAGTAATAGGAAGCCAAGCATCTTGTGGGTTAAGCTTAGTGAGATGACCAACTTCTTCTAAATAACCTTTCATGTTGACAAGAACTCGTTTCATAGGTGTACCAATCGGACTCAAGAACCTTGGCGATATGAATGAGGTTGGAGTCCATGTCGCCGACGATGGTTTAGTTGCCGGACGAGGAGATCTTTGACCAGATGGAGTAAGAATCTCCGGTGTTGAAACTCGTGGTGTGGCTGGTATTGATATTAGCTCTGTCTCGGGTCTTTCGTCCATTGAAGAGTGGGAAAAGAAATTATGTTTGCTTTTTTTTTTTGTTTCTCACCATCACTCTCTCTTACTCTTTACTTATTTTCTAGTGTCTCCGGAATTTTTGCAATTTTTTCTTTTATTGTTTTAATAAGACAACTTTATTGGTATTGGAAAATAAAATGGTTTAATTACAAGAAATGACAGTTCACAAAGTAAATTACAAGAAATGACAATGTAAATTTCATATTCAAGAAAATAATAGTAGGACAAAAATAACCCTTTGCTTCAGTACAAAAATTATGAGTCGTTTGACCAATAAGATAATGATGGTGGGGTCAATAAGGCAAGATTTTTTGAACGTTTTGAACAATTCTTTTAGCAAAAAGAAATTGACATGAAATAGCTGTTGTTCATCAATAATACGTTAGAGACAAAACTGTGAATATGTTTTATTTTATTTTTAGACATGTGATTTAAATAAATAGTGTGAAATCATGTAAAATAATGATTTATCGAAAAACTATTTCACAATAATCTCTGCAATATGTTATTTAAAAATGCATGCGATAAAGTAGTTGATTTTGTCATGTGTAGTTGTTACAAATAAGATGGTAGAATTTAGCTCTCTTATACATATTCTCAAAATTATATTATGATGAACTTTCAACAAATATTCCATAGAAAATATTTGCAAATTCGTTACAAAATTAGCAAAAAAAAAATTCATCACAAACACGTTCTATTTGAATGTTACTTTTTGGATTTAGTATTGTTTGGGAAAAAAAAATTTAACCTCTAAAGTGACAAATGTTAGCACTTTAAACATTGATAGCAAATCATTACACTACAAAAATTTGCAACGGAAATTTGTGATGGAAATAATCCCTCGCAAATTTACGAGGAGTTGGCAAGGAATTTGCGATGAAATTCAGTATAATCGCAAATCCCTTGCAAATTTGCGAGGGGAAAGGTTCATCGCAAAACCGTCGCAAAGTTGCAATGACATTGCGAGGGAATTGTGATATAAACAAATTCTGTCGCAATTTTCTCACAAATTTGCGACGGAGTTGCGACAAAATAAAAAATATCGCAAAGCTGCGACAACATTGTGAGGGAATTGCAATAAAACTAAACTCCGTAGCAAATAACTCGCAAATTATGACATCCGTAGCAAATCCCTCACAAATTTCCCCACTAAATCCGCAGCAAATCCAGGACTTGTTCATTTGAAATGCATATTTTTTAAGTGTGATTGGTACATATAGTCGGACTAGGTGACAATGTGATTATACAACAAGTAAGAAGCGTAAATGTCTTGATCCCAATGAAATCAATGGAAGATATTATACACATTGATCCACTTAATAGAAAAATATAAGACATTTTGGACGAATCCGAGGAATATGTCGAATCGGACGAATTCGAAGAGTTTGATGATGGAGAATACTCTGACAAGTCAAATGAACATTCACATGTAAATGTAAAAGATTCTGATTAAATTTATAAGTGTTATTTTTGTTTTTTTAAGAGATATTGGATTCTCTCACAAATCCATAGTAAAATTTCATATATGCGAGGAAAATATGAGTGGCTATCGCAAATCTCTCAAAACAATATGAGGGATTTGAGACGCACCTTTGCAAATAACCTACACCCTAAATGCGACGCACATACTCCCTAAACGCGAATCAGTTGAATTTTATGAAAATCAAAATTTTGCAACGGATTTGTGACGAATTCCTCGTAAATCCTTTGCAATATTTCATTTTTTTGAAATTTTTTTTTAAAGTTTTTTAAAAATTGAAATAATGCAAGGGATTTGCTACGAATCTCTTGCAAGTTCCTCGCAAAGTTTACCGCGAATTCACCAAAATATTTCTCGGTAAAACTTTGCAAGAGATTAGCGATGGTTGGACGATATGTAGGATTTTCTTGAACGCACAATGTGACATTTACAATTTTGTCATGTTTTCAGTTTTAAAATAAATCATTTATTTAAGTGATGCAAAAGTCTTTTACATCAGTTATAACTAATACAAATATTAAAAATAAATGATGTAAAATGACATTTTTTGTAGTGTATGGTTTTATTTAGTTTATGTTGTTGTGATAAATATATAATTCCGTATGAATCTATTGGCCATACATGCTGCACCAATTCTTACAATTGAATTGCAATAAATTATATTAAAAAACTCTTTAAATCTATCGAGCATTTAATTAGTCAATACATATTAAAATCCATAGGAAAGTTATATTGATTTATCTACTTTACAAGTCTAATTGGGATTCTTATATGAAATTATGAAATCAGAAAATTCGAATAAAGATAGATATATATTTGGGACAAGTTGTGGTATGTATTTTAGGTGAAATTAAGACAATAGATCATTTTTTCTAGATTTTATATTCACTAAAATAATTAAATTCATGGTCTGTATATAGATTATTTCGTAAATATATCTTAATATATGTATATTTTACATTTCTGATAAGTCTAGATCAGGTCGTATATACTTTAGATGCTATTGGTGTGTGAATAAATAGAGTTGTATATAGTTCATAATTCAATAAGAAAGAAGTATCTTAACCTACATGGTATCAAGAGCTATTCAATTCTAAAAACCCTAAAAAAAATTCTCTCACTTTTCTTCCTAACATGTCTGTCAACTCTTCTTCCGCTACCGCCGATGTTCTCAATTCCGGCAGCTCCTCTTCCAACTTGGTCTTCATCAACATGGCCAACGTTACAAAAATTTCTTCCACAAACTACCTTACATGGAGCCTTCAAGTTAAATCTCTCATTCGTTGTTGTTAACGCCCAGGAGACATCAAACCCTGACTTCCTTCTCTAGCAACGTCAAGATAGTCTCCTCTACAGCGTCCTAATTGGTGCTATTGAAGTCACAAACCAGCCGCTCATCACGGTCGTGACTTCTTCCTTCGAAGCTTGGCAAACCCTAGCCAACACTTAAGCTAAACCATCGCGTGGACACATAAAACAACTGAAAAACCAGTTGAAGCAATGTGTCAAAGGATCCAAAACCATTGATGAATGCATGCAGCTCATTCGAACCAAAGCTGATGCTCTCGTCTTACTTGGAAATCCGCTACACTCCTCTTGCCGGTTGGTGGCTCCCTAAGCCCCATTTTCCATCTCCCTCTTTCCATGTTTTCTCTTAGTTTTACGTTTATCGAATCTACGGTTGCATGATTTTATAAGGAAGAGTTGGAAGGTGATGTAAAGCGGCATGTACCGGATCAAAGTTCAATGGTATGGTGCTGGATCGGAAGGTGGATGGTGTGTTTCCGTCATTGGAGGTAACACAAATGTCTATGTTTTACAACGTTTTCCTTTGGTTTTCCTTTGTTATATTGGTTTGTCGGTACAGTCAATACTGCTCTAATATGCGAGTTTTCATATGTTTATTTGTCTCTATTTATCAGATCCACTCGAGATCTGTTATGTTCGTTGGTTCAACATCTATTATGTACCTCGAGGTTTTGTTGGATATCTACTAGTGTTTTCTAAACTTTAATGGAAGATTTAGATTTATGTTTTGCTCTTTGTTTTCTAATCTTTTGGTTGTCGATTCAACCGCTATTGTCGTGCGTAGATCTATTTTTGCATTAGGAACCTTCATAGTTAAATGAGGTTATCAATGTCGAATTAGGTGGATCTTACATGACAATCTATGTCCATATTTTAATTTGGTGGTTTTCCAATTTGTAGATGAATTCAAATATTCTTTTAAACCCCATATGTTTTCGAGTTCTCATCTTTAAATATCTACTGGTATTATATTTTGCTGGCTCATTTGATAGCCTTTGTATTCAGTTACCTTTGAGTAATAATAAGAAAATTTGGGGCAAAAGAAAAAGATCACTGATTTATACCCATATCTATTTGTTGAGAGAAATTTGTGAGAAAAAAGGAATAGACTTTGGTCATCGATCTAGTGGCATAATCAATATCAAGAAGCGAGTTCTAGATTTGGCGATGTGTTACGTCGAAGAAGAAACGAGATGTATACTTTGCTTATTTTAAATTCAAACATGTGTCTTATTAATAAGATGAAACAAAAGCATATTACATAGAGATAAAAGTTAAGATAGAAAATTTAAAACCATAAAACAAAGGAGAAGATTTGATACAACAGTACTTGTCCTCAAGTATCATACGAACAACTTCATCCATCGTTTTGATAGAATCATTGTTCTCACAGCTTCGTCTAGGGAAAGTTTTAGTACAATTTTATATAAAATATAATCTGGTAAACTGCTAATTCGATCAATTCCATCATTGGTATTGACAGCATTGACAATGACACTTCCGCCTTGTGCATCAGATGATAGTGAGTTCTCCATAGATTGAATCGTTATAGAAATAGATAATTGTGTGAAGAAGAGAAATGAGAAAAAAAAAGGGAGACTACTTTTTTTTTTTTACTTTAGATTATTCATGTATGAGAAAAACAAGATGAGAATGGAGGTATATATATACTTGATAGTTAATTACGAGGAGACAACAACAAAAACATTTGAGATTGTTGGTCAAAATTAAAATGCTAATAAATTTTCTTCCTTTTTCTTCCCTTTGAACAACTTAAATTCATTTTTCTTTTACACCCAAAAATGGAAAATGTTTAAAAGAAAAAAAATTCAACCTTTCCCTTCCTGATATGATTGATATTTACCAAATAAATTTGCTTCCCTAGGAAAGAAAAAAATAAAATTAGATGGACAACATTTTATTTCTTAGTTATGTGAGGCTTGCCACATCACTAAAATAGGAAAATTTCTTATTTTTTAGCTTTTTGGGGTAAATTACTAAATTATAAAGAATGATTATAGAGGACCATTTAATTAGTTCTCTCACATCCATTTTTCTCTTATAATATCTCATTAAAATCTAGACAAAATTCCCTTAACACAAATTTAACGGGATAAGTATTTTATTAAGGATAAAATATTTAGAAAATATTAACTCCAATATTGGCGGATAATTATTTTGTTAGCATGATAAAAACTTATTGTATCATATGACATATATGGAATCATAACTAAATGATTATTTAACGTGGTATCAAACATAATGTTTGTATAGTAATATATGTATCCGACGAATAATGAATCATGTTTTAAGTGATTGTTTATTTATTAACATGATATATATTATGTTATACTGACAAACATTATTACATGTTAACAAATTAGTTATCGATAGCAACTTTATCCATCATCCGCCAGATAAATATATTATTATATTGTCAACATATTGTATACCTCGTTAAATAATAGTTTAGATGTAAATCTATATATTTTATATGGTATAAAGTCTTTTTTTATCGTATTAACAAAATCATTACTCGTTAACATTAGACCTTTATTTTTCCCAAATATTTCGTTTAGTAACAAAATACTTATTCATGCAAAACCATTTAGAGCAATTTTGTCCTTTAGAATATGGATGAGAGAGAAGTAAATAACATAAAATAAATGCTAAAAAACTAATTTCTGGATTCTTCATGGTTATTTATTTGGTTGACCCTTTGTTTTGCTAGGGATTTTGTTTGTTTGCATTATTAATATTAGTTTCCCATAAAATTAATATTGTCCATCTTTTTATTTGCCCTAGTTTTATGACGATCTTAGACAATATATATTGACTACTTCGATGATACTTGAATATGTCCATTATCCTATAATATATATATATATATATATTGATTTTTATTGTTTTCTACGTCCTAATATACTTTAAAACAAAGTTCTAATCTACTTTATAAATTAAAGTTCCTAAACATAATGGATCTAAATGGTATCTAAGGAATTGTGGAATTTTTGAGGAATGTGGCAGAATTGTGGAATTTGTTACCAGTTGATGTGTTATTGAAATTCCACAAAAAAAAAAAATATATACAAAAACATATTCACATTATTTATTGCAGACATCAAACATTTTTTTGTTGTTGTTAATCTAATCTAAATGGTAACCATAAAAAAATATTCAGCTGGATTCTGCCAGATTCAATAATTTTACCTTTACCATTTGTTATTCAATCAAATTCCGCCAGATTTAGCAATTAAAAAAAACATATTTTAATTATTTTTTCGTTATAATAAACAAACTAAACATGGACGTTCGGATACATATACGGGTTCTGTTTGGATCTTTCATTTTTTTAGATTCTCCGGTTCAGACTTTCAAGACACATTCGAGTAATTATAATTTTTGGTTCATGTTCGGTTCGATTCCATCCGAGTTTGAGACAGATAAAACTAAAAAATTGGTTAAATTTAAATAAAATTTGCTTCAATTTTCACAAATATAACTAAATAATTTCGGTTACTTTGGGTATCATCTTTAGATATATTATTCACAGAGAACTACAATAACTATAAAAAATTTTATTTGGTTTTAAAATAATTGATATTTTTGGTTCAATAGTTGTAATTTTAAAATTGAGTTATATCAAATTTAAATATAATTAATATTTTCTGGTATAGAATTGTATTTCAGGTAATATTAAATTGCTTAAAGTTTTACAAATATAACTAAATAATTTCCGTTATTTTGGATATCACCTTTAGATCTATTATTCAGATAACTAGAACTAAAATAACTATAAACAATTATTTGACTTAAAAATAGGTGATATCTTTGGCATTGTAGTTGTAATTTTGAAATTTAGTTATATCAAATGTAAATATAATTAATATTTTATAGTCTGTAATTGTATTTTGGATATCAATTATAATTTTTTGTTAGGTTTGAATTCACTTTTAATTCTTTGGATACATGAGTTTAGAACCCTTTCGAATATTTGCCCGGACCTAACACAAACTTCTCGTCAACATGCGTCAACTCGTAGATGTAAGATGGATACAATTAAAAAGTTTGTGTATCATAACGGAAAAAAATATTATATATTTTTTGGATATCCAAAAAGTTTATGTATTTTAGTAAGCTAATTAAAATATCAAATTTAATATTTAATACTTTAGTATTTTACTATTTTATTTAATTAATCTTGATAAAAATTAAAATTGTTTAATTATAATTTTTATAAGTTTATTTAATTAATTCATTAAAAATACTGTCAGATTCTGTCAGATTCAGCTGTTATCATTTGAATTCTAAGTTATTCTCCCAAAAATCACAAAAAATTCAAAAATATTCAAAATTCCGCGAGATTCAACCAGATTCTCATGTTAGCAGTTAGACTATAGTCTTACATTACTTTCAGTTTCATCTCTTCAACTTAAGAGAGTTAGGGATTCAGTACTATGCTCATTATTCGGAAATATGTAGGTTGCTATTTATTTTATTTAATTAACAAAATGATTATTAAAAGTTTGTTTTTTCTTCCACAATACCAAATAAATAACTATATACAGTAAAATCTCTATAAATTAATAATGTTGAGACTATAATATTTTATTAGTTTATAGTGATATTAATTTATCTATAAATTAATAAACATTAATTTATCTATAAATTAATAAACCTTAATTTATAGTATAAAATAATATTTATTAATTTATAGTATAAAATAATATTTATTAATTTATAGAGAGTTTTGTTAAAATTAAACATATATATATATATTAAAACAATTTTATCTAAATAAAATTAATGTTTTAGATATTTTAAATTTTAATAGTTTTGGACTTGAAAGTTTAAAATTTAAAAGAAAAAATAAATTATTTTGATAATAAATAACAAAGACAATAGATGAATTCACTTATATAAACGATTAACATAAATTCAAATTTATGATTAGTGACTTCAATTATTGTATTTAAATAGCCTATACGACTATTGAATTAAAAATTATGCATATTTAGAATTTAAAAATTTATAGAAATTTTTTCTTATTTTTATGACAAATTTATAGACTATATAAGAATAAGATAGTTAAAAACACACAAAAAAATGTTCTTATATAAAAAAGTTAGTGATGAGTTCTAACACAAATTCATTAAAAATATACTAAAATATATATATATATATATATATGTGTAAATTTTCATGATTATTAATTTATGTTATTAGTGGGACCATATATTTACATAGAGATTCTAAAAAATTATGATCTTATTTATCTTATTGAATTTTGTTTATTTTTACACCGGTCCGATTTGGGACCAGCAAATTTTATTATCTTATAATGTTTGTTAATTTATCGAGTATTAATTTATAGAAGTTTTACTGTAATTGGTTCAGATCAATATTTTCACGCCCGACCCAACCTGGCCGGTCCGACTGGTTAACCCGGGACCCGGACACTACTCCGGTTCGGATTTAGTATTAAAATCCACCAATAATAAAACGAGAAAACCCAGAAAAACTGCCATTAACCCGCCACGCGGCTGGTTCAACTGGTCCACCGGGTTGCGGATCAAGAATTTTTTTCTAAATATTTTAAATTTTTGATTTTAAAACCTTTTTCATTCAAATAAAATGTTTAATTTTGAGAATAAAATTATATTTTACACTTATTTTAATAACTTTATAGTTTTTAAAGCGCATATATACGATTAGTTGTTTTGATGTTTAATTATTTCATTTTTGTCGCTGACAATTTTATACTATTTTAGTGGTTTCTTCACTTTTTGTTTAAATTTGATTGAATTACTTTAATATTATTGTTAGATCTTTTCTGTTTTTATCAAACATAGAATTACTTTTTTATTATTTTAATACTATTAGTTTTTATTCTTAATTTCATAAAATAATATATAGGAATATTGGTAAATACATAATAATATATAAATTATTCTTTATTCTATTGATCTGACGGTTGATTCGATTCGACCGGTGATCTGATGACCGGATAAGTCATCCGGTTTGGTGTCCGAATCTGGTATAAAAAGATTGGTTGAGAGTCTTTAGAGCCAGGCAGCTCATGTCATGTGAGGCTTGCCACATCACTAAAATAATCAATATTGGAAACACTTCAATGGGCTTCATCGTCATTTCCCTACACAAACCCACGAAAAAGTCGTTGACGACGGTGACGGTTACGGCGGCGTAAATCAATCGGAACTAATAACGATGCTCCGTTCTCCTTTCTCCGTCTTACTATCTCTCTTCTTGCAAGCTCTTACTCTAACCATAGCTCTCGATCCTTCACAGACCGACGATTCCAACATCACCGCAACACCAATTTTACAGGTAAATCAATCAAATAAATCAAATCAATCTTCGTCTCCGGTCTCAATCGTCTGACTAATTGGCTTTCACTACTTAGGATGTGTTGAAGGAGATATCGGTGAAGCAGAAATGGAATCTGGAGGAAGTTAGATTTTCGAAATTGGAAGTGAAGAAGCTTCGTGTAGGTATTGGTCGGAGCTTTGAGATCCGGATCCGATTAGGGAAGAGCCGATTCGTTTTCATCTTCCCTGATGAAGTTACCGATTGGAGAAGAATCGGCGGAGGAAGAGAGGTGGAGTTACAGGAAGTGGTTCGAGAAGTTAATTCGAGTAAAGTTCTTGATCCGCTTGTATTGAAAGGTCCATTTGAGCTACGAGTCGCTGGCGATGATCAACTCTCGCTTTTGTTGCCGGTAATGTTCTTTTGTTCATCTCTTACTGCTATGATTGATGGTAGTGATCTATTCGTTGTTTGGACTATTAGAGGAATTAGAAATTTAGGTCTTTGTTTTAGTGATTTTTCTGGTGTTTCTTCATCCTTGTTCTTGTTACAGTAAACTCTGTTATTGTATTTCTCCTTCAAGTGCATAGAGTAGAGAGAGTTCTAAATAACTTTGAAGGAGGACTTGGCTTTTGTGTGTGTTTTCCGACCTAAAACCCAAATAGTATCAGTAGTTGTGAAGCAAAATGTTATGGAACCTTTTTTTAGTATTGGAACTCGTATAAACCTATGCTTTGTTCATGAGATTTGCTATTATTGATGGTAATGATGTATTCATTTCTTGGATTATCAGAGGAATTAGAAACTTAGGTCTTGTTTAGTGAATTTCTGATGTTCTTCATTCCTAGTCTCGAGAAGATGAATGCTCAAGTGAGAGTATGTAGCATTCTTCCTACTCCATTGGATTTTACATTAAACTCTTTTATTGTGCTTCTCCTTTAAGTTCAAAAAGTAAAGAAAGTTCTGGATAACTTGTTAAGGAGGACTTGGTTTCTTTGTGTCCAAACCTAAAACCGAAAACCTCTGCTATGTTCTTAAGTCTAAAAGTTCCTTATTTTGAAGATTGTTTTTTTTTTGCTTCAGTAGCTTGTCACTGATGATTTGAGCTAATGATTTGTTTTCAGATGAACATTTCACACAGCGGTTTAAAACGAGTCCTTGTCAGTGAGGGGATCTCTGTAGAAATAAGGGATGCTCAAGCAGTTTCTCTTTTCCACTCATCCCATCGACGATACGCTTCTACTGTAGATATTAAAGAACCAAGTTGTTTATGGTCGTTTTTAGGTTCGGTGTGCGTGCCACTGCCACCCATACAAACCATAGGATCAGCTTCATTGGTTGCCTTTAGAACTTCAAATGCAGATTCACAAATCAAGACTGCTTACTTAACCGACGAAGCAATCCAGTTACTTCCAGAAAAATGTTATTATAAAACTCACACATATAGCCAGCATCGTTTCCCAACTGATCTTCTTGGCTTAAGGATCAACAAGTTGGAAAAAGTTCTGAGCTCTTTAGGGAATGGAAACAACAGACAAACGATAAGCTCCGTGACAGCAAAACTAAAGGCGTCAGGGATGCTACGGTTTCAGTTAGAGATCGAGAGACGAATTGGGAGCAATGAGAGTGTGGTTACTAAGACAGTAGAGTGGAGAACGAAACCGAAAATCGAACGGGTTTGGTTTGAAGTAACGGCAAAAGTTGAAGGAGATAAGTTGAAAGCAGTGGGGATGAGAAAAATGGTGCCTTTTATTGAAGTGGATACAGAAGCATGGAGCAGTTTGATGTCAAATATGTCATTTACCAAGTTTCCATCAATACTTGTTCCTCAAGAAGCTTTAACACTTGATGTCAAATGGTAGGACAAACACTTTTGTAAGTAAACTTTGTTTAAAGCCTTTTTTTTTTGTCTTTACGTTTTGATAATTTTCCACAAACCATGATTTTAATGGATTGTATTTACCTGCCCTGGTATGAATATATATATACTTCTCGTTAGAGCTAAATGAATGTTTATCACGAATTTGGTGAAAAGAATTGTTAGAAATTAGTTATGCTAATTTTACTTATGTTTTCTAAAATAATCGACCAATTCATCGATACAGTTTTTTAAAAAGACCATTTCCAAATTACTATATTTAGTTGGTCTTTTTATATAAAAAAAATCATTGCTTGCACGGAGAGGTAAAGAGTAAAGACAACCAGTCGTCGATAAGCAAAGCACAGATTCACACTTTAGTATTCGATAAATTCTAAGTTCGTCATCAATTCAAATTTCAAAACATATTTTAACAGTTTATTTTTTTGCTTTACTCCGATGTGAAATCTTCTTCGCTTGGCGCTTCGACGGGTGCGGTGCGTCATTTCATATATTATATAATATTTTTCTTTTTTTGTCGACATTAAATCATTCATTGTTATATAATCCGCTTTCTAATATTTCACGGGTTTTGACTAACCGGTCCAACAAAAACCACGGTTTCAAATTTGCGGATTATCCCACGTATTTTTCAATTTTTTTTTTAACGTCTTAGTTTTATTGAATAAATAATGTGTCTGAAAGTATTGTAACGTATACAATTTTTTTTTTAACATCAACCTTCGTATAAAGTATAAAATTTGCAGGGTTAGAAAAAAGTTGTAACGTTACTTGTTGATAATACGCAGATTTTACCAAAGAGTCTGCTACGTTGTTACACATATTTTTCAATTTTTGTTTGTTTTCTAATGTAAGAAATGTAAATATAATAGATTATAAACTTAAATATAAAAAATCATTAATATATATATATATATATATATTTAAAAACATTAATATTGTTTAAAATTTACATAACATAGGTATAAAAAGAAAAATACCAGCTTCATGGATGTTTTCCTTGATTTCCTCATGTTTGATCCCATGATGTATAGGACAAGTGGTAAGATCCCACAACACCTGGAAAATAGAAACATTGATGTTGTTTTATTCAGATGCATATATGAAAAATAGAAACACAGACATAAGATAGCTGCTTTCCAATAGAAATGTTTAACGGCCATAAATGCCGCTCTATTTTATGTGGAGATTGGTTAATAAGAGATGCATTCTTAGGTGTAGATATCATTGTCTCCCAATCAAGTGGCTAGTATTTTAGAACTTCTTTGACTGCTGAAGATGCAGATACTAGAAGGAAATTAAAACCAAACCTTTGTAGTCTATTAATGACTCTGATATAATCTTGATCACTTGCAATAAGACAAACAGGAGCTTGAATTGGTGCAGAAAGCGCTCACACATTCAGGTAATCTTCAATCATGATATCGACATTATCTATTTTAGGATATTGAACTTCACAAAAAGAAAAGAAAAAGTCATGCTTTTTGATTTACTAACCATCTCGTAAAAAAAATAAGATCTATAAAAAAATCATAAACATACTTACCATCTGGTAAGACTTCATGTATTGTCAATCCACAGTCTTCTAAGATCTTCTTGTAGTCGTCGATAAATTTCTCTCTGAAAATCCGGAATTTGCCAATAAATATCCCATTTGAGCAAGATGATTTTTGAAATTCGCCAAAACAGTTTTAACTCTTTGGGCGTTTACTATTTCTGGATTGGTTTTGTCCGCTGGAAGTTCTACATTTTCTCCATCCCACAAGTCTGCAAAAAAACAAGAAAAAAACTATATAAACTACTCATAATCATCAAACTCTATAAACTACTCATACAGTTTTATCTCTAAGTATTTTTGAGCAATGGTAAGAGCAAAAAGAACGGAGGAAGATGCCTTGATTTCTGAGCTTGGTAGTATCCTCCGTGGAGGAGAACCCTCAAGACTAGTTGGAGGATCCGCAAATAACGTAGATATAAAAAGGAAAATGCCAAATTAGCTAACAAAGATACTCTCGGATTTAGGATTTGAAATGCATGGCCGGATTTGATTTACAACCCTAATTTAAGCTAGTGATTGTGTTTCAAATTCGAAAACAATGAATTCTATA
>CM051362.1:11105296-11155296 GCA_028015245.1 Cardamine occulta
ATTTATTGATTATACTTGGTGCAAAACCCTAATTCTGTTTTACAAGAATCTAAAAACCAACCAAAAGATGGTGTAGTGAGATTCTCTAAATCCTAATTCTCTTTACAACACTAATTTAGCGATAATGTGTATCTTCACGCACATGAGAATCGAGAAAAACCCAAAGCATATAACATCGATCAAAAATCTGCCATCACCAAAAGATTCTACAACCAACTGCATTTTGACTAATTTTCTTTCTTCCGATCTTTCCGACCTCCATAGCCTAAGAAAAAATTAGGTTGAAAATGAGAAAAGGAAGTTATTAGATGAAGGTTTATAAAATGGAAGTAAGTTTCTTGAGTTTAAAATGTAGATGGTTGAGACTTTGATATAAACTTCATGTCTCTCTTATACAATTTAAAAATTTCTTGTGTCTCTATCCAATTAAAATTATTTTTTTGGAATCTGGTTTGCACTCCAAGAAAGTTGACCGTTACCACTTCAACCACAATCTATACTGTTATAATAGCAAAGAAGAAATATCTATCAACCATTAAAAATGAAATTTATTACGATATTTGCCATTGGTATAATTAAAATTTTAGTGTTAATAATAGACTCTTAGAAAGAATAATTAAGTCAAGTCACTAGCAATCAAACAATCATTCGCGAGTCCGGTAATCAGTTTAGGTTATTCAGATCTGCCATATAAGGACACATATCATTTAATCATCGTCTAATTGATTGTATTTGACCCACCTAAATACAAACATAATATATAAGGTATAAAATTATTTGTGTATCCGGATTAAGAAAAAGGAGACACGGATCCATAGAGCATATTTAGTGAGAGTTTTTCAAGTGAGTTTCTCACAATAAAAAAAAAGAAATTTAATCAAAAAGTAAGAAAGTGAGGAAGAAAGTTCTCAAATGAGAAACTTCCAGAAACTCATGACAAACCATCCAACATGTGTCAATTATTAACTGGTTTAGTTTGTTTAAAAATTTAAAAATTTAATTATATAATCAAATTATATTAAAATATATTTTTTTTGTTTGAGAGACTATGTGGTTTTCTTACCACTGCATGCTCTTATGCCGGCATGTGATTGGTCAAAAATAATATCCGGGTTAGCTAGGGTTTGCCTCCATAATTGAAAATTTTAAATTTCAATTTTCCGGAATATCTTTTCAATCAAGTAACCGAATTATTACAAAATTTTCATCAAATTTTCTTCTAAAGGAATGTTTATTAATTACGAAGAGAATAAACGATAATTTGCGTGATATAATCTAATAACCAAAATCTAAAATTTCCCAAAATCTAAAATTATTGAGATTAAATCAGTTATTTACGCAAAATTATAACTTATTGATGTTGTCATCGAACCAAAACATGATGTCCACGAGGTTAAGATGGATCAGACATGCCCCAATGCACCTTGTGATGTCCTTAACATCATCTCAAGAGCCCATTCAAGTGAAGACCCAAAGAAGATAAGTCCAAACAAGTCCAACATCATAAAATCACTTTAATTGTTTAATAAGGACATATTGGTCTCTCTTAAAGGATTTTGGCCCAACCATGAGAAGACTTAGATTTGGCGTCAAAAAGTTTTTCCTATGATTTAGAGGATCTTAGAAGTGTCTTAAAATGCATCATCAAGCAGAAAATTAAGTAAATCACTGAACTTTCCATATTTGACATCAATTAGAGTAAATATGAATCAACATAGATATCTTAATGATTTATTCGACCAAGCTGATTTGAAGACCTTCAACACCATCCAGAGACTCCCAAGGATCCATGGCTTCATGCCAAAGTTGTCTAGATATAAGAAACTTCACATTTTCCTTATTTGGCCAAAATCAAGGTTTAAAGGTCTATCAATCAAACCATTGATTGATTTTTCATTTATATTGGTTTGTATTTAATTGTAGCATTTTGGGACATTAGTATTAGCTGATCACGAGCCTATATAAGCTCTCGTCCTCAATGTAAGTCACCATCTTTAAAATCAAATAAAAGATTAAAGTTTTTCTTACAAAAGTTTTTTCTTTTGTGTCTTGTTCATTAGAGTCTTTGGTGTGGATTCACTTAGACTTGGTTCATGATCTAATCAAAAGAAAATTCCGCAATCCTTTGTGGCAATCTAGCTTGTCAACTCTTGACATTTTGTGATCACTTAGATTGGTGGATTCCAATCTTATATCACTTATCAACAATAATTTGCAAAATTAGACGATAATTTGCGAGAATAAACTATCGTCAGTTGTTAGAAATCAGTTCTGTTAATTTTACATATATTTGTAAAATAATCGACCAATTCATCCATACAGTTTTTCTTAAAGACCATTTCCAAATAATTATATTCAGTTGGTTATTATCATTTTGTTTTCTCTTTAAATCATTGCTTGCACGGAGAGGTAAAGACAACAAGCCATCGATAAGCAAAGCAAAGATTCACACTTTAGTATTCGTATAAATTCGAAGTTGATCATCAAATTCAAATTTCAAAACATATTGTCAACTGTTTGTTTTTTTTTTCCTTTTCGCCGATGTGCAATCTTCTTCGCTTGGCACTTCGACGCGTGCGGTGCGCGTTTTCTCTCTTTCATATATTATTATAAATCTTTTTTTCTTTTTTTTTTTGTCGACATTATAATACAAATTTCATTTGATCATTTTATGAGACTCTAAGTTTTGCGGATTAGCCCGCATATTTGTTAATTTGTTGGTTTTTGTTTTTTTTTTTAGTGAAAGAAATATGTATGGCAATTGGGTATTCGATTTGGTTCCAAATCTTTCGGATATACGATATTAGAATCCATATAAATAACAAAATAGTTTTGATTTCTGACGGTTTTATATCAGGTTCGGATACCCTAGTTATAAAAAAAGAATTTGGATAATTTTTCACAAATTTAAATAAGAATTTTAGAATATTTCAGTTATTTTAGATATTTTGGTTATTTCGATATAAAACTAACTGATATCTTTAAATTTATAATTATAATTTTTGGTAATTGAGTTATATCAATTATAGTTGACAAAAAATATTATATCAATTTTAAATATAACTAATATTTTTATTTATATAATTATATTTAAGATATTTTGGATATCCATTCCGGTTTTTGTTTTTTTTTGGGATATAAAAATTTATGATCCATTTGAATATTTTATAGATTCGGTTCCATTCAATATCTCTTTTTCAGATGGGTTTTTTCGGTTCTGAATACTTTGTCCAAACCTAGTAAAAATGTAAATATAATAGATACTATTTAATAACTTTAATACAAAATCATAAATATTTAAAACAAAAATTGTTAAAAATTAGTTAAAATATCATGCTGTTTAAAAAATCGATATTACCATTGACCGACATGTGGTACAGCAAAAAAACAGAAAAAGAAAAAAAAAAACATTAACCGACTGACTGACATGTCATTTAAAATCTATCTTAAAATAAAAAATATACTCATTCTCAAATAAAATATCTTAATTCGTCTCCTATACCCAGCAAATCCGTCGACCAGTCATCACCACCACCTCCGGCGAAAATGGACGTGCGAGAATCAATCTCGATGCAAAACGAAGTCTCAATGAGCCTCGCCAAGCAAGTTATCACCACCGTCTCTAAAGGTTCCAACGTCATCTTCTCTCCAGCTTCAATCAACGTCATCGTCAGTATAATCGCCGCTGGATCCACCGGCGCTACCAAAGATCAGATCCTCTCTTTCCTCAAATTCACTTCCACTGATCAACTCAACGCATTCTCCTCCGATATCGTCTCCGCTGTTCTCGCTGACGGTAGCGTTAACGGTGGTCCTAAGCTCTCAGCTGCTAATGGCGTTTGGATCGATAAGTCTCTTTCCTTTAAACCTTCCTTTGCGAAGCTTCTAGAAGATTCTTACAAAGCTACTTCAAATCAAGCTGATTTTCAAACGAAGGTGACTTTTGATTCCTTAATCGAGTTCTCCAATTTCGATTTCTTGATTTGAATTTGGTTATTACGTTCTGATTCTGTTTCTAGGGTTTTGAATTTGATTGTTACGTTCTGATTCTGTTTTCTAGGGTTTTGAAATTGAATCTGATAAATTTGAACTGTAGTAGACATAATCAAAGGCTAAAACATGGATTTGTTGGTTCTTGATTGAATGATCTTTGGTTTGTGATTGATTCATATGATTCATTGTTTCTTCATTGGATGATTCTTGTTTTTGAAGGCTGTGGAAGTGATTGGTGAAGTGAATTCATGGGCTGAGAAGGAAACTAATGGTTTGATCAATGAGGTTCTTCCAGAAGGATCAGCTGATAATATGACTAAACTGATATTTGCAAATGCATTGTACTTCAAAGGCACATGGAACGAGAAATTCGATGAGTCGTTAACTAAAGAAGGCGAGTTTCATCTTCTTGATGGTACTCAAGTGACTGCACAGTTCATGACTAGCGAGAAGAAACAATGTGTGAGTTCTTATGATGGCTTTAAAGTATTGGGACTTCCTTACTTACAAGGAGAGGATAAGCGACAGTTCTCAATGTACTTTTATCTTCCCGATGTAAACAACGGTTTGTCTGATCTATTGGAGAAGATAGTTTCTACTACTGGGTTCTTAGACAGCCACATTCCACGCCGGAAAGTTAAAATCGGGGAATTCAAGATCCCGAAGTTTAAATTCTCTTTCGGGTTTGAAGCTTCGGATGTTTTGAAAGGATTGGGGTTGACTTCGCCGTTTAGTGATGAAGATGGTCTTACTGAGATGGTTGAAGAGATGGGGAAGAATCTATGTGTATCGAGCATTTTCCATAAAGCGTGTATCGAAGTGAATGAAGAAGGAACAGAAGCTGCAGCTGCATCAGCTGGAGTTATAAAGCTAAGAGGTGTACTTATGGAGGAAGATGAGATAGATTTTGTGGCGGACCATCCATTTCTGTTGGTGGTTACAGAGAACATAACCGGAGTGGTTTTGTTCATCGGCCAAGTTCTTGACCCGTTGCATTAAACTAATGTTTGAGCTTTTGAGTTTTTTCAATAAATGAGTGATTTGAGCAGTACTCATCTTTCTTCTGTGACATCTTTTGTGGACTTTGTTGTGTGTAATAATAATAATAATTATTATTATTATAACTTACTAGTATTTTAACTTTGAATTCGTTGATATTTTATATGTGCATAGGTTATTTTAAATTTAAAAATGAAAAGGTATTTTAGAATACCTTGAATGGGGTCACATATATGGCATTGCATATTGTGAACGATCATCGTCGTCGCAAGACTGAATGCATGCTACTCGAACAGGGGTTGGCAATAACTACCAAATTAGGTATGCTACCACTGAACCGAATGAATAGCTGCGGACGCCTATGTTCCATTAAATATATATACACAAACAAAATAGCGATCATACTGAATTTTGGGGAATTCTGGATTTTTTTTTACCAATCAGTCACTTATCACACTTATTGACAGTGGATTTAAAATCTAAACTATCCATTAAATCAATCGACATTAGCTATTTTCAATTATATACTAGAATGGATTTCGTAGTAGTATCTTTGTACGCTTTTATTGCTACGTTTATGGAGAATTACTATACTTTTTTTTTTCCTGAATTTTCATTGCCGATATCGGTTTAAAAATCCGATACCGGTTTTCTCCAAGGGTTACAACGGTTACGGAAATACATACAATAACAGTGCCCCGATTCCCGAACTAAGCTAGAAAAAATTAGAGTGGACACAAACCAAATACGATCAAGAAGGTAGGGAAGAATGAAGTCGGTTGTTTCTCTCCTTCCAAATCGAGTAGAGCGAAGCTTGAAAGAGAAACTTCATGATTAGAGCAATGTTGCTGTTCCGTGAGGGGTCTTTCATCCATCTAAGAAGATCTTCAAAACCCAAAGGTGGCGAGAGATAAGCTCTAGATGAGAAGAAAGACCAAAACTCAAAACTGAAAGGGAAATCAAAAAATAAATGTTGCCTCGATTCATCCTGTGAGTTACAAAGCAAACAAATCGAAGGGACAACTTCTGAGCCTATCCCGAGTAAGAAGTCTATTCCTGGCCGAAACCCAATCAATAAAGGCATGCTTAGGTATCCTTCCTTTGAACCATATAGAGTCTGACCATGCAACCTGATCTGTAATAGGATGTAGCTCTGACCATGTATCCGCAGATGAGAAGAAATCAGCTGGAGCCACAGAGCCTATCTTCCATAAATAAACATTATCTACCTCTGAGTCCACAAATTGCATAACTGGTGGTAAGCATTGAAGAACCAGTTGAATAGTAGGATTCCTACTTCTAGATGCATAACCACCAGTTACTATCTAACCTAAAAAGAAGGATATTCATAGCTCTAAGTAATTGAAAAAGGTATTTTAGAATACCTTGGTGAATGGTGACACATTTATGTAAATGTATACATATACACACACACAAACATACATACATATGTGAAAGAGCGAGCTTTAGTTTGGATGCACACTATTCGATCCGTGGTGGGGCAACCAATGACCCTTACATAATGAAACCACCAAACCAGATGAATAGCTGCAGACAAAGTTATCCATAAAAAGGTGTATAGAAATCGATCTTAAAATTGGAAAAAACTTACGAAATAATGAAACTGTTTACCAATAAGATTTACGTAAGACCAGTGTTCTAAAACGCATTAGACGGTAGCTAGGCGGTGGATACCGTATAGGCGGGCCCTAGACGGATTAAATATGTTACATATATATATATAATTTCACAATTATTTAAATTTGGATAAATGTATATTGTTTAAACATTATTTTCAAATGATTACAATTCAGTAAACTTATAAAACAAATATATTTTTGTCGTATAATATATCATATTATTAGAGATAATTGATGTAATACTATTATGATGATAATCGACTACAGTAATATATGCGAGTACGATGAACAACTTCTCCAAACAACGCTTCCACGACGCAAATTCTCTTCGACATGCAGTTTTGCATGTACATCATTCCTATGATAGATAAGCTTTCTCCGCAACATTCGGATTTTTGATAAATGGTTCTGCATGTACGACATCCCTATAGAGAATAAAATGATAGGAAAAATTCATAGCTTGAATAATAGGAAAAACTATATTTTGGAATACTCGATTTCTTTGTTGATCGATAAATAAAAGAGAAATGAAGGTAAAGAAGTCTCCATAGAGGAGAAATCATGACTAAAGCCCAACAAATTTAGATCCCATAGAACCACACACAACAAAATTTGAGCAATATGTGACTTACCATAGCAGAGAAGGCCGAGAAGCGTTGAAAGAAACTTATCTTTGGGGTTTTTTCCCTGTCTATGTAAGCTTTTAAAAGTTTTATCGAGCTTCTAATTTTGTATTCATACCTTGGTACATAGTTTTATGATTTAATTAATTTAAAATTTCATCAAAAAAAAAAACATGAAGGCGGAGAAGCGACGAATGACACAATTAGACCAATTAGAGGGGAAACGAAAAGCAAATTAATGAAAGCCATAATTCTCTTGGCTAAAGCATAACCACACAAAGTTAGACTTAAATCTGAGACAGTAAGAAAAGATGTGATCCTAGCTAGGAGGGTAAAGCTAGATCCGAAAGTTTTGACGACATGACAATATTGGCAGCTGAAATAAAGCTAAAAACAACTTTTTTTTCCCTCACTCTTACCCCGCCTCATTTTCCTACGAGTAAATATATTCATGGGATTATTACAGAATTGGGCATATTTGAAGCCAAATATTTCAAATTGGGCATAATCATATTGGGCTTATGGAATTGGACATTTTCTGTTTTGTAGAATGGCGCTTTTGCCCTTGCTGGAGTTGAAGGTGGAAGCATGGTGATAATCCAGAACGCAATTAAATTTAATAGCAATGCTTAAACCAGAATGATAGTTTCATCAGTCAATTATTAAGTACGAAGAAGTATCTCTATGTACATAATTAATGCCGATTTGAGGATCTAACGAATACTTGGGAGTTAGATTTATTAAATGATGCTAACAATGGAGATTTAAACAAAATAAAAAGTACCTTCATTTTTTCAGAATTTTGCAGAATTGAAAGTTTCACTGATTTCAACCAAATCCAAAGAATTTAGATGATAAATCCAAGAATCCAATGAAATATCTATTGATCAAAGAAAACTAAACCCTACAAGATAGTATAAAAAAAACCCAATGGACCACCACAAACGAACAAATTACGAAGAAGATGAATAGTAAATGGATCTTCAGCTTGGGATCCGCCATTTTGGCTGCTGACTCTTCTTCAAGTTTTGCTTCCAACACTTGAACAAACTCTAGATTTGTGAATAAACTCTGGATTTGTGTTTTTACAGGAAAAAAAAACCCAATGGAGGTTGCTTGGGATTTGTGAACAAACAACGGCGGCCTCAACAATTGAGACATCAAACATATAGAGAGGCGATAAAGAGATTTTGAGAAATTGAGAGATTGAGAAGAGAAAAAAAAGTCAGAGATTGAGAAAGATACAAGAGAGAAGAAGGATTGAATAAGGAGGGCAAAAATGTCATTAGCATAGAGGAATATATGCCCATTTCTATAAATACTCTATGATTATGCTTGTTTCCATTAGTTTGATTATGCTTGTTTCCATTATGCTTATTACACATATATATACTCGCATATATATATATATATGTAATACCAATGTCCATTATGGGTGCATGCTATTCGATTCGTGGTGGGCAATCACTAACCCATGAATTATCCAACTACTGAACCAGATGAATAGATGCAACCATGTTGTTCCATTAAAATATATATACATTAAGATATATCAATCGATGTTGTTTTGATCCTCAAATTAAAAAATATATATTAAATTATTAAATTCTAAACTATGAATGGAACATCATCGCTTTTAAACATCATTTTTTATGTTGAGCCAGCCAAGTTCCTCAAATCTTTTCACGACTTCTTACTCACTACTTGCATCAACTTTAGTCAAACCTAGATAGTGAAACAAAGTGAAGGATCTCTTGAAAGGGAAAATTGATATAAAGTACCATTCCATAGAGAAATCATCTGATGATAAAATTCTCTTCATAAAGGATGAAATAAATGATAAGGATTTCTCCATAAATGAGGAATTTGACATAAAGTAGGATGTCTTCATATCAAATAAATTAAATGTAATGATCAATGTATAAAGGAGAAATGAAGGTAAAGAAGTCTCCATAGAGGAGAAATCATGACTAAACCTCAACGAATTCAGATCTCATAGAATCACACACGACAAAACTTTGAGCAATCCATGACTTACAGAAGCAGAGAAGGCGGAGAACAAGAAGCAGAGTTGAATTTTTTGAGGGAATTGGTTATATAGGCAGAATGTTTTTACCAACAAAAGGAGGACACATAGCTGCTAAAATAACACTCCCAACGGATCTTGTTTGCACACCGACAACCAAAGAAGCAACGATTGACATACTTGGACCAGTTGGAGGGAAAACAAAGGCAAAATAGTGAAAGCCAAAACTCTCTTGGCCAAAGCATAACCATACAAATTTAGATTTGAATCTGAGAGACTTTGAAAGGCATGAACATAGCTGGGAGGGTAAAGCTAGATCTGAAAGCTTCAATGACAAGACAACATCGTCGGCTGAAACCAAGCTGAAAAATGATGCGGCACTTTTTTCCCCTCACTCCTACCCCTACCCCCTACCCCCTGCCCCCGCAAGTAATTTTTTGAAATTATATGTATGCTCAATATGGTGCATGCTATTCGAACCGTGGTGGGTAATCACTGACCCATGAATTATCCAACCACTGAACCAGATGAATAGTTGCAACCATGCATGTTCCATCAAAAAATATATAGATTATGTTCGATCAAACGACGTTGTTTTGATATTTTGATTTAAAATAAATAAATTATTAAATTATAAACTAAGAAATAAACAACATCGCGTTTAGACCCGTTTTAGTAAAAGAAATATTTTGTTCCTCCACTTAGTATCCTAGTCTGAAACATCTGACGGTTCAACTAACGACTTTTATCAAATGATGGTTTCAAAAATAATTTGGCAGTTCATGTAGTAAATTCAAATTAAATTTTGGTTTTACTAACTGAGGTACTTTGCAATATATACAGTCCACATTGTGACATGCAACTCTCTCTAAGGATTTTATGTGTGTGGATTGTAGCATTATGAGCATAATATTGGCAAATTAGTGAAAGCCAGAATAATCTTGGCTAGATTATGGGATGGCGAAGCATAATGATGAGGTCATCAAACCAGTAGCTGAACAAGAATTCAATCAAACTCACTTCTCAAACCATATAGGATCCAACAAGGAAACATATGTCTTTCATGGAGCATACCAAAGCAAACTGAAGGAGGTAAGCAACAAAAAACCTTGTTACAAAAAGTTAACTCATCAGAGACTCTCGATGAAGTGGAATTTGGTCTATAAAAGATCAGACCAAACCAGAATCAAATTTAATAACAGGTGATTTAAGACTCACCGGCTGGTAAAGTCGACACCAAGCTCATGAAATTTTTTGAAGCATTCCAGCTCATCTAGACCACACCTCAGAGTGGAACCAGCCCAATATCAGTTCACATGAAAGAGATATCGAGTTTTTTAATTGGGTGAACCCGAACTTGCCCGATTTGGATCTATGCGCACTCAATGGAGGATTTCGATCAGACCATAAGGAATTAAGCTATGAATCAACTTGGTAAAAAAAATATTGACTCAGCAGAGGCATGCATCAAATTGGATTCATGCCAATACCGGTTCAGATGTGAAAGTTATTAAGTTTCTAAACCGGAGGATATTAGACTTGCTTTATTTGGAACCTTCTGGGTCTGGGAGACTTCAGATCTATGGCGAACATAAGACATTCTCCATCAACTATAAAATTACACTCTAAAAATCTAATTAGTTCCACAAAAATGCTCATGTTCAGTTGGGATCACTCGAAGATCCACTTGCCTTATTTGGACCCAAGCTATTCAACACGTTCACACCTAGCACCTTAACTCTCCTTGTTGTTACGTTCTGAGCACTTTCTCAATGAACCTGAACATCCCAAGACACACCTAAATTTCAAGACTCATTCATTTATCTCCATCCCATCTCTATATCGTCCACCTTCCGCGGGGTTAAGGTTGGAATCTCCTGATCATTGAGTGAACTTAAGTGTGAGTGATTCTAATCTTGTATCTAATAACCACACATAGTTAGATTTTGATCAGGAAAATTTAGGAATGTGTGGATGTGGCTGGGAGGGAAAAGCTGGATTCGGAAGTGTTGGACTTCTGCAAACCCAAGTTAACTCCCTATTAATATGATATTGTCCACTTTGGGCCCAAGTGGCAAAGCCCGCATGGATTTGTTTTTGGGCTTCTTCCCAAAAGGCCTCATACTAATTGGTGATTCAACTGACTTATATATTAGACACTTATTTTCTAATCTTCTGATGTGGGACATTGGTTTGTCACCCAACAATCCTCCCCTCAAACCAAAGACCACGAACCGTAGCCTCCCCTCCAGTGAAACCTTGGCATCTAGACACCGGTACCCCTTGTTCACAAGGTTTTCTTGAGGCACTTTTCCAATCGTGTCACATTAAGGACTCCTTCCACACCGAGCATGCAGCCCACACCCACTTCCCTAGGTTTACAGTTTTTGAGCTATGCTCTGATACCAATTGTTGGGCTTTCTGTAAGCCAAACCCAAGTCAACTCCCTATTAGTAAGATATTGTCCACTGTGGGCCAACTGGCCAAGCCCACATGGATTTGTTTTTGGGCTCATTCCCAAAAGGGCTCGTACTAATTGATGATTGAGTTGACTTATATATTAGATCATTCTTTTCTAATCTTCCGATGTGGGAAATTGGTTTGTCTTCCAACAATCCTCCCCTCAAACCATGGACCACAAACCTTAGCCTCTCCTCTAGCAAAACCTTGGCACCTAGGCACCGACTCCCCTTATTCACAAGATTCTCTTGAGGCACTCTTCTTATCGTGTCACATTGAGGGTTCTTCCCATACCGAATATGGAGCCCACACCCAATTTTCTAAGTCCATATTTTTTCTACCTAGGCTCTGATACCAATTGTTGGACTTCTGCATACCTAAGTCATACTCCTATTAGTATGATATTGTCCACTTTGAGCCCAATTGGCAAACCCCGCATGGATTTGTTTTTGGGCTCCTTCCCAAAAGGCTTTATACTAATTGGTGGTTCAATTAGACACTTATTTTATAATCTTCCAATGTGGGACATTGGTTTGTCACCCAACATGAAGCTTTGATGGCAAGACAACATCGATGGCTGCATGGAAGCTGGGACCAAGCTGAAGAGATGCTCAGTTTTTTTTCCCATACCCCATCTGGCCAACCCCATAACAATATTCTATTAGATATTTCTGACACATTAATTATGCTCATAGCTTAAAAGTTAAAATAAATAAAAAAGATATTTTGGAATACTTTGATTGGTGTCACATATCTAGATATACGTTATCGTCTGTGGTGGGAAATCATATCACATGAATTATCCAAATATTGAATTGGATGAATTGCTGCAAACATGTATGTTCCATCAAAAGATATATACATTGAGTTCCATCAAAATGACATTGTTTTTAACCTCAGATTCGTTTTGATCATCTGATTAATTTTTAAAAAAAGTTAAATTGTAATGTGTTTATACTTGATTTAGTAAAACACAGTTTTTTTGTTCCTTTATGTAGTATCCTAGTGAGAAACTTTTGACTGTTTAACTAACAACATATGTATGTATAAATATTGGTTTTGACAATTATTTTGTAGTTCATATAGTAAATTACAAATTCTAAGTTAGTTCATATAGTTATAGGCATAATACTTAAGTTCGTGTATATATAAAAATCATTTTACCTGTAGATGATGGTAGAGTTGGTAATTTTCAATAGGAATTTTTACCAATCAGATTATCTTACATTTTTAGAAAAAGACTGATTGGTTACTAATTATACTTAGCAATTTTGAGATGAAAATAAAGCATTCTGTGTGTGGAGTGTAATGTTGGCAAAACCATAACCTTTTTCTATATAAACGGTTTTAAGATGGTTAATCTCTTATTCTCAGTATGATAAACATAAAGTAATGCAACACTCTTTTAACATTCCAAGAACATCTCGTCTCAAATCCAATCAGAAAAACAGTCACAAATGCCATTTCACGAATTTTAGTTCAAAAATAGTAAAACAAAGAAAACTGTATTTAATTACAATTTTTTTTAACTCAATAACAATTTTTTTATGCTAATACTAATTCACATTAACTTATGACTAATTGCAAAAAGAATTTAGAATCCTCTTTGTAAGAGAAAACAAATAAATGACTAGCCTCTCTAGGTACAGAACATACTGGTTAGTTTGATTAAACAATTTGAATTCAAGGCGATTAGAAGATTTTTGGAACCGAAGACTCTAACTTGCAGTTAGGAGGACCGTCATAGCATCAATCATTAAAAGCGATACGGTAATGTCTAATGCGAGTTCTCCCTGAATCATAATCACCATCAATATTTTACGTTGAGCCAGCCAACTTCCACTACTCCGTTCACGTGTTTTTGCTCACTAGTTGGATTAACGTTAGTCAAAACTAGATATTGAAATAGAGTGAAAATAACATTGCCAAACTCTTAAATTATTTTCAGAAAATTTCAAGTCTTAAAGCACTCGATGTAAAAACTGTTTTTTCTTTTTTGCATATAATTTAACATTTCATTTCAAGAAATAAAGTAAACAATCTTTTGAAAGAGGAAACTGATATAAAGTACCACTTCATAAAGGAGGAAATAGGCGTAGAGGTGTATTTCAATGGACATTCGTACACACCCTCACTGGCTTTGCTGTTGAGTAGCGTTGTCCCCGTGCTGAGATCCTTCACCTGTAAATCATAAGGACACAATTGAACCATGACATTATTCGTTTTGCAAATCTTGTTGACAGAAATCAAATTCTTTCTCATAGACGGGACACATAAGATATTATTGAGATGAAGATTTCGAGAGTGTAAACGAAGGATAGATGAACCCGTATGTGTGATTGGTAGACCAGTTCCACTTCCGATCATGACACTCTCGCTATCACCGTATGGAGTATGAAGAGATAGGTTGTTGAAGGCACTTGCAATATGATGCGAAACACCACTATCAAGCAACCATGGTGAGAGATTTGGAGAACTTGTTATTGTGTGATGAGCCTGGTTCTGCCATTGAGGTGATGGAAGTGGAAGATGCGGTGCAAGCCATGGCGAGGGACCTCAATACTGTGAAACTCCATGCGACACAAATTAAGAGGGAACAACCGGTTGTTGATATTGAGGACACCGTTTTGCTCTATATTCCTGAACGCCACAAATTTGGCACTTGCCTAAGTATATACGTGGTTGTTGATTACCTCTATGTGAATAAGAGGAACTACCACGAGAATTAGATTGAACAAAGGATGAAATTGAGCCACGTTTGCGGTGACATGAGTTGAGATGATGGAGACTTCCGTGGAGTTCAAGGCAATCTCACGGTTAATGAGTTTTTCATGTAACTCATCAAGCGTGATTGGTACGTCTCGGCCATTTACCATCTCAACAATAGCTCTGTAGTCTTCCCTAAGACTATCCGTGATTACATCAAGGAGATCTTCATGCTCCACTGCAGCGCCAAGGAAAGCCAGTTGATCTGTTTTATCAACGATGATCCTTATATATTTGTTGATCGACTTGTTTCTTTTCGGATGTTTTTGATTTGTTGCTTCAACTGTTTTATGTGTCCACGCGAGGGCTTGCCATAGGTGCGATGATCAATTTGCCAAACTTCTCGTGAAGTTGTGGCTCTTGCAACAATTGGTTGAACCGCAAGAGAGAGTGATCCAAACAGGGAGTTGTACAACAGCTTGTCTTGTCTTTTCCAGGCTTCAAAATCAGGGTTAGACTTAGTCAAGCCTTCCAATGTTTTAATCATTTCTGGGGGAGTACGATCATCATCAGCAATGAACCCGTGAAGTTCATGTGCTTCAAGGAGAGAATGAATCTGCAACCGCCACATGATGAAGTTTGATGGTGTGAGTTTTATGATTTTGGACATGTTACAAGAGATGAGAGAAGCTTTGGGGTTGGATATGTTGAAGATTGGGGCTGATTCAGCCGATCCCGAAGATAACTCTTTCGACATGAGGAATACGTAAGAAACAAAGAAGATTTTTAGAGAGAGAAAAAGAAAGAGAGAAAGAGGCGGCATGAGGAAGAAGAAGAAGAAAAAAATAAAATTTTAGGTCAGAATCTTAGCTCTGATACCATGTGGATAATATGACCTGATGATACTATTGATTGTGAGATGTACATATTTATACAAGGGTGAATTGAGTGTTTTGCAAGATATAAATCTATACGATATATTCTCACTTCCATATCTATACTAATATTAATATGTTTTTTTAATGTGTGTAAATCCTAGAAATATAATTAATAAGAAACAGAATGAGTAGTATTTAAAGGCCGCAAAATACTATTATACTTTAAGCGGCCGGAAATATAGGCGTGAGCCACTTGTGAGTTGTGATCAGGGCCGGCCCTGCAATAAGAATCTCTCCATAAAAGAGAAAGTTGACACAAAGTAGCATTAATAGGAAAACATTGAAGGTAAGAATATCTATATATAAAGGAGGAAATTGAAGGTAAGGATCTCTATATCTAGGATGAAAATGAAGGTAAAGAAGTCTCCATCAAGGAGAAAACCATAACTATATCCCAACAATTAAGATTTCATAGAACCACACAAAACAAAGCTTTGAGCAAACCGTGTGTTACCAAACAGAGAATACGGAGAACAAAAAGTAAAGTTGACTATGTTCGAGGTAAATGGTTATGTAGGGTGAGTATCCAGAGTATAATGAACTAGAAACAATAAAAGGCGGCTTACGTCGACCAACGAAAGGAGAAAACATAAATGATGAAATAACGCATCCAACTGACTAGGCTTGGGCACTGGCAGCTAGGGAAGCGAAGATTGACACAATTGGACTAGTCGGAGGGGAAAACGAAGGAAACTTAGGGAAACCCACAATTCTCTTGGCTAAAACATAATCACAAAAAGTTAGATTTTGATATGAGAGAGTTAGAAAAGGCGTGAACATAGCTGGGAGGGTAAAGACGGCAAGACAATATCCATGGTTGCATGGGGGTGTGGAACCAAACTGAAGAGACGTTGCATCGGTTTTTTTTTCCCTCAGCCCCCACCCCTCCCTCTTCCCCCAATAAATATATTGCTAGCTTAAAATGATTTTTTAGAATACCTTGATTGGTGTCATATATATATATATACACATACATATATACGACCCATGAATTACCCGACCACTAAAACATAGTTCTTGATTAGCAACCTCTAACGGTTCAACTTACGACATCAATGTAAATGTTGGGTTTGACCATATTCAAAATTCTAAGTTAGTTCATGTAGTTAAAAACATGACACACCTAAATTTGTGTATATAAATCATTTTACCCTTTGGTGAAATTAGTCTTTTTCCCATGGGAATTTATACCAATTACATTTATCTTACTTTCTTTAGGAACATACACATTTGTCACTTATTGATAGCAATTCTTAGACCAAAAGAATGCAGTAAAATCTATCAGCATCAAAATTAATGGATTTTACCAACTTAAGTATTTTTCACTATATATACACAGTCACAATTGCGATTCTGTGAGTGTGAAGTATATAATGTTGGCAAAAACCATATCCTTTTTTCTATATAAATTATGATAGTTATTCCCTCTTATTCTCAGGATGATAAACATAAAGTGATGCAACACAACACACTTGTAACATCCCAAGAACATCTCGTCCTAAATCCAATCAGAAAAATGGCCACGGCGTGTTTTTTCCTCATCTTAGCAGCGCTTTCTTTGGTCTAACAATTGAAGTTGTCTTGTAATCCACCTGTACTTTAATGCTTGAAGTCAGGTTGCCTCGGGTTCGTCTTATTTTTCCTGTTGTCTCACCACTCGTATGGATTCGTAAAGAAGCCTTGCCACAAGTAAATCTTATCATCATTCTTGGATTCTTCTATACCATCTTCTAATGAAAACACACAAGTTCAATATTAGCGCGAAAACTTTCTCAATCTTTTCTATTAAAATGTATACACCATTTGAAACTAACGAATGAAACTTCTCTACTAACGATAGAGAATACGATGAGTAGAAGAGAGAATAACCTCGGTTAGCTTCTGATATTGGTTTTTCGGATATCCGAGAATCTAAAACTTGACTTGGTGGAGCCGTCATATAATTCACCTCTGTTACTTTAACCTACACTAATTAACAAGCCTGATCAAAATCTTAAGCTACATAACATTACAGATACATGAAGTTGCTTATAAAACATATATAAATATAAATAGTGGAAGCTGGACTTTTGACATAATCGTGTTTAGAGTTTGAGATAATGTTTAATGGTTTAAGAAAGAAACACAAACCCGGTAATCGAAATCTAAACCACTATTTTCATCGCTTGAGCTCTTGTTGCAAGAAATTAATCGGCCTGAAACAAGAATGTGATCATTTGGCTTCAAATGCTCAATGCACTTCCGTGCAATTGCGTCCCACATGCTTAGAAATATCCTGAAATTAAATTACAACACACATTAACATACGCTATGATCTATTCTAATTATAAAATTTACATTCAAAATTGAAACTTTCATCAATCCTCAAATAAATCTATTTGGAGTCTAAGAATTTGACAATCACAAAGAATCAATCATATTAACCATTAAGGCTAACTAATCCAAGAATTAGTTTTCTTAATCTCAAAATCAAGAACCCTAATCTTCGGTTAAGCACATACTCTAAACAAACTGAGACTACATAGTCAAAAATTGAACAAACCTGACCTAAAGCTCCGGTTCGGATTGAGTAGGTCTTTAACTCTAAGCGAAGTGAAAACACCGAACCTATCAGGTTCGGTGTCGATGACTCTAATGGGTAGATCAACGAAACCCATAAGGCTAACGGAGTTGGAAAGATTGGATTTCGATTTGGTTGTTAGAGGTTTTTTGAATAAACGAGCGTGGTGATAAACCGCACTTTCGCCATCGGAAAAGAAACGAGATTTAGGAATCGATGAAGAAATTTGGGAAACAGTTCGTCGGATTAAGCTTCCGAGTCTGAACGTGTTCATCTACTGGAAAAATACGAACTAGTTCAGATGCGAATTTAGGGTTAACTTGGCGGGATTTTGATTGATTCGATTCGTCGGAGACAGAGGAGGTTTCTCTGGTTTCTTGTTTTTGTTTTTTTTTTTTGGGGTTTTGATTGGATTGTTTACTATTGACTAGGCCCATTATTGTAGACAAAGGAGGTTTCTCTGGTTTTGAAGATTTCCTAAGATCTAATGGCTGAGATTAAAGGATAGGTAAAAATAGTCTCAAGACTAAATCTTATCCGGACACAACATGAGTTCCTCAAATCCTCTTTCTGTATTTCCAATGGAATCACACACTACCATACCGAGCCGCCCCAAGTCGACCAAGACTGAGCCAACAGAGTTCGACAAGAATCAGAAAAGACATCAAGACCTGATTGCCACATTTCCACACGCGAAAGTTCCGTTGGTCGAGTACAGTGGTTACTGGTTCGTACCGCCTCTTCTGGAAGGTTGCCTTCACGCGCGCAAGAGTTCTTCCAAGCACTATCCACTGACTTTTCTTATTTGTAGCTCAGCAAAGACAGGCACCACCTGGCTCAAGGCTTTAACTTTCGCTATTGTGAATCGATCTCGCTTCGAAGATTCCTCCAATCCTCTCCTAAAACGTAACCCTCATGAACTTATCGAGGTGTTTCTGTTTTGACCAAATGTGATGTTTGTCTGTTTCAATAAACAAATGAATTGGTTTTGTAGCCATTCATCTTTGAATGTGAGTTCAAAGTCTTGATTCTTTGCCACTTGTTTCAATCTCGTTTCTATTCATATACACAACTTGTATACAACTTTTTTCGGATAGGCAAATTATTCAAGCAATTAGGATTATAAATCAAATATCTTTCTCTTGTTATAAATAAATTATTCGCTTGGGGCGAAAAGGCTTGCTTAACCAAGTACCCTATTTAGCTCTTCATACTCTCTCTGGCAAAAACAGCTTACGCAAAAGATATCAAAAAAAAAAAAAGGGGACAACAGTTTGGTTATAAAACGTATGAAGGGTTAAACCAAACCTGACAGTTGGAGGGGTTCTCATTATTTCCAGTTCACTTCTTCCTTCAACGAATTGTAGGGAAAATTCCTTCAACAATTCGAGGGGTTCTCAATATTTCCAGTTCACTTCTTCCTCATGAAAAAGTGAACTTTTGGAAAAATTGAAAATTTTTACTCACTTAACACTACAATAATGTAGTAATATTTTTTTTTGTGTCAATAACTTGGAACTAGAATTTTAATATGAATTTTATTTTATTTTATATAAATGTTAAGAGAAACCAATATATATATATATATATACTAGATTAGGACCCGCCTGATGAGAGAGTTTTTAAATTTTAAAATAAATTAAATATAAGCAAATTCATTAAATTAAATATTTATTTTTAAAGATTATTTTAAATTATTTTAGGAAAAAAGTAGAAAGAATGTTTAGTTATAGAAGATAGTTATTTTACAGATGTTTTTTTTACATAAATAAATTAATTTAACTTTCTATATTAAATTTTTATTATTAATATATTAAAAATATATATCATGTCCAGTAGATTTTGGTTCCATTTTGTTGTTTATTTTTCCGACCACCGTGTAAGATAAGCTTCGACAAAATATCTAAAACCCGAATAACCAAACCAAATCCAACCCAAAAAGGGATACCAACCCGACATAAATCCGAATGGGTCCTAGACACATATATCCGAAGGACCAAACCCAAACCAAACCAAAAACCAAATAGATATCCAAAATATTTAAAATACAATTATATATCAAAAAATATTAATTGTATTTAAATTTTATTTAACCTAATTACCCTACAATTATAAATCTAAAAATATCAATTATTTTTATACTTAAATAACTAAAATACCCAAAATTAATAAAACATATCTCAAAGTTCATTGTTATATTTGTGAAAATTTCACCAATTTTTCATTTATTTTTTTCCGATATTTCGTGTACCGGAACCTTACTCAAACTTGGAACAACAGAACCAAACAAAAAATTTTAAATACCCGAATGGGTAGTAGGACTCTAAACCCGAAAACCCAAAAAGTTAAACCAAACCCGAATGCATAGGCGTAGTGTGAGATATGAAAAATGAATCCGGCAACCAACGGTTATGTTCTCGCTCATATCTAGGCGAGAAGTTCTTCTGGTAATATCTTCGATTTCCCTCTGAAAATCTTCTGATTTAGATATTAAGTCGGTTCTAAACCGAATATCTTTTTTTCTCGCACGTTCACTCGCCAAAATCCTTCACAATTCCTTGAAAATTTATAAATTTATTGGAATTTAAATAGTATAATAATATAAAAATCTAAATTTGGAAAAATGTTTAAATTTTATTAAAAAAAAGATTTAACATATATTAGAAAATTGGAAACTAAAAATTATCCACTTTATTATTTAATTTTTTTCTTTGATTTTCCTTTTTGATTAAGGAAAATAAAATTAACATAATTTTTATGACACGTGTCATAATCTTATCGATCAACCGACACGTGTCATGATCTTATGAATTATAATTTTGACATATGTCGATCTCTCGTGAGTGCAATCCAACTTTATATAATAAGATATATATATATATATATACTAGAATATGACCCGTCCGCTGGACAAGTTTCTAAATTTTAAAATAAATTAAATTTAAGATATTATATTAAAAATTTCTTGTTAATAATATATTTTAAAATTATTTTAGAGAAAGAAGTATAAAACATGTTTTGTTATATAAGAGAGTTATTTACATATAAATTTTTTTATTTACATGAATAAATTAATTTAAAATAAAATATTATAATTTCATAATTAACATATTAAAAATATAGATCATTATCTTTTGGTTTTATCTTATTGTTTTTTTCCAATAAGATACAGTTAAAGTTTACTCTAGATAATACAAATATTTTATAATAATTTAACAAATATAATAAGGCAAATATAATGTTTGTGTTACTATATTAAAAAGTTAAAAACTATAGATATGAAAAATGACTTACAAAAGAATAGAGAAGGAAAAATAAGTAAAGGTGAATATTTTGGAAAAAATATGGAAAGAAAAAATAAATGAGAAGACAAAAATGGTAAAAAAGAATAGAAGAAAAATGAAGAAATATTAACACATGGGGAGTGAAACTATATAATCAGTAAATAAATCCACATACTATGACAGTTTGCGATCGGAAACCACATTAAAATTATATGGAACAAATGCTATAATCAACGTGTGGGATCCAACAATCGAAGAAGGAGCAGAAGAGATGTCTATATTGCAGATTTGGGTTGCCTCGGGAGGATACGAAACTGGTGATCTTAACACAATTGAAGTTGGCTGGCAGGTTTGTATAAATTATATTGGCTTACAAATATCTGAATTTGTTTGAAGATTACTTTTCTAAATCTGAATTTTGATTGAAAATTACAATTAGTTTTGTTTGATTATAAATATGGGACAATTCTTGATTTAGACCCTTTCAAAATTTTATTGTGAAAGACCTCTTTGGTGTATTTTTACCTTATTAGAGAGCCTTCTTTGATATTAAAAATTTCAAGGGGTCTAAATTTGATAGTTTTACCTATAAATATTTAAATCGATTTCACTAATATTTTTTAAAAAGGAATAATGAGTAATTATAACAAATTAAACTATATTTTACTTATTTTTTGCTTATATTTTACTTTTATTTTGCTTCTATTTTTCTTTTCTTATTTTTATCAATTATTTTTGCAAGACATGACATGTATATTTGCTATGATATATACATAAAATTTGAAAATTATGTATATTGGCAAATTTGCTAGATTATGTATTTGCCAGATTTTTTTTATTATAATATAATTTAACATGTATCCCTCAATCTAGGTTATATCGGACAAGTTAACATATCTTATTATACAAACAAAAATAAAACAATTTTAACACATGTTAGAATCTAAACGATCAATCGACACATGTCTCAATCATATTAATTATAATTTTGTTAAGATTTAAAATATATTAAAAATAGAAAGTAAGAGAATCAATTTTACTATTTAATCTTTTTTCATTAATTTGTTTTTTGATTAAGAAAAATAATAATATAATTTTTAACACATGTTAGAATCTAATCGATCAACTGGCACATATCGTTTGATGCATGTGTATCTATTCTAAGCAGCAACTTTCCTCGCGATTTTTTTTTAGCAACTTATAATCCAAGGGTCGGTTACTCCTTCAACACTCAAAAACATGAGCTAAAATTATACATCTCTATCGGTGAGATACCCACAATGGTATCTCAACAATAACTGAATAATATCGTTTCCATGATGTTATTATTTTATTTAATTTTTATTTGTTAAAAAAGTTTAGACCAATTAATAGATGACAAGTGGAGAGAGATGGTATATGAGAGACGTATCTGTTCTCCCTCTTCCCTTTTTAAATTTTTTCTTTTATTTTAATAGAGAGTCTCTCACCAATAGAACTGCTCTTATTTTCTCTTTCTTTTTATTGTTTGCTTTTTTTTTTTATTATTTTGAAAGGTAGTTAATGCATTTTTTTTATAAAAGCCACAAACAACTATATATTAATTCCACTACTCATATATTTTCCTTAGATTTTTTAACATATTGAAATATATATGTAATTCACAAACACACATAAACAAGTAGTTAATATCATGAAAGTCACAAACAGCTATATATTCAAGACTTTTAACTTTTCATGTTTTCTTTCTTTTTTTTGTTTTGTTATAGGATCCATAAAACTTTTTGTAATTTTTGGTAAATAAAATAAAGTAGCTAGCTAACCCGAATGTGCTCTATGTAAATGGTAAAAGTAAGGGCTATGTAAAGTTTGTTCAGTAATATTTTACAATTTTTTTTGGGGAGATCACTGGTGATCGTGGATTTTTTTTATCATGCTAAAAACCTTGCCGAAAGATTATAAAAATATATTTTAAACAAATAATTAGAGGGTGATCCGGGCTTTAAAATCTGACTATCTCTGAGCTAGACCAACAAGAATTTTTTTTTCTCAAGTGGAAACCTACCATCATTTGGTTAATTACAAAAATATTTTCAAGTTTTATAACATTATTTTGTAGAAGATGATGACACGCATGACACGTCATAAACACATGAATTTTGTTAACAACTTTAAAAACAATAATTAAAAAGAATTTGAAGATGAAGAACTACCTCTATAGACTATAGGTTAAAAATTCGCAATCAGCGCGAAAATGGCTAAATATGAAGTTAATTGGGTCATCACTATCATCTATTTTTCTCATCGCCAGCTATTAGAATGCTTGACTTTTTTTTTTCTTTTCGCAAGTAACTAAACACCATCTAATCGAGATTAAAATAAAAAAGATGGTATAATCGTGTTTTGGGTGAAAGTTGATTATTTCTTTCTCTGTAGCCATACTCTGATATTTCGAGTGCAAGTCTAACACATCAACCCATGCTCTTCTCTTTCCTTTGCTACTTCCTCTACTTTTTCCTCCGATACAATACATTCTGTTTTTTCCTCCGCTGATATACTCTGCTTTTTTCTCTAACGCCAATGCAGTTTTAAAAACCGTCTTGTACCCTAACTTACCGTATTTATTAAAATCAACATTGTCCCCGACAATATTTTCCCTCAACGTCTTCATCGGATACCAAGAACTAGAGGATCTAACCACTAACGTGTTCATCTTGGTCTCGTTTGCAAGAAGGAAGATAAAGGAAACGTGAAGAGAAAATCAGTTTTTCTTCGATTACATGGTGATTAGTTGACAATGGGAAGAACTAATGGTGGTCATGATTCAATTAAATATAGAAACTACCAATTTTACAGACAGTCACCATTTCACCCACTGGAGTTAGATCTTCACTTCAAGATTTTGTTAAACATAAAAATACGTGTTTATGATGTGTCATCCACATCATCGGTTTAATTAAGTCGTGTCATTCCTTCATCATTTTGACATGAAAAAAATACTTCATATGTGTGAATAAACCATAATTTTAGAGTTGGTATATGAATTATGCATGTTTGTTTAAGTATGTATTCGTACAACACTTTAGATTATGTATGATTTTGATTTAATGGAATTATCGGAGTATGGATTCGCCAACTTTATGTGTCCACAGTCAATAAAAAAATCCGAATCAAATAATGTATTAAAGCCAATTTTTGTTAAAGTTTCAAAAACATGTATCAAATTCTTCCTTAAATCTCATAAAAGTGTTAAAAGAAATAGATCATCATCGAATGTATTTTTTCAAAAGGAGTTTTTCATAAGCATAGAGGGATGAGGAATTGTATTGGAAGGATAGAAGTAGAGAACAATGGCTGGAATCTGGGGATAAAAACACTAAATATTTTCATGATTGTGTGAAAAACAAAAAAGTAAAGAACAGACTCCACATGATGCTAGATGAACAAGGTCTGGAAAGTTTTTCAGAAGGTTCTAAAGGGGTGGTAGCAGTGGACTATTTTCGTAAAATGTTCACTACTTTTGTTTCAGAAGACCTTTATTCCTTGCTAGAGAGTAGAGACCTTAGAGAATAGAGTATCCTCGGACATGAATGATATGCTGACAGCTCCGGTGACTGATGAGGAGATTAATCAAGCAGTCTTTAGCATCAAAGGAGGCAGTGGGGCTGGAGCAGATGGTTTTAATGGGAAGTTTTATCAACAACATTGGATTGTTGTAGGGCCATTTTTTGTGTTGAAATTAAAGAGTTCTTCCAATCTGCTGTCTTTCCTCGGGAATGGAACTTCACTAATATTTGCCTTCTTCCAAAGGTACCTGATCCTAAGAGAATGTCAGAGATGCATCCTATTAGTCTTTGTTCGGTACATTACAAGATCATATCCAAAGTACTATGATTTAGGTTAAAAAGGATCTTACCTTAGTTGATTTCGAAAACTCAAGGCGCTTTTATCTCTGGTCGGCTGATTTCTAACAATGTGAGCATTGCTCACAAAATGGTTCATGCGCTACAAACAAAGGAAGCTGCAGCTGTGGAATATATGGCGGTGAAAACTGATATGTCCAAAGCATATGATCGAGTTGAGTGGAGTTTCCTGGAAAAATTCATGGAGAAACTAGGGTTTGACATGCAGTGGATTAAGTGGATCATGAATTGTGTATCTTCAGTCACACACTCAGTGCTGATTAATGAGAATGCTCATGGATACATCAAACTGGAACATAGCATTCCATAAGGTGATCCTCTTTTCCATTCTTGTTTATCCTATGCGCTGAAGCTTTGGTGAGCTTGTTAAATAAATCTGAGATGAACCAGGATCTACATGGAGTGAGAGCCTCTGCTTCGGATCCGGCTGTGCACGATCTGCTTTTCGCTGATGATAGTTTGCTCTTATGTAAAGCAGACAAGAAATAAAGTGTGGTCTAATTCAAGACCTTCATTTTCATGGCATAGCATTTTATTTGGTAGAGACTTATTACAGAAGTGTCTGTTCAATAAGATTGGAAATGGTCTCAACACGAATATGTGGTCTAAAAATTGGCTCCCTGATGAGTTTCCGAGACCTCATACTACGCCTACAGCTCCATATGATAAGGATCTAAGAGTGGCAGACTTATGGTACCCGAACTCTGCTGTGTGGAATGTTTCGCTTCTTCGACATTACTTCGAGGAACCAGATGTGCAGATTATCTTGAAAATTAAAGCGTCCCCTAGGGTACAAGACTCCCTATCCTGGTATTTTGCAAAGAATGGAGAGTATTCAACACAAAGTGGGTATAAACTTAGTGAGACTCTAATCAAAGTGGAAAAGAAGTTATGGCCTCGAGTGTGGAAGTTAAAAACGGTCCCTAAGATCCGACATTTTATCTGGAGATCACTAAAAGGAACAATGGCAGTTAAAGGGAGACTATAAAAGAGAGGAATACCTTCTGATCCGACCTGCACGTCTTGTAATTTGTCTATAGAATCGGTTTGTCATATCTTATTCAATTGCCCGATGGCCTTACAAGTGTGGACTGAAGCTAAACTCCCCCTCCTAAGAGCTGGCTTTTCTCAATCTTTAGCTTTCATTAATATTCATCACATGTTGGTGTGCATTGACAAACAGTCCATTGATCCGCTCACTCGCAGAACCTTTCCTTGGGTGTTGTGGAACATTTGGAAGGCGCATAATTCATTTGTTTTTGAACAAGTTTGTATTTCTGTAGAGAGCCTTGTGAAGAAAGCTCATGACGAAGCGGACAAATGGTTTATTGCTAACATGGAGCCTTAGCGTCCTCCGGTGGATAGAAAATCCTTTGTACTAGAATTTAGAGACCTCCATTACCAGAGTTCACCAAATGCAATGTGGAAAGCTCATGGTGGAGTCGACAACATCACAGTGGAATGGCATGGCTGTTGAGAGACCACCTTGGTGACACACTCATCCACAGCCGCAGAGCTTATTCCTATGTGCAAACAAAAATTGAAGCAGATCTATTGAGCTTACTTTGGGCAGTTGAGAATTTGGGTAACATGAGATAAAGCAAGGTTACCTTTGAGCTATCTTCGGTGCAAGTCATGGAGGCTTTTGAATTTCCCAGCAGATTTCCTGAATTTGAAATATTGATAGCGGAAATTCATCATCTGCTTCACAAATTTGTTGCTTTGAGGGCGGTCCTTGTTCCTGAAAGGTGTAACACCCCAGCTCTTCGAATAGCTCATAGAGTGATTGAAGAAGAGAGATATCAGTCGTACATCTCACGCGGGACTCCCTCCTGGTTAATTTCATTGATCTTGTCTGAGAAGAACCCAAGATCCACCGGAATCTTATACTCTTATCTGAGCGGTCTTGTTTTTATTTTTGCCCCACCTCACTGGGCTGCTGAACCATATCTATTTTTTCTCAAATTTCAAATTGCTACCTTCCTTTGTTTTTGGCCCATTATTGGTTTTTCTCTTTTGGTTGGATATTCTTTTGGCTTTAAGCCTTTTCAATGAAATCTTCTCATTCGCGGAAAACAAAAAACATTATCTTACACAAATGATGATGGAAACTAATTTATGTTTGGAGGTAAAGTTTACGCGGACTTTCCTAGTCAAAGATATTTTAAATGTTACATTGAATCCCTTAATCGTCTTGCCATAAAAACCTATTCAAAGCCTCAAAGGTCAAACTTTTACGGATGTTATCTAGTCAAAAATATTAATAATTTGAATTTTAGTTTTATTATTTATAAGATGTTGAGGTTTATTATGTGAATATAAGTTATTGTTTATATTTCAAATATAATTGAGAGTATATTGAAATACTAAAAATATTTTTGAGTAGAAATAAGATCTCTCTCTTTCTTCTTCTACCTAAACCTTTGGGATGAAGATATGAGCTCCACGATGCACTTTTCACACCATTGGCAAACCTATCGGGCTTCAATTCTTTTACACTATCTCCATGTAGATCAAGATCTTGGCATAGCATGTGCACTGAGTTTTGTTTTTACAATTCCTTCTGGTAAACTAAAATAATGTTAGTGCTTAGTTCATGTGGATGTAGACTTGAATAATCTAAAAAAAGTTGAGATGTCTAAAGAAATATTAGTTATATGCTATGGTTAATTGAGAGAACTTGAGATTTTATTTAAAGCATATTCAATTCATTTCAAAACTTATACTTACATGGTGTTCCTCCAACAGCAGATTCACCTTTTTCCTTTAGAGCATAGTTATTAGATATATTCAAATGCTGTGTTTAAAAGTACATAAAATGTTATGTAAAAAAATATTAAAAATGAACTTACCTTAAATAAAATCTCTAGTTCTATCATTTCCCTATACCATACAACTAAGACTTCCTTTAGCACCTCAACTTCTTTTGGATTCGTCAAGGAATGAAGTCTCTCCACCTAAACCTTTAGGATGACAATATTAGCTCTTCATTGCACTTGCACACCAATGACAAATCCTTCTTGCTTGAACAATCTTACACCATTTCCCTAAAAATCAGTGTCTTGGACTCTTGGTACAATATGCGTCCATTGGTATAATTATAACTCACTTATGTAAACTAAAATGATGTTAATACTTGATTTGACATGTTTGATGTTAATTTTAGGAGAAAAAAGCGATAATAAATTTTAGTTGGTGTAGACTTGAAGAATCTAAAAAAAGTTTGAAATGCTTAAAGAAGTATTATGGTGATCAAGCTGCCTAGTTCTTTGTTTTTTTTTGGTGTTGATATATGGTGTTTTTAGTGACTTTAAAGGTTGATTTAGCTTTGAGTTTCATGTATTTACTTGCCTCATTTAGGACATTAGGTGCACATTTGCATGTCTTCCTTGATTTATAGGTATTTGATGAGAGTATGCATCAAAGGAGAGCAAATGGAGCTAAATGATTCAAATATGAGCTTAAAGTGAAGAATCTGAGCCACATGATCTCTAGCAGCCAAGATGTAATGACCATGGAATGTCATTGAGGAGTAGCGGCCAGAACTCTAGTGGGGAGACAACGTCACAGAGCTGTAGTGGTCAGGTCGTAGCGTCCAAGTCACGCTGCTAGGAGTTGGCGAAAACCATCCGGTGAACATTATCAGACAAGGTGAGCGACATTGCACCGTCACTAGATCCCAGCGGCCAAGAAGTAGCGAAGTTGCTTGGTCACTAGACCGGTCCCGAATCAACCAATCAAGCTTCTAAACCGGTTTAATCTGAGATTTTTCCAAATTTGTCTTGGTTTACTTTGGTTTATTTAGCTTGTCTTTGTATTTACTATAAATACCCTTAATTGATTTGTGTTTTCATGATTATGAGTTCTTTAAGATGAGTTTAGGATTTGGTTGATTGTGATGATTTGATGAGTTAATGATGATATTTAGGACTAGATCTTATATAATCTTTCATTTAGGTTGTTAGTAATGGTAGATTAAGCTTGTAATTGAGAAATCTAGATCATTAGTATTTCATGCCCGGAGGGTGTTTGATGAAATGTTTGAAAGAACCTAAATGTGCTTTTCATGCTTAGCCTATGGAAGTAGTTGATTAAGGTGATAAGTGGTGCGACTATACATGATTATTAATGCTCATTAGTCTTTAAATTGCAAACGGAAGTTATTGATGATTTATTGATTAGTGTAGAGACTAGTACCATAGAATTGGATTAGTCTAGATAGTGATCTTTAACCTAGGATGATGTTCTTAATATATCCTTAGCATCATAATACATTCATCCTCTCATCTAGATAATTGCCATTCCCGAGTCTCATCGCTTTTCTTATTTGTTTTCAAACCGTTTTTAATCATTTCCCGCTTTCTTTTACTTTAAATTTAGTTTCTAAAACTCAAACTTTTATTTGCTTAAATTGAAATAGGACTCATATTTATAGAGCATCAGCATTGGGGAAAACCTTGTTTAGTCTCTCAAACCTAGTATTTTGATAGATTTCATACAATTTATTTATTTATTTAAAATTTAAATTAGAAAAAAAACTCAAAACCAATTATATTGATACATGTGGCAAATGAGTCGCTACAAAGATTCTCAGAGTCTCTCAAATAAGAGACTGAATTCTTTATCTTTCTTACTTTTTTATTATTTTTGTATTTATTCATTGGTGAGAGACTCTATGAGAAACTCCACTAAAAATACTCTTAGTGTGTCGTTCTAGTTTTCTGGTGGATTCGATACCCTTTATGATCAATAACATACAATGTTAATAGATAACCTGGTTGTAAAAACCAAACTACCAGGTGTCATTTCTTATTTCGTTTTATGTTAATTTTTTTATTGATTTTACTGTCTATAGTTTTCGGTCTTTCTATTTTTTATATATATTATCATTGTATTATGTCCAATGCATCATTCTCAAACGCTGGAGCTCCACAGATCTGAGCCACCAACAAGTCCATCTCCTAAAAATGATCTTTGCCACCAAAATCTCTTCACAACTCGCTAAAGAAAGAAAAACACAAAAGTTGCAAAAAGGAAGAAAAAGGGATCGGCATTGGTGCTAAAGTAGCCACCAATGCCGGTCCAAAAATAAAGATGTTAGCACAACCGATTAAGTTTTGTGGGGGAAAAAAGTTTGAAGAAATGAGATAAAAAGGTTCAAATCATTTGTAACTTATCAAGGTGGCATAAGTTGATCAACAACATCAATAAGTGCAAAATAATTTTTATTTTACACGAGTAAAAAATTGCATACAGAGTAACTTATCTTTGATTGTACAAAATTCCTTTTTTTCCTTTTCTTTTTTGTGATACAAAATTCATTTAAAGCGTTTTGTAGCGAAACACAATTTTAACCATCCAAAAGCCTTTTTCGTACTGTTTACAAGAAGATAAAATACAAAACAAACAAACATGCAAGAAAAAAAAAACAAAAAAAAAAACAAAAGAAGAGACAAAGACACGAGAGAGAGAGAGCGACCAAATTCGTTCTTTTTTCCCTTTCTCTCTCTCTTTCTCACTCTCTCATCTTCTTCTTATGATTCTTTAAAAGATAAAAAGCTCTTAACTTATTAGAAATAAAAAAATCTTCCAAGTTTCAGTCTCAGGTGGTTCTCAGTTAATGCTCAGTGTTGCTTATCAATGGTGAATCTATCCCAATTCCGTAAGTTATATTCTCACAAACTCTTCTGAAAATTGAAATTTTGTGTTTCAATTCCTACATTATCTAATTTATGTGAAGATTCCGCTCTAAAGTTCTCTAATTTAGGGTTTTTTTTCGTTGTCCGAATTGTTCTTAGTTTTGTTGGAGAAATTGAGATCTTTGAGTGAGGGTTTGTTAAATTTCTTGTCTTTTTTTTCTTTTCCCTAAGCTAATTTTGACAGATCTGAAACATAAACCCTAAAACAGACCATATCATTGTCTGAACTCTTAAATGTGTTTCTTCTAAATTGACAGTGCATAATGGATTTGCTATTTTCTGTAATGTTTCATTGTTTAAGCTACACTTTTCAAGATTTACCATTTTGGGCTTGTAGATTTAATTAGATCTTTGACTCTTACATCATCAGCTAAACCACTGATCCAATATTGTTTATTGGAAATTATTTTTGCTTTTTTTTTTGTTAGGCTTAATTAGTTGGAATGAGTTGTTGAACCTTTGACTTGTCTCCTAAGCTCTTTACTTAATCTATCTGTATCATCTTCTCCTGTCTTCTTTTTCTTTATTAATTTAATACACTAACTCAACTACATTTTTGTCTTCATGATTGCTTCTGACATGGTAGCAACTCTTTAGGAACAAGACTTGATATTATATATCTTTTGATCTCTGTATATTTTGGGAAGTAACTTTTATGGATTTGTGATTTGACTACACTTTTTCTTGGATGATAAAACTGATATTTAGATGACCAATTCTTGTTTTATATTGAGATGAAAATGATGAGACCAATCTTGGTTTATTTTAAGATGCATGTTCTATTATATTTATGCTAACTGATTGAAGCCGGCCAAGAGGGATTGGGTGCTGACTTTTAAATGAGCTGTTTCTGTATTTCAGCCAACTAGCATAAGTTGATAATTAATAAAAAAAAGTACTTGTTTTTTCATTTCAGTCTCTTAAGTTCTATGAAAACATAATGTGATACAAAGCTCTTTGCTTGTGGACCTTTCAGAATCTTTTATTGATTAATGCTTACATACAGGATAACCTCTACTGAGGCATCCAATGTTGAAGGGAGAAGCAGATCCTAAGCAGAAGAAAGGTAACATTTTGAAATTTGTTTGATAGATCAAAATGTTTTCGACTTTTCGTCTCTGTCCCATTTCTGTCTTAGTGTGGTTAAGTTCTTCATAGCGAGTCTAATGTTTGAACATGAATGAGCAGGTTGGTCAGAGTCGCTGCTTGAATTTCGGTCAGGATTTGGGGAAAAGATGAAATTTGTGTCGAAGAAACGTTGGAAATCTCTAGGACCACTTCATTTGAAAAGCAAATCAGTTGCGCGGTTTTGCTTCTTTTCGAAATTGAAGTCAGGCAACCATGGTCCAGGCCGTGCACCAGTCTATCTCAATGTTTATGACTTGACTCCTATTAATGGATATATATATTGGGCAGGTCTTGGTATATTTCACTCTGGTGTAGAAGGTAAAGCTCCAAGGCTTGTGTGTTTCTTGTTGAAATGGTCTTATAGTTTACTGGTAGCTAACGATGAACGTTTGGTATTGAATTCACAGTTCATGGTGTAGAATATGCTTTTGGTGCTCATGATTATGCAACCAGTGGTGTTTTTGAGGTTGAACCAAGGCAATGCCCAGGATTCAAATTCAAGAAATCGATATTCATTGGAACTACGAATTTAAACCCAACACAAGTTAGGGAGTTTATGGAGGACATGGCTTGTAGTTACTATGGGAATATGTATCACTTAATTGCTAAGAACTGCAACCATTTCTGTCAAGACGTTTGCTACAAGCTTACCGGGAAAAAGATCCCAAAATGGGTGAATCGGCTTGCGCAAATAGGTAAACAAAAGGGATTTGCAGCATTCGTAAACTCGTTGAACAATTCTGTAGCCTGAAGACAACAAATTTGCTTTTTTTTTATGCCTACAGGTTCTGTGTGCAGCTGCATACTTCCCGAATCACTCAAGATTACAGCGGTCTGCCACGATCCAGACGGGCAAATCCCCGAGGAAGAAAACGAAAAGAAAAGTCTTAGAAGCTCATTTAGCTGTTTATCCTCAATATCCATGAGACAAAAACAGCTTTCGACATCTTCGTTACTTCTACAATCACCTCTCAGAGGCTGCTTACCTCCATGGCAACTTAAACGAACGAAATCTAACAGCAGTTCCATGAAAGAAAGGTAGACAAATCCCGAACATTTCGACATTTCTCATTCGTTTTCTTAGCGCATCATCACGGATTATATCTTTGTAAGCGAGTTCGAAAACCTTTCTTTTTAACAGGCTTAAGCCATTCTTGTTTCTTCTGTTTGTATTGCTTCCAAAATTTGAATCTATGTATTGCCTGATTAAAATCATACTCTTGACTATTCAAAATCCAAGTAAAACAACGATAACAAAACCTTTATTTGATTCAAAATTCGAATACGAAAAGTATTTGATGATGATGATCATCATCATCATCAACAAGAGATCCAGTTCTTATGAGTACTAACAAAAGCTGAAAACAAACCTGCAGAAGAAATCACATTCGGAGCTGATAACATTCCTTTACCATCTCGAATATCTGCAATCGTCATCAATCCATCAGCAAGATCTTGAAAAATCGATAAAATCTTCAATGTTTTCTTCTCCTTTATCTTCTTCATCTTCTCATCTTCTTCTTCATAAGCCATTCCTCTAGAAACAGAGATCTCAATCGTCGAAGCTACACAATTCTCTTCATCTTTCAATTTCCTCAAATCCCTAATTTTCAATGAAACACTTCCAACATAACCAATCAATTCAGCCCAAGCACTGATCCTTTGAAGCAATTTCGAATGTTTCGCATCGATCAATCCAGATTTCGTTAACCAGATGAATTGTTCAACGAAATAGTATAATCCTTCGCCGCCGTATGCGATTAGGAGTAATATGAATTCGTGATTTGATTCCCATCGTGAAGCTCTTAACGCGTTGATGTCTTGTACGAATTTTCCAAGACGGAAGGCTTTGCGAGTGACTCCGACGCTTGATTCGAAGCTTTTAAGTCGGAGAATTAGAGATCCTGTGGTTTCTGGGATTAGAGATGATGCGATGATGATTTTGGTTGCGTAACGAGAGATCTTTAAGAGTTTGTCTACGCCATCTCTTTTGGAGAGGTATGTTTCGAGATGATTTAGAAAATCTCTTTTGTTTTTTTTCTCTGTAGCTTTTGCAGCCATGGTGATGATGAGCTTTGGCAAATTTTTATTTTTCTTCACGGCATGCAAAGAAGAAGAAGAAGAAGAAGAAGAGAAGATGAAAATACAGATTAATCATTAATTGGTTTGCGTGCCGAACCGGTTTAAATTAATTGCGGTCATGGATTGTATAATCGAGGAACTCCTAATCGTTGAGGAGTAATTTGTATTGCTTTCCTTATAAAAATAATTTTATTATCATTTATTTTTATTCAAAACAATTGTAAAAGACTAAAAGACCTTTAAAAACTTAAGATATTACGACCCAACCAACCTAAACTTAAAATCCTCTTTTTTTTAGGGTTTGCGACATTCCATTGGGTTCAATTTCTCATTTCTCATCTTTTTCCGTTAACTTCTCAATATTCTTCTCCAACCGATCCAGTTACGTTTCGTCGAACTTGGTATAACTACGGACAACTCCATAGACATAATCGATTGTGTTCGTAGATTTGTGGAAGGGAGTGATGGTGCTAACAAGGTTCCAAGGAAAATTAATGGACTCGAACCAGAGTGAATGTGGAGAGTCGAATCCTACATAAGAAGAGCAAATCATAGAAGGTAGAGAAGAAGAAGAAGACGGACCGATGGACTAGAATTATGATGTACACCATGAATACTAATGTGTAGAATACATAATATTCCCAACATCTTCCGCTCTGGTAAATCCCATCCACGACATCTACCAAAACATTTAGTCAATTCATCATACTTTGGTCCAACTCCATGTGGAACACCTAACTTTGTCCAAAAACTAGTGTAGTCAGCTTCACAATCCTTGATTGGCAATGCATCTGTGTTTAGCCTCGTAGTCTCAGCAAATTCGTACAAGCTAAACCTGATTAGTTGACCACCGATCGCTACCCAAATCTCATACTCATTTTGTATTGCCAACTGACGGGTGAGTAGAAAATGTACAGTTTTAGCAGATCACACATAATCGCTATCAACTAGCTTAGGCATGAATCCAAGAGATGATTTCTTAATTTCTTCCCAGGCATCGATACCTATTGCTTCTTTAACGTGTGCAAAATTGCCCAGCTGACAGTTGTGATTCATGCTTTTATTCCGCAATGGAGATTTTCCTTCTTGGTAAAGTATACGTGGGAATTTTTTCACTCCATCCATCTGTTTATAAAGACATAAATCAGCCGTCAATATACATAAATCAGCCATTTAAATAAATAAATCAGCCACCAAAAGAATCCTAAATCAGTTATAAATCTGCCATAACATAAACATATTAATCCACTAAATCAGCCATCATATGAAATATAAATCCGCCGTAAGAAGACATAAATCTGCCAGCAAAAGATATAAATCAGCCATAATATAAACATATTAATTTCCTAAATCAGCAACTTATTTAAATACATTGCTCTAAATCAGCCATAACATAAACATATTAATACACTAAATCAGCCCTCATATGAAACATAAATCCGCCATTATTATACTAAATCTGCCATCAATTACACTCAAGTCAAACAATTTTCAAATACCGTAGTTATCTTCAACCGGTAAAACAATCCCAGAAAATCCTTCAAACATATAAAAAAGTGCGTAAATAGTTTTTGTTAACAATCTCTATGAAATCTTAACATTGTGATATCAGAGTAATAGTAACTTAAACAGAAACCTTTTGTCGAAATTCAGAACTTGTCGAAATAAGGTTTTCGAATGAGAAAAATACACAAAATTCTCCGAGTCAATACAACGAAATGAGACAAAATTGACGGAAGATTGGCGGAGGAGAAGAGGCGCGACACGGCAGTAAGAGACAAGCGACACGAAGGAGAAGAGGCAGACGACGTTAGGGTTTCGATTTTTCACCGATTGAGAGGATGCACAATTTTTTTTTCTTATTTGGAATGAAATAAGAGATGGAAACTGAAACGTTTTCAGTTTTTTTAAAAAATAACTGTTTTTTTATTAATCATCTTAATCCGGATTTAAAATAAATCAAAATAACATAATCGTTAATTACTATTTTATAAATATGTTAATGGACGTTTCTTTAATCTCTTTACTATTTGAGTAATTTCTATAAGATGTGAGCTATGGTGGTCATTTAACCACTTTTCTATTATATTTTAGCAATTACCTCATGAAAAATTAGTGACGCTAATTGATTAACTATGGGCTTCTGGGCCCATTTACCACTTTTTCCTTTTCATTCGAATTATTTCGTTTCCCGCTAAATCTATCTACCTTCTCTATATCCCTAATTCAAAAACAATAAAAAAAAATAGAAAAGAAAACAAAATCAAATATCTACCTTCTCTATATCCCTAATTTAAGTGACCGACGAGAAGAAGTCAAAACCGAAGAGATTTCGCGGGACTGAAGCAGGTGTCAGCACCGAGTTGACTGGAGTGAGTGATGGCGATGGAAGAAGAAGAGCCAATGGGTGACTTTCGCGGCGAGTCTGAGTCTGAGCCTAACCAGAAGAAATCTGGAACTCCGAGACTATACATCAAAGAGCTTGTGATGAGAAACTTCAAATCTTACGCTGGTGAACAACGCGTCGGACCTTTCCACAAGGTTAGGGTTTCACTTTACTCTTTTTCATTTCCCAGAATTGGAAGCTAATTAGGTTGAATTGGAGCTTTAATTCATGAAATTTCAATTGAATTTGTATGTCTGTGATTGTTTTCACAATTCGATTTTCTGAATTTGATAATTTCAGAGTTTCTCTGCGGTGGTTGGACCTAATGGAAGTGGAAAGAGCAATGTGATAGATGCAATGTTGTTTGTATTTGGGAAACGAGCTAAGCAGGTAAGTGTGTGACTCTAAGTGCATTTTCTCTCTTAGTGTTTGCTTTCACTGAGTAATTTTTATGTTTCTTTGTTATCAGATGCGGCTTAACAAAGTGTCAGAACTAATTCACAACTCAACTAATCACCAAAATTTGGAAAATGCTGGAGTTTCTGTACAGTTTGAAGAGATTATCGATTTGGTAAAGTTGTTGTTTGCTTTACTTTTATTGTACTGTAATTTTGATAAAGCTTTCTATTCTAGTCATGTTGAGTTGTTATTTTGAACTAATACAGGAAGATGGAACCTATGAAACTGTTCCTGGAAGTGATTTCATGATTACTCGGGTTGCATTTCGAGATAATTCTTCCAAGTATTATATTAATGAAAGGTCGAGCAATTTCACTGAAGTTACCAAAAAACTGAAGGGGAAAGGAGTAGATCTTGACAACAACCGTTTCTTGATTCTTCAGGTTTCTCACTTCAGAGAGACGATGGTCTATATATTGTTGAATTTATATTTGTTCTCTACTAATATTGTATAATGAATGTTGACAGGGGGAGGTAGAACAGATATCACTCATGAAGCCGAAAGCACAAGGTCCCCATGATGAAGGTTTTCTTGAGTATCTTGAGGATATTATAGGAACGAATAAGTATGTCGAGAAGATAGACGAACTAAATAAGCAGTGAGTGATCCTAACGTTCTACTATTTCTTTTAATATGACAAATGCCCAAGAAATGAGTTTCAGTGGCATTTCTTGCATAGAAAATGCAAACTCATGTACTTTCTTAGTTGCATATGCATATTTGCTATTTTGATGCAAGTGGTCTTTGATTTGTTGGATGATAGTTTCCTTTCTGAAATTTAGGCTTGAAACCCTCAATGATAAGCGTTCTGGAGTTGTACAAATGGTGAAATTAGCAGAGAAAGAAAGAGACAATTTAGAGGTTTGTAGACGGTTTCCCTTCTTTGTATGTCACTTGGTCTTTGTAGGTGACCTTTGTTGTTAATGTGTTTTTTTGAACAGGGTGTGAAGGATGAGGCAGAGACTTACATGCTGAAAGAGCTATCATATCTAAAATGGCAAGAAAAGGCTACAAAAATGGCATATGAAGATACTTTAGCTAAAATTACTGAACAGAAAGAAAGCATGCAGAGTTTGGAAAATAATCTAAAAGATGAGCGGTAAGTGCTACTAAATTTTCCTTGAAATATCAAAGAAATTTTATGAACTCATTAGTAACATTTCTGTTTCAGAGTGAAAATTGATGAGAGTAATAAAGAGTTAAAAGAACTTGAGTCTGTGCATAAAAAACATAAAAAGACACAAGAGGTATGTCTGAAATCTAAATGTCTTCTGCTCTCATGCTCATGGCTGACGTGCCTAAATTCAGTTTTTTCCTCTTCTAAGTTTCTACAAATGGTGAGTCACCTTGTCTTCCTTTGCAATGATTAGGGTCTTGATAATGAACTTAGAGGCGGTAAGGAGAAGTTCAAAGACTTTGAACGGCAGGACGTAAAGCATAGGGAGGATTTGAAGCATGTTAAGCAAAAAATCAAGAAACTCGAGGATAAACTTGAAAAGGTTGGTAGTTACATAAGGATAGTTAAACTTTTGTTGAGCTTGCATATACTTTACTTTTGTTTTTATGCAGGATTCATCCAAAATCATTGATATGACAAAGGAGTGTGAAGACTCGAGAAATCTAATTCCTAAACTTCAAGAAAATATACCAAAGCTTCAGAAGGTCTTGCTAGACGAGGAGAAGGCATTGGAGGAAATCAAAGAGAAAGCTAAAGGTATGTTATGCTTTAGGATGTCCTTGTTACCCTGGCATCTTCTTTAACAACATTGCATAAAAAGGACTTGGAATTGGCAACTTGTTAAACATGCAAGTATAATGATTTGCTTCTTGGTCAAGAGTAAGCTCGTTCAGTTGAAAATTTCAGTCAATTTTGTTACAGTTGAAACTGAAGGTTAACTGCTTAAAAAAAATAAGTGCTGAATTAGAACCTTGGGAAAAAGATCTAATTGTGCACAGGGGAAAGCTTGATGTCGCATCATCCGAAAGTGAACTCTTGAGCAAGAAGGTACATCCTCATATAGTTATAGCGATTTGCTTGGAGTCAAGAACTTTTGCTTGTCAAAATAATTTGGCTCATCTTCAAAAAAAATTCCATAGAGGTTTTTATTAGTTTACTCCAGCTGGTTTCTTAAAGAATCCATTTGCCATATTCAAATCTTCATATGCCTGCTGGAGCTGCTTTCTGAATATTTCAAAATACTGTTGGACGACTATTTTTTATGTATCGTGTTTGAACATTACCACTTTTGTTATTCTAGCATGAAGCTGCTCTGAAAGCCTTCACAGATGCTCAGAAACAGCTCTCTGATATATCAACAAGAAAGGAAGAAAAAGCTGCAGCAACTACCTCTATGAAGGCTGATATAGAGAAGAAGAAACTTGAAGCAATAGAAGCTCAGAAAGTGGAACAGGTACTTTTAATACATGTATCAGAACAGCACTGTAATACATGTATCTTAGATGGTGAAACTGAGAGTATGCATCTTAACTTCTGCAGGAATCACTTAAAGAACAAGAGACACTTATTCCGCAAGAGCAGGCAGCCAGAGAAAAAGTTGTTGAGCTCAGATCAGCAATGAATTCTGAGAAGAGTCAGGGTGATGTTTTGAAGGCAGTTTTAAGAGCGAAGGAGAATAATCAAATTGAAGGAATATATGGAAGGATGGGGGACTTAGGTGCCATTGATGGTAAGTATATTTTTCTATAAGCTAATAGAAACATTGTTCTGTCCTTTAATATTGCAAACTGTTGTTTTCTCCTTGTAGTATGAGGGGTGAAATTATAATAGACAGTATTTTTCATGTCAAATGCTATTTAGATGTAAATCCACAGATGCTAGTCTAAATGATTTTAAACTTAATACAGCAAAGCTAACAATCTCTGACATTGGCTGTCCTTTGCAGCAAAATATGATGTCGCCATATCAACTGCTTGCGCTGGCCTTGATTACATTGTTGTGGAAACAACTTCTGCAGCACAAGCATGTGTTGAGCTGCTGCGAAAGGGAAATCTTGGTGTTGCTACATTTATGATATTGGTATTGCATACCACTCTCTGTTTCTATGCTTTGAATCTTACCAGACTGGCCATTTTCATTAAATTTGCTAACTTAAACAGAAGGATAGTCATACAGGGATCTTTAGATCTGTGATACTAAGTTGGTCTTAGTAAATTAATATATCTAATTAGGAAGTTAGGAGCGTGTTAAGGTGGATTTTGAATCAGCAAATAAAATGCAATTTGTAGCACTCTTAGTAAATTCTCAAGGGGACTGAATCCAACACTTCATACTCTTGTGAATAATACTTGTACAACATTTGTCTTTGCAGGAAAAACAAACAGATCATATACATAGACTGAAGGAGAAAGTGAAAACACCGGAGGATATTCCACGCCTCTTTGATCTGATCAGAGTTAAGGATGAAAGGATGAAACTTGCATTCTATGCAGCTTTGGGAAACACTGTTGTGGCAAAAGATCTTGATCAGGTATATTATGTTTGATCTGATCAGAGTTATAAAGTTCACCTAAGCTCACCTAATCTAGTTAAGACACAAAGTTTCTGTGGATTCAAAACTGAGCTGTTAGATACAATTTGTCTTGCTTATTAGGCAACACGTATTGCATATGGTGGGAACAGAGAATTTCGAAGAGTTGTGACTCTTGACGGCGCTCTCTTTGAAAAATCTGGTACAATGAGTGGAGGAGGAGGCAAGCCACGTGGGGGAAGAATGGGAACCTCCATTCGAGCCACAGGTGTGTCTGGCGAAGCTGTTGCTAATGTAGAAAACGAGCTCTCCAAAATTGTTGACATATTAAGCAACATCCGTGAAAAGATTGGGAATGCTGTGAGTCAGTATCGAGCTGCAGAAAATGAAGTTTCTCGCTTGGAGATGGAACTGGCGAAAAGCCAAAGAGAGGTATTGTCTTCTGGGATTTTATAAATTTAAACCTCCCCTTGAGACATATGATCAAGTTGCCTTAAATGTAATCCGATGTTTCTTTCTTCCATCTTTTAGATCGAAAGTCTCAATTCAGAGCATACTTACCTTGAAAAACAACTAGCTTCCCTGGAAGCGGCATCTCAGCCAAAGAAAGATGAGGTAGACAGGCTTAAAGAGCTCAAGAAAATCATCTCCAATGAAGGAAAAGAGATTGAAATACTTGAGAAGGGTTCTAAACAGCTGAAGGATAAAGTGCGTAACATCAGTAATTCTTTTTATATTTTGAAATATGGCAAATCTGTCTTTATGGAAATCTTTACTGCTTTTTCCTGGGAGCTTAGATCAGTAAATGCATAATCTATGGAGTTGTTCCTTAGTTTGTCTTATCCTGTAATATAGAACTGAGGGGATCTCTTATTTTAGGCTTTGGAGCTGCAAACCAACATAGAGAATGCTGGTGGGGAAAAATTGAAACGACAAAAGGCAAAGATTGAGAAGATTCAGACTGTAAGTTTGCCTTTGCTCTTAGCATGCTGTTAATGAACTCACAGTTTAGTGTGCCCTAATTTATAATGAACATGTTTAGGATATCGACAAAAGTAATACAGAGATCAATCGGTGTAATGTTCAAATAGAAACAAACCAGAAACTGATAAAGAAGCTGACAAAGGGGATTGAAGAGGGGACTCGAGAGAAAGAAAGGCTAGAGGGTGAGAAGGAAAAGTTGCATATCACTTTCAAAACTATAGAACAGAAAGCCTTCGCGATCCAAGAGACATATAAAGAAACACAGAAGGTTTTAACTGTCCTTATCTCTGTTATCTAGATATTATTTGGAGAAGAGTTATAAACCAGTCTCTTCTTTTTTTTTGTTGCTTAGTTGATTGATGAGCATAAAGATGTGCTGACCGAATCAAAGTCCAATTTTGAGAAGCTGAAAAAGTTTGTGGATGAGTTGAAGGCATCTGGGGTAACAAACAACTAAATCCTTTTTCTTTCTTGCTGGTTGCTGTGTTTCTTTACTTGGTTTTCATCATTTTAACTTTAACCCAAATACAGGTAGATGCAGAATTCAAAGTCCAAGACATGAAAAAGAAATACAACGAATTAGAAATGAGAGAGAAGGGATACAAGAAGAAACTCAACGACTTGCAGACTGCACTCACAAAGCATATGGAACAGTACGTATGGTAAACCCTTCATTCCATGATACTTACCTCAATTACATCTAAAATTCATCATGATCCATCGCAGAATTCAGAAAGATCTGGTTGATCCGGATAAGCTTCAAGCCACGCTGATGGATAGTAATTTGAATGAAGCCTTTGATCTGAAAAGGGCTCTCGAAATGGTTGCCATACTAGAGGCTCAACTAAAAGAGTTGAATCCAAATCTTGACTCAATCGCCGAGTAAGAGTCTCATTGTTGTTTCTTTCTTACTTACACCAATTGACACATGTTTCTTTAGCTTTCTTGATTGTTTTCTCTAATTACTTTAAAGGTATCGGAGCAAAGTCGAACTTTACAATGGACGGGTTGACGAACTTAACACTGTGACCCAAGAGCGTGATGACATAAGGAAGCAGTATGATGAATTAAGAAAGAGAAGGTACTCTACACTTTCGTATTTATATCTGTTTCCCTTTTTGTCATTGATCTCATGAAGCTAATCCGAACTTATATGACTACAACTTCCTTTCAGGTTGGATGAGTTTATGGCAGGATTCAACACAATATCATTAAAGCTCAAAGAAATGTATCAGGTTAGTTTTAACTTTTGAACATTGCTTACAACTCCATAAGCTCGGCAAAGAACTTTTATGAATGATGCTATTCAAATCTGTTTGCCTGATAAATAATACCAATATGATGCTGCAGATGATAACTCTCGGAGGTGATGCAGAGCTCGAGCTAGTTGACTCACTTGACCCATTCTCGGAAGGTGTAGTTTTCAGTGTGAGACCTCCCAAGAAAAGCTGGAAGAACATTGCAAACTTGTCCGGTGGTGAAAAGGTCTGTTCACAAAACCAAACATCTTTTACCACTTAACTTTGTCACTGAACTCTGCTAACAAGACTTATCTCTCTCTTTTTACTTGCAGACACTTAGCTCACTCGCACTAGTCTTTGCTCTCCATCACTACAAGCCTACTCCGCTTTACGTCATGGACGAAATCGACGCTGCTCTCGGTAACTAAAATTCTCCACATTCCCTCCATTGTCATTTTCATCTCCCAAACTTCATTTTAATCACTAAAAAGTTTCACAACAGACTTCAAAAACGTATCAATCGTTGGACATTACGTGAAGGACCGTACTAAAGATGCTCAGTTCATTATCATCAGGTCAGTTCAACCAATCTCTTAGCTTATTATTTCTTATAGACATGAGAAGAATCACATGAGGTCTAATTAATATATATAAATGAAATTATGGTGAAATGGTGCAGTTTGAGGAACAACATGTTTGAGTTAGCAGATAGATTGGTGGGAATCTACAAAACAGATAATTGTACAAAGAGCATAACAATAAACCCAGGAAGCTTTGCTGTTTGTCAGAAAACTTCTGCTTAGTCTCTCTACTAAATCAAGTAATCTCTACATTAACAACCACTTAATTGTTTTTGTATTGTAATGCGTTTCCTTGAGTTTGTGGTTTTGTAATTGTTTACTGACTTTGGATTGGTTTGTTTTTATGCTGGGATTAACATTAACCATGTTTAATCTTACATAAGACTTGTTTTTATGTTTGGAGTTTAACGATTCTGCATAAATATTTTACATCCTTTCTCTTCTCCTTCTTAATGTCCCTCGAAGGAGCTAATATTAATGAGCGGTTCATGTTAATAATCATTTTAGTTTTAAATTACAAAGAATTGGTAATTAAATGGGACAGAATCAAAATAAGAAATGAAAAATTATAAGATTGCATAAATCAAGTGTCATTCTAAGGAACATAGGCGCTCTCTCTCTACGATTTTCTCTCTCTTAAAAGGGGGAAAATTGATGTCCTTCGCATCTCATCTCCGGCGTCTCTCACGGCGTCGGAATCCACTACCCTTCTCGCCTTTAGGCCCTCCCCTCCTCATGGGGAAGCAAAAACCAAAATCAAAAAAGAACTCCCATGGATCGAATTCTCCCACGGTATCCTCATCCTCGGAGACTTCGTCTTCGAAACCACTGTTTGCCAAGCAGGAGTCAGTCTCTGGCTCCACCGCTGCTCCAATTGTACCAAAGATTGACTCAGCTCTTGTCTTAGAGACAACCTCAGTCATCGCTTCAAAGTCAGATCTGAAGACAGCTAAAATTATCTCATATCCAGTTCAAACTTCTGCTTCTGTGGATGTCGTGTAAACGACAGTATCAGGACCGGAGAAAGATGTGGTCGAAGCTGCAGTGGAGATGATCTCCATGGAAAACACGGCTACTCCTGTGAAGGCTGCGAAAGCAGCTAACCCAGATTCTTGGTGCCACCTGGTGAAAGGCTCGGCTAAACTGTTGGAGAAGAAAGGAACGCCATTTAATCTTCCTTCTGGTGAGGTCTGTGTCAAGATCCCTAACAATGTGATTGAGAAGAACATGAAGTCTTGGGAATGCTTTGTTCTAGGGCAATTCTATTCAGATCCTCCTCCTCAAGGACTTGTTCATAATATCGTCAATGGCATATGAAGCAAGCATTACAGAGATATCTCAGTGTCAAAAATGGATGGGAATGCTTTCCTCTTCCGTATTCCGAATGTATCAACTCGCAATCGGGTGATAAACCAGCGGCTGTGGCAGATAGAAGGGCAAACGATGTTCGTTGCAAAGTGAGAACCAGGAATTACTCCGGCAAAACCTGAGCTATCCTCTGCTCCAATCTGGCTTGCACTTAGAGACGTCCCTTTTCAGTTCTTCAATGAAGATGAGCTTGAGTGCATAGCGGGCTTGGTAGGGGATCCGAAGTTCTTACACCCATCAACGGCTAATAAGACGAACTTGGAGGTCGCAAAAGTCTTTACTTTGATCGATCCAAGGAAGTCACTTCCGGAAACGGTGAATGCTCAGTTTGAGTAAGGGGAGATTTGCAGAGTCCGAGTCTCCAGTCCGTGGATGCCACCCGTTTGTGAGCACTGCAAAGAGATTGGCCACAATATTAAATGGTGCAAATTGGCCCATATTCTTTGTGTTGACTGCAAATCTTCAGCTCACACAACAGAAAAGTGTCATAGGAAAGGCAAAGGCACAAAGAAAACCAGAACCCGATAAAAAAGTCCTGCTGTAGGACAAAGAGAAGGAAAAAATATTTTGATTGAAACAACACAAGTGGAGCAACAAAAACTGAAGTCTAACTCATGTATCATCATTGGCTCTCCACTTGAGAGGAAACAAGAGATAAGTAAGAGAGCTTTGCCAAGCTTGGATATTCAGATTGAGCAGGCAGGTAATTCAGGCCACACGTCAGATGCTGAAGCTGATTCGTTGGATGTTTCATCTGGTGCTGACATAGTTAGTGAAGATAATTACGCAGCAAAAGAAAACCTCTTCACTAAGGTTCAATCGAAGAAAAAGAGAAAGGGAAAAGGGGGCAAGGGCCCCAAAACTAACTAGTATATATGTGTACATACTTTTTTGGGTGGAATGTCTGCGGTTTCAATATTTTCAATCACCGAAGCGGATTTAAGAAATGGTTTAAGAGCAGTAAGCCGATTTTTGGAAGTCTCGTTGAGACTCATGTCAAACAGCCAAAGAATTCGAAGTTCATAAATGAGCTTCTTCCTGGCTGGTCTTTTGAGGATAACTATAGTTTCTCAGAGTTGGATAAGTCAAAGTTGTATCCAAGTCCTTGCAAATGATTACTTGTGAGGTAAGATTGTCGGATTCTCCTAACTGGATTGTCATTTCGGTGGTCTATGCGGCAAATGATAAGGAGTTAAGAAAGGACTTGTGGCAGGAGTTGGTTGATACAAGCACCCATCAGAGGGTACATGGTAAAGCTTGGCTAGTAATGGGGGATTTTAATCAAGTGCTCCATCCAAACAAGCATTCAAATGTTTTAAGCTCTACAGTGGATCGAAGAGCAAGAGAGTTCCGTGAATGCCTACTTGAATCAGAGCTGGCAGACCTGACTTTCAAAGGCAACACCTTTACTTGGTGGAACAAAAGGAAATCAAATCCAGTATCAAAGAAGCTCGACAGAGCGCTGGTGAACGATCTATGGTACAATCTCTTTCCTTCATCCTATGCTATCTTTGGGCCGCCTGATTTTTTAGATCACGCTTCATGCGGAATTGTACTAAGCTCACTGGTGACAAGGCAGAATAGGCCGTTCAAGTTCTTCAACTTCGTTCTAAAGCATAATGATTTCATCCAGTTGGTTGAATCCCATTGGTACTCGGCAAATGTGAGTGGATCAGCTATGTTTAGAGTATCAAAGAAGTTACAGTCTTTGAAGCGATTGATCAGGGATTTTAGCAAGTCAAACTTTTCTGATATTGAAAAAAAGGTGGTGGAAGCACATGAGTCTCTCGTGTTGCATCAGAATAAAATGTTGGAGAACCCTATAGAGTTAGACGCTGAACAAGAGTTTGATGCACAGAGGAGATGGCATATACTTGTTTCAGCGGAGGAGTGTTTCTTCAGGCAAAGATCAAGTATTATGTGGCTGAGAGAAGAAGATGGTAATACTGCATACTTCCATAGAATGACCAAGGCCAGAAACACTGCAAACCATATACACTTCCTGCTAGATGCAAATGGGGAAAGAATTGAATCCCAGCGAGATATCCATGATCATTGTATCAACTACTTCTCCGAGCTTTTGGGTGGTGAGATTGGACCCAAGATGTTTGTCCAAGAAGATATCAACTTGCTTCTCCCATTTTTCTGCTCCCAGAGCCAGGTAGACTCCCTCCAAAAAGCTTTTACAAATGAAGAAATAAGAGATGCTTTCCAATCTCTTCCAAGGAACAAAACTTGTGGACCAGATGGCTACTCTGCCGAGTTCTTTGTGGGCTGTTGGAGTGTTGTGGGTCCGGAAGTAACAGAGGCAGTTCATGAATTCTTTAGCTCTGGTTCATTATTAAAGCAATAGAATTCTACCACTCTTGTCCTCATCCCAAAAACTCTGAATGCTTCCAAGACGTCTGACTTTAGGCCTATCTCTTGCCTAAACACGGTGTACTAAGTTGTTGGCAAACATATTACAGAAGGTTCTGGTGCAGGTCATTTCTCATTCACAGTCTGCGTTCATGTCTGGTCGACTGCTTGCAGAGAATGTCTTGTTAGCTACAGAGATTGTGCATGGCTACAATTGGAGAAACATTGAACCAAGGGCTATGCTAAAGGTGGATCTAAGAAAAGCTTTTGACTCAGTGAGATGGGATTTTGTTCTCGCCACCCTCAGAGCAATAAACATTCCGGAAAAGTTTGTCAATTGGATCGATCAGTGTATCTCCACTCCAACTTTTACTGTTTCAGCGAATGGTATATCAGGAGGATTCATAAAAAGCACAACTGGTTTAAGGCAAGGTGACCCCCTATCCCTTTATCTTTTTGTGTTGGCAATGGAAGTGTTTTCCAGTTTGCTAAAGTCACACTTCGAGGCTGGGTATATTCACTACCATCCTCACACTAATGATCTTCATATTTCACATCTGATGTTTGCGGACGATGTCATGATTTTTTTCGATGATGGATCCTCCTCTCTCCACAGAATAAATGAAGCCCTGGATGATTTCAGTTCTTGGTCTGGCCTAAGGATGAACATAGATAAAACCCACCTCTACCACACAGGATTGAGTCAAAGTGAATCCACTGCAATTGCTAGCCAAGGATTCCCTATTGACTCACTTCCCATCCGCTATCTGGGTCTGCCTCTTATACATCAAAAGCTTAAGCTGGCAGAATGTGCTCCATTAATAGATAAGATAATTGGCAGATTCAGATCATGGGCTATAAAGCTTCTATCGTGTACGAGGAGAGTACAGCTAATTGCTTCAGTGATCTTGGGTATTGTGGCATTCTGGATATCCACTTTTGTTCTGCCTAAAGGTTGTATAAAAAGATTGAAGCCCTTTGTGCTCGATTTCTGTGGTCAGGAAATATTGAAGTTAGGAGAGCTGCAAAAGTGGCTTGGTCTACTGTATGCCTGCCTAAAAAGGAAGGAGGGCTAGGTTTAAGGAGGTTTGAGGTGTGGAATCGTACGCTTTGCTTAAAGCTCATATGGCGCATGTTCTTTAATAGCGGGTCACTGTGGGTAGCTTGGCAAAAGCACCATCATCTCCGAGCCACTAGTTTTTGGGCAGTGGTTGAATCGAATAGTAACTCTTGGATCTGGAGATCTCTGATGCATCTTAGACCCCTAGCTGAAAAATTTATCAAAGCTTTTGTGGGAAATGGATAAACTACAAGCTTCTGGTTTGATTCTTGGACACCCTTAGTCCCTTTAATCAAAGCCTTAGGCACAGCAGGCCCAAGAACCTTAAGAGTGCCGCTGAGTGCGACTGTTGCCACGACATGCAATGATGATGGATGGTGTCTGCCTCCACCTTGGTCTGAAGCGGCTCTAAACCTCCACATGCATTTAACCACCATCACTTTCCCAAGTAAGTCTACTACTCCTGACTACTTTGCTTGGGTGGTGGATGGTTTTAAATGCAGCGGCTTCTCAGCAAAAAGGACCTGGAAGATCCTTAGACCTTCAGCTCCACCTCAGCCATGGGCTCTCACTATCTGGTTCAAGAAAGCGGTGCCCAAGCATGCTTTCACAATGTGGATTGCAAACATGGATAGACTTCCCACTAGAGCCAGACTTGCATCATGGGGCATGTCAATCCCTACCTCTTGCTGCCTGTGCTCGCAAATAGAGGAAACACGCGATCACCTCCTATTAACCTGCGACTACAGCTCCCAAATATGGCTTTAGGTACTCCGAAGGTTAGGCCAGCATACTCTGTTTTCAAACTGGGAAGATACGATGGTTTGGTCAACAATTTCCTCACCGGTTGCTTCAACGACCCTACGGAAACTTGTTGTTCAAGCCACTATATTCACCTTGTGGAAGCAACAGAATAACTTCCTGCACAACCAAATCTCCACCCCTACAGCGACCATGTTCAGGGGACTGGATAGAGAGATCCGCAATTATGTCTTCAAGGAGACAACAAAAACTTCGACAGCCTCATGCAGCTTTGGCTTCAATGTTGTTCTCTAATTCGAACCCAACTCTTTTGTTACCTTTTATTTTATTTTATTTTTGCCAAGGTCCAAATATATAGGCTCTGTTCTTTGTAAATCCTAAACTTTCATTTATATGATATTTACCATTTAGCAAAAAAGTGTCATTCTAAGGGAACAAAAAAAACCAAGTTGTTGTTACAAAGGCATGAGACATTCAAACGTAATTTGGTAAAGTATGGAACAGAATCGTAAGTCCGTGTTCAACTCCCTTACTTGGCCTAGATTCGTCGTCCACGATTCCTTGAAGCGAAAATCTTCTGAAGATTTTTCTGACCGGATCATAAAATAGAATAGAATACGATTTGCGAAAGATGGATGGTACATAAATAAGCTCACCAGCAAGAGTGAAACCTTTTAGCTGGAAATAGAATCCTAAAATCTTATCATAGTCATCAAAACGTACAAGAAAGTCTTTACGTAACCATTTATGCTTCTCTGCATCCTCCAAAATCCACATTAATGACTTCCTCATGCCAAAATAAGCTAACCTCTCCTCGTAGTTTATCAGCTTACCCATATAAATAACTGATGGTAATTCTATCATACCAAAATTTTCATTTCTGACATCAAAGCTCATTAGAACCCAAACACGCCTCTGAAAAATATAGGCTAAGATATATATAACCCCTTTGATACATCGGCCATTAGTTTTATTGATTTTATTTAATTTCAAAATTATTGCAAAAACCAGTTTGATAATGGGTGATTTATTTATTCTTTTAATCAATTGTAAATATTTTTATTAAAAAAAAATGATACAAATGGCCCAATAACTTGAAAATGAAACTCTTATATATCTTGTCATCCGGAAAGTCGGCTATTCGGCTATTTCATACCTCAATTAAAGTTATGTGTTTGATTTATACTTGAATTATACCTCTATACATTTGTATATATGATGAACTAACAAAAAAAGTTAAATTTAATACATGAATTTACAAAATTGAGCAAA
>CM051362.1:11155396-11180396 GCA_028015245.1 Cardamine occulta
CATACACATTTTGACTAACACTGTCTGAAATTTGGTGAAGTGGTGCAATTTGAGGAACAACATGTTTGAATTAGTAGATAGATTGGTGTGAATCAACAAAACAGATAATTGTACAAAGAAAACTTCTGCTTTAACTCAAATAATCTGTACACTAACCACTTATTGTTATTGTTTTTATGAACCGCTTCCTTGTGTGTGACTTTGGATTGGTTTGTTTTTTATGCTGGGATTAACATTAACCATGTTTGATACTACTACTCTTCTTTTTTTTTGCCTCTTGTAGCAGCTTGAAAGAATCTTGATGCAGCGGTATATTATTTTGCGTACTCGTGGATGCATATCATAACAGCTGCCATTCTGCTCTACTCAGTCAGCAGCTGAGAATCACTCTGGTCGCTCTTTCAAATCTTGAAGAAATATGCAGCGAGTTCTGAAAATGATCAACCATTAGTAATATCTAGCACGTTCAAAGAATGAGCATACAAACAAACGAAAATAAAACAACAATTATTAACAAAGATTGTTTTTTTCTCCAACGTAGATTTTTTGGGTTAGATCAAAAATATAATCATCAACTTATACCAAACTTCCAATGACATCCAAAAAATTAATCAAATAAACTTCCAATGATCCTCAGATACTTGATTTGTTATGTTTCTTGATTTGATTCCATTTCTAAAGCTATTTTCTTTCAATTCTTGTTTTGCTTGCATGACAGGCTTTACTACACAACATTAAAACTTGGGACACCACCAAGAGAATTCAATGTTGTAATCGACACGGGAAGTGATGTTTTATGGGTTAGCTGCATTTCATGCATCGGCTGCCCTAAAATTAGCATGAAGAATCTACTCGGGGTGTTTCTGTTTGTAACTTTCTTTTCTATAATAGAGCAAAATTCACCAATTCAGAACAACGCTGTCTTACTAGCTCCTCCAAACACCAAGCAATCTAATCCGCAAAACAAAGCTCAAGCTAACAAAGACACACCTCCACAAAGAGGCAGCACACAAAAGAACTCAACAAAACCAAAGCAAAGCAACATCAAAACAGTCTGGGCAAAAAGTGGAGATGCATGAACTGTAAGAGCAAACCAAAACGAGATTGATGAAGAACGAGAAGGGAGCAAGCCCCTTAGCAGCTAAACCCGTCGACGAAACCGCACACTTGATCAGAGGCGACCAAGCGCTCGATGCTCCAGCAACACACACCCACCTCGATCAGAACTTAACGAAATCCAGAAGCAAAACTGTAACATCCCGGTTTCTGAGAAGAGGTTAAGAGATTTGATTTGGCTACCTATATCACCAAAGTGCACTTATCTTTTCCGTCACTCCTCTAGTTAGAACTCCAGAGTTAAGCGTGCTTGGACTGGAGTAGCACTAGGATGGGTGACCTACCGGGAAGTGATTGTCGGTACCGTGTGAGTGAGGCCAAAACACGGGGAAAGATCATGTGGTGATTTGTAGGGATAGTAACAAGTCTGTAAGGCCTCGGAAAATTAATGCACCGGCCGTCGGACGAAGGTGGGGCCCATGGGCCTTGAGGAGACATAGAGCGCTCACAACCTGGAGGGGCGTGGGGCTCACGGTCCTAAAGAGAACGTGAGGTGCTCACGGACGGTGGTGGTCGGGGCATTACATTTGGTATCAGAGCCCTAGGTTATGTCAAACCGGTTCTGACCCGGGAGGCAGTCCTGAGGGCGATGGGTGCGCAACGAGGATGTTGCGGTTTGTTAGTGGGGGTGAGTTGTAACATCCCGGTTTCTGAGAAGAGGTTAAGAGATTTGATTTGGCTGCCTATATCACCAAAGTGCACTTATCTTTTTCGTCACTCCTCTAGTTAGAACTCCAGAGTTAAGCATGCTTGGACTGGAGTAGCACTAGGATGGGTGACCTATCGGGAAGTGGTTGTCGGTACCGTGTGAGTGAGGTCAAAGCACGGAAAAAGATCATGTGGTGATTTGTAGGGATGGTAACAAGTCTCTAGGGCCTCGAGAAATTAATGCACCGGCCGTCAGACGAAGGTGGGGCCCACAGACCTAGAGGGGACGTGGAGCGCTCACGGACCTGGAGAGGGCGTGGGGCTCACGGACCTAGAGAGGACGTGAGGTGCTCACGGAAGGTGGCGGGCGGGGCATTACAAAAACCAAGCAAAACGAGCCAAACCCCGGAAAAGAGAGAAGATGGAGAACGAAACTCCAAGGATACTCTCTGGCCTGACGCAAAGCATAGGGAAGCAATGACAGTCCTCCACAGATCTTCTGCTGTCCTCACGCATCAGAATCTGGAAAGAGCAACACCGCACATCTCCGATGCCGTCAAGCTCCGACGACAACAGCTCACATGCCTTGAGAACTTGAACCTTTGTAGCAAGAAGCCCTTTGGCAGCGCCGGACGTAGCCGGACACCAGAGAGGCAATCGGAGAATGTAACTTTCTTTGATCCTGGAGCGTCATCCTCAGCTATAAAACTTCCATGTTCAGACAAGAGGTGTCCCACGAATCTAAAGAAGAAGTCAAGTTGTTCTCCGCTTGAAAGCTGCTCCTATAAGTTGGAGTATGGTGACGGAAGTGTCACATCCGGATATTATATCTCGGATCTCATTTCCTTCGAGACTGTTTTTTCAAGTAACTTGACGATAAATTCCTCTGCTCCCTTTGTTTTCGGGTAAGCTTATGTTTTTACTTGATCAAAAGCTTTACTGTTATAGAATGTATAGATAAAATTATAGAATGTTTTGTGTTTATCATGTTCGACTGTTCTGCTTTGTTTTCGGGTAAGCTTATGTTTTTACTTGATCAAAAGCTTTACTGTTATAGAATGTATAGATAAAATTATAGAATGTTTTGTGTTTATCATGTTCAACTGTTCTGCTTTGTTTCTCACGTTTGTATATGGCTTTTCCATGATCTTCTGTTGATTCTTTAGGTGTAGCAACTTACAGGCTGGACCTTTATCACTGCCAGAGACAACAATACATGGCATCATTGGGTTAGGCAAGGGTCGTTTGTCTGTAGTTTCACAGCTTTCTAGTCAGCGACTTGCACCGCAAGTTTTCTTGCTCTGTCTCAGTGGAGATCAAGACGGTGGGGGTGTAATGGTTTTAGGTGAAAAAAAATTACCAAATACCGTCTACACACCTCTTGTTCGATCGCAGTGAGTTCTCACCTTTTCTACTATACTTCTCAATTAACTATATCATATGATAATAGTAAAATAGAATGTCTAACCTACGTTTTGATATACTACAAAATACATATTCAGGACACATTATAATGTGAATTTGAAGAGTGTAGCTGTGAATGATCAGATACTACAGATTGATCCCTCTGTTTTCTCAGTAGCCAATGGTTATGGAACGATCATTGATTCAGGAACAGTTCTTATTTAACCTTTGGGAAAAAAAAGATTCATAAAGTGTTTCAATATCCAGATTTCAAATGCTGTTTCACTGTATGGGCGTCCCATTCCTTATGAGAGTTTCCAATGCTTCAATATCACATCTGGGATAAGTTCCCATCAAGTGTGAGTGTACATAATAATAAATTTTGTTTTGTCTATGTATATAATAGTTCTCATGTCTATGATATTTAACTGCTAAAAAAATTGAACAATGTGGCAGTGTCGCTGACATGTTTCCTGATGAGGACATCCGAACAAAGGTAAACCTTGACGAGGAGACAATGCACACGTATGAAAATTTCATAGCCAATGACAAGGAAGAGATGATTGATGATGTTTCAATTGTCTATGAGAAAGCTTATGGAACTACTACCACTTCAGAGAGGGACTGTACTATGCATACGGCAGGCTTAAATCCTGATCCTATTGGCGACAGCAGGACCTTTCTTGTTGTTGGGACAGTTGCTCCAGAGGAATCTCCATCAACATGTACCACAAGTCAAACCACTCAAGAACAGGAGTTCTGCTTGAATATTCACTCAGAAACCACCTATTTAAAAGACTTTGATTGAGCCAAATTTCCAAAAGAACCAGTCAATCGGAAAGAGTCCAATTTGAAGCAATTTAGTCGGTTTACTTTAAGTGAACCAACAAATCCAGAGAGAAGCAACTACAGCCACGCCTTGATGTTTTCCAACACGCCTTGATGAAGGAGTCCCATTTTGTCCAGCCAAGGCGAAACCACCAGATTCTAAACAACCTATTGGACGAGCTCAAAACCATGAAGAAGTCCAATTTTTCCAGCTCAAAGATGAACCACCAAATGCACCACACATCTACAAACCATCACCATACCGGGGTAAGACTCTAGAATCCCAAAGACGAATCAAAGCTAACTTGATTTCTCTTGGTGCAGATTGTATAATTTCGAGTTCGAAATCTTTTCAAGGGGGAGGGTATGATGAGGACATCCGAACCAAGGTAAACCTTGGTGAGGAGACGATGCACACGGATGAAAATTTCATAGCCAATGACAAGGAAGAGATGATTGATGATGCTTCAATTGTCTATGAGAAAGCTTATGGAAATACTACCACTTTAGAGAGGGACTGTACTGTGCGTACGGCAGGCTTAGATCCTGATCTAATTGGCGACATCGGGACCTTTCTTGTTGTTGGGACAGTTGCTCCCGAGGAATATCCATCAACATGTACCACAAGTCAAACCAATCAAGAACATGAGTTCTGCTTGAATATTCACTCAGAAACCACCTATTTAAAAGACTTTGATTGAGCCAAATTTCCAAAAGAACCAGCCAATCGGAAGGAGTCCAATTTGAAGCAATTTAGTCGGTTTACTTTAAGTGAACCAACAAATCCAGATAGAAGCAACTACAGCCACGCCTTGATGTTTTCCAACACTCATTTGGAGACTACATGCTGTTTTAGGATGCCCAAGACTGCAAGCAAGCCAGTCCCACAAATTTGTCCAAGAAGATCACACTTACCTTACACGGACTTACCATATGTGGACCAAGAAGCATTCAAACCACAACGGCTCTTTTCTGATCCTCTTAGGCACGAATCAAGGCACATTCAAGATCTCCAAACTGTGCCAAGACACTCCAGCTTCGGCCCCAAGCTGTCAAGACTCAAGCCATCTCACAACTTACCTTATTTGGCCCGATTGCTTCATAAATTCACCAACGGCCATATACATTTAATTTGCATGATTTCTTTCTGTTTTCTAGTCCTTAGAATGTTGTAAGAGAGCTCTATAAAAGCTCAGCTTGACCCCCTTTGTAAAACACCCTTAATCGAATTTTCAAAGTTAATAAGAAAATTGTTTTTCTTCTCTTCCACAAAGTTGTGAATTCTTTGTGTTTATTTTCATTAGTTCTTATTTGAGTGATTCATTTAAGTTCTTTTGAGTCTGCAACTTAAGTTATTGAGTGATTCATTAGCTTGTGTTGTTCATCGATTGAGTGAGTCAATCATTTCACCCCATCTCGACTTCTATTTCATCTTCCGCTTCGCATAGGCTTAGAATCCTTTGATTATCAAGTGGTCTAAGCTCGGTGTGATTCTGTGCCTGCATCATCTTGTATCAGAGCTTCAAAAGCTCCTACCCATCAGGTTGTATTCATCCAACCTCTATCCCTTTTAATTTTCTGTTTTGTTGTTTCAATTTTCGTTAAAAATTGAAAACATATAAAAATCGTTTTTCTTTCTTTTATTCTTGCTAGTTTGCTTCAGTATCTTTCATAAAAACCAAAAGAAAAATTTATTTGCTTCAGTTTGTTATTTGTTTCGATTTCATAAATAAAAACCCCATAAAAAGTTTATGATTTCACAGTTTAAGTTTTTTTGTCAATTTTGTTGTGTCAATTTTGTTGTGTCAATTTTATAAAATCCATAAAAACACAAAAAAATTATTTCGTCTTTTGTTCTGCTTTTCTTAGAGTCTTGAAAACCCAAAAATAAATTATCCCAGAATTTAGAAGTCCGTTTGGTAATTGTTTGAGAATTAAATCTCGACATATCAAAAACCGCTTTTGGATTTTGATCTGTTTTGTTTGAGTCGTATAAAATCATAAAATTTCCAAAAAAAATATATTTTATTTTTGATATCGTTAATTAAACTCTTAAGAAGATTTAGCAAGTGCAATTTCAAATTTTGGAGTCTATTTGATATTTCTTCGAAGTTGTTTTCCAAACTGTGTCCAATTGGCTTAAATTGTCTAAATCGGTTCTTTTAGTTGCTAGAGCTTTGATATTGTGTTGAATCTTTTGCAGGAACCATCCGTCATGGACTATGAATCTGATGTAGAGGATGAAAGAAGTGAGTTTAACACCTCAGAGATCGATTGGGGTGAAGAACTGGACCCCTCATGGAGTGGAGACGAAGGATACGACCCCAACTCGTGGGAAGGAGGTTCTGATTCTGAGTTCGTTACTGGAGAAGGCTATGAACGTAATGAAGAACACTGGGATGATGAGACAGAGTCAGAAAATGCATCCTATGAAGAAGAAGACCTTGGAGTCACTAGCTCTCAAATCTGTTTAGAAGAAGAAGCTGATTATGAAGCACCACCGTGGCCTGGAGTTACAAACATTAGCCACGAGGGTGAGTCAGATGACGAGTCAGAACCGTACTCATATTTAGACAATCACCAACAATGGTACCAAGGAGAAGATTGATATGATTATGGCCAGCAAGGAAGAGGAACCTATGCAACATGGAGACGCCAAAGAGGAGCAAAGGCAGCAGCTTGAACCGGAGCTACAAGGAGCTGAAGATTTATGCATTTCTCCGGGTCCTATCACTCGGTCTAAACAAAAGAAGCTCAAGACCACTTTGCAACATCTCCTCAACACCATCTCGGGCAGTTTGGTGTGTGCTAATCCAGCCACATTGGTTGTGATACAAGCCACCTAAACATTTATCAAGAGAGGTGATATGACCTATACTCTTTTTCCCTTCATTTGGTTTTGTCCCAATGGGTTTTCCAAATAAGGTTTTTAATGAGGTAAGCCATATCACTCACTCATCAGCCTCTTGATAAAGCTTAAGCCCATTTCTATCTACTATCCAAGTGAAGCACAGCCCAAGTCCAACAAGAGTTCAGCCGAAATCTTGAAGAACTTGAAGAGTTATTTTCTTGTCAAACTTTGGTTTTAATGCTTTGTATTTTTCGAGATTTTCCTTTACTCTTTGGCTGATTTAAACTCTTGTAATGCTTCATTTGTGAGTTATCAAACATCTTTTCAACTTCTAAAACTATCTGAAACTTGTTTGTTCATCCTTGCTTAAAGTGTTCGGATCTTCATCCTTCACACCAAGCAAGTCGAAAGTCTTAGGATCTTTCACACTCCTAGGAAGTTTCATCTCGATCCACCCCTTGTTCACCTCGTCTAGGGTCTTCACCCACGTCCAGAGCAAGCCTGAAAGTCCAGAGGATCTCCATCTCCTTTGGAAGTTTCGCATCAATCCCCCCAAGACTCATCGGATCCCTTCCTAGTTCTTCACCTTTCATCTCTTCCGCATCACTCACCTTGTCACCAATCCTCACAACCTCTTGGAGAAGCATTCAGGGACTTGATCCTCACCTAGGATCATATCAAGTGGTATCAGAGCTGACTCCACGCCAGGTTGTATCTCTTCCGATCTGATATACCTTTTCATATTCCGATCTGTATTATCTGTTGACTGTTGGAATTTTCATAAATTCGTCTTGTCTGATAAAATCGTGAGATCTGTTGAATCTGCTTCAAAAAAGAGTCTAGTATTTGTTAAAAGTGATTCTAGAATTTTTGAGCATGTTTTGATAATTTTCCGAACCTGATTTAGTCGAACAGTCACATTTAGAGGTTATCAGAATCTGAACAGTTATTTTCGTGTAACTTGCTAGAATTGTTTAAAATCATTGGTTAATCCTAAAATCGTGAAACTTGTTGCATTGAAACCATGATTAAGTCTAGTATTTGTTAAAATTGTTTCTGGAATTTTTGAACGTAATTTGACATTTTATTCTGATTGATCAAGTCAAACTGTCGATTAGGGTTACTTGTCAAATAAGTTTTGTTGTTCTTGTGGTGTTTGAACATTTCACTAGTTTATTTGTTGGATTCTGAACAGGTACCATGGCGGGGACTAGCCATGATGAGCAAGAGTCTTCTAACTCCAACAAACAACTTATGGAGTCCTTCAAAGCAATGATGGTTGAGAGTATGGCCAATATGAAAGCAGATTTAGAGAGGTCCATCAACAACCGATTCCGAGAACATCAACAACCTGTTATGGAAGAACAACTTAGGAGGCACCCACGACCTTCTGATGCTGAGCATTACTACAGTCAGACTTCTAGATCAAATCGTCCTCGAAGAAGACAGCCAAGAGAAAATCAAACCGATAGAAATCACCAAACCGCTACTCGAGATCCACTAGCCGGTGTGAAGATAGAAATTCCGTCTTTTCATGGAACCAGTAAACCTGAAGAATATCTTGAGTGGGAAAAAAAGGTAGAGATTATCTTTGATTGCCGGGAGTTTACTCAAGAGGTTAAGGTCAGACTCGCCCCAACCGCATTCAAGGATTACGCTCTAAGTTGGTGGGATCAGTTGGTAACGACTAGAAGAAGAGCTGGAGATATACCGGTTGAAACTTGGACTCAATTAAAGATCATTATGAGGAAAAGGTTTGTACCAAGTCACTACCACAGGGAGCTTCACCTTAAGCTTCGCAACTTGTCTCAAGGCAGTAGGTCTGTTGAAGACTATTTCAAGGAAATGGAAACCTTGTTACTCCGAGCTGATATTCAAGAAGACAATGAAGCTACTATGGCCAGATTCATGGGAGGTCTTGACAAAGACATCATTGAGAGGCTGGAGGTACATCATTATGTCGAGCTAGAAGAGCTTCTCCACAAAGCTATCATGTTTGAAAAACAACTCAAGAGGAAGAGCTCTAGGCCCGGATACAACTCTACCAAGTTCAGCAAAGACTACAAGCCTAAGGATTACAAACCGCTTGCCAAGCCTAAGATAGACGAGCCCCCGCTCAAAGGAATTGATCAAGGATCAAGCACCAAGGCTAGAGAAATTCAGTGTTTTAAGTGCAAAGGTTTCGGCCACTACTCCCGTTCATGCTCCAATCAGAGAACCATAGTTATTAGGAACAACGGCGAGATAGACTCCGAGGAAGATCACTCGGAAGCTGAACCTTTAGAGGAACCACTTAGATTGCCAGAGTTCGGACAACTCTTGGTCAATAGAAGAACCCTTAGCCTACACATTCAGGCCGAGACAAATGAGCAAAGAGAAAACCTCTTCCACACTCGTTGCCTAGTTCAAAAGAAAGTCTGCAGCCTAGTGATTGATGGTGGAAGCTGTACTAACGTCGCGAGCCAGTCTATGGTTGATAAGCTCGGACTTACGATCACTAAGAGAGCAAAGCCGTATAAGCTGCAATGGCTTAATGATGAGGGAGAATTGGAAGTCAAAAACCAGGTCATAGTTCCTTTGTCTATAGGGAAATATGAAGATGAGGTCCTATGTGATATTTTACCAATGGATGCTGGACATATCTTGCTTGGAAGACCTTGGCAATCTGATCGAAGAGTCATGCACGATGAATTTACTAATAGATATTCGTTCGAGTTTAAGGGCAGAAATAACATCCTTGTACCTTTAACTCCTCAAGAAGTTCATCTAGATCAAATGGCCTTGAAGAAAAGTAAGCCCACTTCCGAAGCCAAGCTGAAAGAACCGGCCAACCTTATGATCACACCTCGTCAAGGGAGTTACCCCTCTTCCCTCCTTTTTGTGTTTAAAGAATGTTTTAATATTAACCAAACGGTGCAGGAAATTCCTAGCAAAATTCAATATCTTTTACAGGAATTCAAAGATGTTTTTCCGGAAGAACCTCCCCAAGGTTTGCCGCCAATCCGTGGCATCGAACACCAAATCGATTTCCTACCCAGAGCATCTCTTCCCAATAAACCAGCCTACCGAACCAACCCTACAGAAACTAAGGAGCTTCAACGACAAGTCACCGAGCTCATGGAGAAAGGACATATCCGCGAAAGCATGAGTCCATGTGCCGTACCCGTTTTGCTTGTTCCGAAGAAAGATGGTAGCTGGAGGATGTGTGTCGATTGTCGTGCTATCAACAATATCACTGTAAAGTATCGACATCCCATACCTAGATTAGATGATATGCTTGATGAATTGCATGGTTCTTGCATTTTTTCTAAGGTAGATCTTAAGAGCGGTTACCATCAGATTAGAATGCAAGAAGGGGATGAATGGAAAACCGCATTTAAAACTAAGCATGGTTTGTACGAATGGTTAGTCATGCCTTTTGGGTTAACAAACGCACCTAGTACGTTCATGAGGCTAATGAACCACGTTCTTAGATCATTCATAGGTCGTTTTGTGGTAGTTTACTTCGATGACATTTTAATCTATAGCCACAGCTTAGATGAACATGTGGAGCATCTTAGAAAGGTTTTAGAAGTGCTTAGGAAGGAAACCTTGTACGCTAATCTTAGCAAATGTACTTTTGGAACGGATAACCTTGTCTTTTTAGGCTTTGTTGTGAGTACAGATGGTATCAAGGTCGATGAAGAGAAGATACGAGCTATCAAAGATTGGCCGAGTCCAAAGACCGTTAGTGAAGTAAGAAGCTTCCATGGGTTAGCCGGTTTTTACAGAAGATTTGTTAAAGACTTCGGCACTCTAGCCGCCCCACTCACGGAGGTTATCAAGAAGAATGTCGGATTCAAATGGGAGCAAGCTCAAGAAAATGCATTTCAAACTTTGAAAGAGAAGCTAACACATGCCCCGGTTTTATCTCTTCCTAATTTTGATAAAAATTTTGAAATTGAATGTGATGCCTCAGGAATTGGTATTGGTGCTGTTCTTATGCAGGAAATGAAGCCCATAGCTTACTTTAGTGAAAAGCTTGGAGGCGCCACACTCAATTACCCGACTTACGACAAGGAGCTCTATGCGCTTGTTAGGGCTTTGCAAACTTGGCAACATTATCTTTGGCCCAAGGAGTTTGTTATCCACACAGATCATGAGTCTCTCAAGCATCTCAAGGGACAACAAAAGCTGAACAAAAGACACGCCAAGTGGGTTGAATTCATCGAGACATTTCCGTACGTCATTAAGTACAAGAAAGGTAAGGAGAATGTAGTAGCCGATGCTCTTTCTCGGAGGTACGTTCTCTTGAATTCTCTTGAGGTTAAGTTACTAGGGTTTGAACAAATCAAAGAACTATATGCTAGTGATGATGACTTCAAAGAAACCTATGCTGCATGTGAAAAATTTGGCGTTGGAAAATATTTTCGGAGTGATGGATTCTTATTTTACGAAAATCGCCTATGTGTGCCTAACTCCTCCTTGCGAGATTTGTTTGTTCAAGAAGCTCATGCAGGTGGACTTATGGGACATTTTGGCGTGGCAAAGACTTCAAGTGTGCTACGTGAGCACTTCTTTTGGCCGCACATGCAAAGTGATGTCGAAAAAGCTTGTCAAAGATGTATAACGTGTAAGCAAGCTAAATCGACAATTCAGAATCACGGTTTGTATACCCCTCTTCCTATTCCCTTGCATCCTTGGCACGACTTATCCATGGATTTTGTAGTAGGATTGCCTAGGACTAAGACTGGAAAGGATTCGGTATTTGTGGTAGTTGATAGGTTCTCTAAAATGGCTCACTTCATACCTTGCCATAAAACCGACGATGCCGTTAATGTAGCTGGGTTGTTCTTTAGAGAAGTCGTTAGGTTGCATGGAATGCCTAGAACTATTGTTTCGGATAGGGATACCAAATTTCCTAGTTATTTTTGGAAAACCCTTTGGTCTAAGCTAGGAACCAAGCTTTGTTTCTCCACCACATGTCACCCACAATCCGATGGCCAAACCGAAGTAGTCAATAGAACCTTATCCACTCTGTTGCGTGCTATAATTAAAAAGAACCTTAGGACTTGGGAAGAATGTCTGCCTCATGTTGAATTTGCTTATAATCATGCTAGACATTCCGCATCTAAGTATTCACCTTTTGAAATTGTTTATGCGTTCAATCCCATCTCACCTTTGGATCTAATGCCTTTACCCGTGAATGAAAGGATAAGTCTTGATGGTAAGAAAAAGGCTGAGCTTGTGAAACAGATCCATGAGAAGGCTCGGAACAACATAGAGCACAAGACCAAGTTGTACGCTAAGCATGCAAACAAGGGCCGAAAGTTTATGGAGTTTAAAGAAGGGGACTTGGTGTTGGTTCATTTGAGAAAAGAACGGTTCCCTAACGAGAGAAAATCCAAGCTTATGCCCAGGATTGATGGTCCATTCGAAATCATCAAGAAGATCAACGACAACGCCTACCAGCTTGATCTCCAAGGTAAGTACAACGTGAGTTCGAGTTTTAATATTACTAATTTGGTTCCTTATTTTGCAGATGAAACAGATTTGAGGTCAAATCCTTTTCAAGAGGGAGAGGATGATATGATTATGGCCAGCAAGGAAGAGGAACCTATGCAACATGGAGACGCCAAAGAGGAGCAAAGGCAGCAGCTTGAACCGGAGCTACAAGGAGCTGAAGATTTATGCATTTCTCCGGGTCCTATCACTCGGTCTAAACAAAAGAAGCTCAAGACCACTTTGCAACATCTCCTCAACACCATCTCGGGCAGTTTGGTGTGTGCTAATCCAGCCACATTGGTTGTGATACAAGCCACCTAAACATTTATCAAGAGAGGTGATATGACCTATACTCTTTTTCCCTTCATTTGGTTTTGTCCCAATGGGTTTTCCAAATAAGGTTTTTAATGAGGTAAGCCATATCACTCACTCATCAGCCTCTTGATAAAGCTTAAGCCCATTTCTATCTACTATCCAAGTGAAGCACAGCCCAAGTCCAACAAGAGTTCAGCCGAAATCTTGAAGAACTTGAAGAGTTATTTTCTTGTCAAACTTTGGTTTTAATGCTTTGTATTTTTCGAGATTTTCCTTTACTCTTTGGCTGATTTAAACTCTTGTAATGCTTCATTTGTGAGTTATCAAACATCTTTTCAACTTCTAAAACTATCTGAAACTTGTTTGTTCATCCTTGCTTAAAGTGTTCGGATCTTCATCCTTCACACCAAGCAAGTCGAAAGTCTTAGGATCTTTCACACTCCTAGGAAGTTTCATCTCGATCCACCCCTTGTTCACCTCGTCTAGGGTCTTCACCCACGTCCAGAGCAAGCCTGAAAGTCCAGAGGATCTCCATCTCCTTTGGAAGTTTCGCATCAATCCCCCCAAGACTCATCGGATCCCTTCCTAGTTCTTCACCTTTCATCTCTTCCGCATCACTCACCTTGTCACCAATCCTCACAACCTCTTGGAGAAGCATTCAGGGACTTGATCCTCACCTAGGATCATATCAAAGATGAATCCCATAGCAAAGATGCTGATTCACGAACCAACTTTGAAGAAGAATCAAGTCCTGCTGAAGATGAATCATGCCATGATGAAGGAGAAAACTATGAAGATACTGGTTCAGAATGTGAAGAAGATGAAAAACCATGGTGTGAGATACCATATTCATATCATGAGGAAGAACACCAAGAAGAAATTCACTCTCAATGCTCCCAAGAAACTGCTGAAGAGAAAGAAGTCGAAAGTGAGGCTGGAAGAGATGATGAAGTAGATGAACCACACTACATTAACTTTTCTGGAAGCGGGCAAGGAACATCAGCTTACCTACAATGGGAACAAGATATGGAGCATTGGTTCCTATGCAATCAAATCCCCGAGGATGAGAAGGCAGATATTGCGGAGGAAACTCTAACTGAGGATGCCTTTGCCTATTGGGATTTAAAGGCATATGAGAAATTAGGTTGCAGAGCATCAGACGCCACTTGGGAAGAGATGAAAGAGATCATGAGAGATGGGTTTGTCAGAAGTGCTAAAAGGAAAAACCAATGCTATGCCGAGATTGAAACCTATTCCAAACCAAGAAGAATGGTTCTAGCCCCAACACCAAGGTCTAAGGTGACAACACCAAAGGACGCTAGCAGCCCTGAGCCAAGGAAAACGCCTCCACCTGTACTTAAGGATAAAACTGATTCCCATACAACAACTCAAGCAAAGGAGGAGAAGCAGAAATTAATCCCAAAAGACGTGGTTTACAACCAGAATCTGAGTTCAATGCTTAAACCACACGGTGAACCAAAGCAATGTAAGTCTCCTAAGCTATCAAAATCAAAAGAGATAATCTGTTATAGATGCCATCAAGGAGGACACTTTGCGGCTAATTGCCCCACTAGACAGCTAGAAAAATCTGCATCCATAATGTCAAAACTGGATATGAGTCCTATTCAAACGAGTTTTGACAATTCCTGTTCTAGCATAATACTCTTGTCTATGCCAAAGGTTGATAATACAGGTCATGTCGTGGAGCATGGAGCTAAAGAAGATACTAGAGACTTGGAACGTAAGAAGAAACCTCTGGAGACAACAACACAACTTCTAGTAAGTGACATTTACGAGTTGATTAATTATTGTCAAACTCTCATATTTACTCGTAGTCTCAAGCCTGATAGTTTAAGTTCTTATGTCCCGAGTGAGATCACCTACTTACTGATTTTAGAAAAATGTGATAACAATTCTATTGCTCTACAGAGATTTATGAAACAAAACATTTGTTTTCCAACACGCCATGATGAAGGAGTCCCATTTTGTCCAACCAAGGCGAAACCACCAGATTCTAAACAACCTATTGGACGAGCTCAAAACCATGAAGAAGTCCAATTTTTCCAGCTCAAAGATGAACCACCAAATGCACCACACATCTACAAACCATCACCATACCGGGGTAAGACTCTAGAATCCCAAAGACGAATCAAAGCTAACTTGATTTCTCTTGGTGCAGATTGTATAATTTCGAGGTCGAAATCTTTTCAAGGGGAGGGTATGATGAGGACATCCGAACCAAGGTAAACCTTGGTGAGGAGACGATGCACACGGATGAAAATTTCATAGCCAATGACAAGGAAGAGATGATTGATGATGCTTCAATTGTCTATGAGAAAGCTTTTGGAAATACTACCACTTTAGAGAGGGACTGTACTGTGCGTACGGCAGGCTTAGATCCTGATCTAATTGGTGACAGCGGGACCTTTCTTGTTGTTGGGACAGTTGCTCCCGAGGAATATCCATCAACATGTACCACAAGTCAAACCACTCAAGAACATGAGTTCTGCTTGAATATTCACTCAGAAACCACCTATTTAAAAGACTTTGATTGAGCCAAATTTCCAAAAGAACCAGCCAATCGGAAGGAGTCCAATTTGAAGCAATTTAGTCGGTTTACTTTAAGTGAACCAACAAATCCAGATAGAAGCAGCTCCAGCCACGCCTTGATGTTTTCCAACACTCATTTGGAGACTACATTCTGTTTTAGGATGCCCAAGACTGCAAGCAAGCCAGTCCCACGAATTTGTCTAAGAAGATCACACTTACCTTACACGGACTTACCATATGTGGACCAAGGAGCATTCAAACCACAACGGCTCTTTTCTGATCCTCTTAGGCACGAATCAAAGCACATTCAAGATCTCCAAACTGTGCCAAGACACTCCAGCTTCGGCCCCAAGCTGTCAAGACTCAAGCCATCTCACAACTTACCTTATTTGGCCTGATTGCTTCATAAATTCACCAACGGCCATATACATTTAATTTGCACGATTTCTTTCTGTTTTCTAGTCCTTAGAATGTTGTAAGAGAGCTCTATAAAAGCTCAGCTTGACCCCCTTTGTAAAACACCCTTAATCGAATTTTCAAAGTTAATAAGAAAACTATTTTTCTTCTCTTCCACAAAGTTGTGAATTCTGTGTTTATTTTCATTAGTTCTTATTTGAGTGATTCATTTAAGTTCTTTTGAGTCTGCAACTTAAGTTATTGAATGATTCATTAGCTTGTGTTGTTCATCGATTGAGTGAGTCAATCATTGCACCCCATCTCGACTTCTATTTCATCTTCCGCTTCGCATAGGCTTAGAATCCTTTGATTATCAAGTGGTCTAAGCTCGGTGTGATTCTGTGCCTGCATCATGGTCATAAAACCCTAGATGTATCTTTTTCAGATTGTTCCTCATGATGTAAGCTTATTCATCTGTTAAACATGTTTTACTGGTACCAAAATTGATGACATTTATCTCTCTTTATTTGTTGCTATCCTCAGTTAGTAAATGCAATATCGTGCATTGCTTTCCGGTTTGTGACGAGTCATCGTATAACAATTATTGGAGGTAATGACTTGACCTATTTTGGAATCTTAATCAAATGAAAGTAAATCAGTGCATATTAATAAAGTTCCTGCCTGATTTTGTTTTGCAGAAGTGGCTATTAGAGATAAAATGTTTGTTTACGATCTTGATCACCAAAGGATTGGATGGGCAGAATATAACTGTGAGTTTGATTGTGTTTTGATAGATTTCAGTATGATATAGCCTTAATCAAAACGAAAATATGACTTTGCAGGCTCGTTGGATGTGACCAGAGGAGATCAAAACAACGACATTATAAACACAAGGCCATCTAGAGCAGAGCCGGCGCTGAGGACATGGAGATAAAACATTTGAATGGGGTCTCACTTTTTAGGGGGCCCCACAATTTTTTTTCCATATATACATATGTATATATATTTAATTAATGTCCAAAAAAAAGACTAACACAAATGGGCCATTAATATATATAGACGCCATACATTGTGTGGGTCTCAAATTATTATTATGTAAATATTACATTATGTTATTTAGTTTTAAAAAGGAAAATTTAGGTTAATCTCTGACTCTCCAACTTCTTCTTTACTTGACTTAGTCCTTTTTTGTTTGGTATGTGATATGGTATGATATTATGTTTGTCGTGAACATGGTAAGCAAGACGCTACAATCTGAAGATATGGATATCGATGATGCCATTGCTCAACTAAAAGGGTTAGTTTCTTTTTTCCAAAAGTATAGAGAATCAGGTTTTCAAGAAGCAAAAATGAAACTTTAAAACTTGCAGTTGATATGGATATTGAACCTGTGTTTCAAAAGAAGAGCAAGCGCCTTATTAGAAGAAAACGTCATTATGATGAGGAACCAGAAAAAACTGATGATGTTGGACTCGTTCTAAGCTTGGAGGAAGATTTTAGAATTAATTATTTCATCAAAATCATGGATCAAGCTCTAGTTTCTTTTCAAACAAGGTTAGAACAATTTCAAGAGTATGAAAATATTTTTGGATTTTTGTTTAGTTTACGAAAGCTCAACTCAGCGAATGAAGATAGTTTGAAGACATCTTGCCTTAACCTTGAAGCTTTTCTTAAGCATGGAACGATTTAAGATATTGATGGGAATGATTTATTTCTAGAAATAAAAGTTTTTAGAGAAGTTCTACCAAAGAATTTGAAGAAGACTGCAGAGGTATTAGAATTTTTAGAGAGATTGAAGGATTGTTATCCAAATATATAGGTTGCTTATAGGATAATGCTCACTATTCCGGTTTCAGTTGTCTCAGCTGAAAGAAGTTTTTCTAAGTTGAAATTGATAAAGTCTTACCTACGGTCGACTATGTCACGAGAAAGGTTAAACGGATTAGCTATGTTATCGATAGAAAAGACCATGATTAAAAACCTCGATTATACAAGTTTGATGGATGATTTCGCAGAAAAAAATACAAAAAAGGTTATTTTTCAGAAGTTTTAAATTATTGTTATATTTTTTTTTAAGATATCATTGTACTTTTACTTTAACTTTAGTTTTGTAGAAACTCAAATTTTTTTTTCTATTAAGCACTTAAAAAAAATATTTTCTTTTGGGGTCATGAATTTCTCAGAACCGGCTCTGATCTAGAGGGAACATCATGAAGGGTGGTAATGGAACCTATTTGTTACAAGTAGCTTTGATGATACATCTCCTTCTCCATTTCATGTTCTCTCATTGAGTTTGAAGCCAAATAAACTTCTACATTAGTAGTATTATCTGCTGGTGGATAAGAGAGAGTTTTCAATTTTCGTTCTTATCAATGTCATGATGTTTATGTCATATACCTGGAAGAGTCATGCTTTAGACTTTAAACATCAATTAATTTTTTTTTGGTTGTAGTCATACTTTAGACTTTAAACAAGTAGTAATAGTCTTATTGGTATTGTTCGTTTTCAATCCCATTGTCGTTATGGTAAGAGGAATGTTCGACCAATTCATACATTTATATCTCTTCTCTTGGATTAATGAAGCATAAACAAATCAGTGAAATATTTCCGGTAGATTATAGAAAACCAGAGTATTGACTTGCAAATGAGCTTGGCTATGGATATAGAAAACAAATGAAATAATGTATTTATGTTTGAAAATCGTTGTATGTTTATGTTATATATTTTGAATTAAATTTTTCATCTTAAACTTTACTAATCAGACTAAAATCTCTTGCAAAATAAAAATACTAAGCCAAACAAAGCCTATAAAAACTAGAACTTTCACAAGATTTTTCTAGACTAATAATGAAAACATTTTGAAGCCTAATTATGATATATGGTTTGATAAACTTCTTCAGTTCGTGATCTAAGAACGTCTCTAGCAGTCGATTCATTTTCATAACCTAATTGGTCGCCTCTTCATCCCTAAGTTGATTTGAAGCAACATTGTCAAGGAGACTTTCTTCCGCAACATAATCCTGGATGGATTACGCCTACAAGATGGAGGACTGGAAAATTATTCCAGCGGAAATGGAGGGTACAAGAAACATATAACAGAGAAGATTCAACAAAGATGAATCCCAGAACCGAGAAAACTTTGAAGACTTTAACAGATCTACATCTACCCTTTCAAACCCAACATAATACCAAATACAAAAATAAAGACAACAGTTAACAGAAAGCCAAAATTCAGCCATAAACGGAAGGCCGATTTCAACAAAAAATGGAAGATGCAAAACATGGCAACCAGAAGATTGAGTTTATGTTCTCTTACAACGTCTACTTGTTAAATTCAAATTTTGGTACTCTGGTTTTGTTCTCCCCTTTTTTTCCGGGTTCATTTACTTGGTTTCATTCTGAATAAGAACTAGTAGACATATGTAGTAAGACAGTTTAGATATATTAAATATATGTTTTATTCAAATTTTGATTGGTAGTACATATAAAATAAGGAATTGATCAATAATTTGGAAGGCCAGATTTGGGAGAATCATTTTGAGATTTATAACCGGCTATACAACAACAATCAAAGCCATATTGATCTCCTAGACAATCTCCTCCTTTGGGAAACCCCATATTCCTGCATCTTGTATCGCATTCTGCTCCCCCAGTACATCCCTTCAAACATGGTGTGATGTAGGGTTTATATGGCATGAAAGCTGAATAACATAATAACAACAATTTTTACACAAAATAATAAATTTAATAATTTATAATCTTAAGCGCAAACAAACGCTTTTCTTAAAATGATTTCATGAACGGTTATAAAATTCAATTTTATTCTCACAAGAAATTTTTAATCTTAAAAATCAACATTTTTTGTTTTACACAATGCATACTTACACAAATAAATATGTTACATGAAATCATAGGCACAATGATGAGAGCAAACATCATCAACGAAACCAATAAAAAAGGTGAAAATTTTTTGGTTGTCATTACTTGTGTTTCTAAAGAATGCAACAACTCTTCTTCTAGATATATTCCAAGCTACCTATCGAAAAACAATGTTCAAATCAATGTTAGAAAAATTGCTCAATGACTAATTTTCATTGTTTTATAGCAAATGGTTTATTTTTTAAATAAAAGCGTATAACAATTCCTACAAAATCATATTTAAAACATGATTTACCTTGCTTTTGTTTGTTATATGAAATATGAATATAATCTATGAGGAACAGAGTGTGTAGGCCATACATATATATATATATATATGCATATATATGTATAAAATCTTCATAATTAATATGTTTTAAATACTAGAAAATTTGGGTCTAAATTTTGACTCTAAATTTACACTTTAAATTAGTTTTTATATAATAAATTACTTTCTTTTATTTGTTTTGAAATTTTTTTATATCTTAAATAACTTACTAAGGACGGAGTGTATTGTCCATCTGTGCGTTCTTTTAAATATATAAAATTTGACTCACAATTAATATTTCTAGATAATAACTATTATGTATTGTAAATAATTTAGAAAGAAATGTGTGTTCGCCTAATATTATGTAATATGTTTTCTAGAAAATAAATTTTGACTCTAAATTTTAATTATTTTAATTATTTTTCAATTTAGAGATTTTTAATATTTAAATATGTTTCTATACAAAATCAATTCCTTTAATTTTTTCTATATTGTAAATAAATTACTAAGAACTGAGTGTGTTGGCCTTATGCGTAAGCTTATACATATTATATATATATATATATATATATATATATATAATATATACAATATAAGAACTCTTCCACATTATGTATATGTTTCCCATAATATAAAATTTGACCCTAAACTTTAATAAAAAAAATTATTTGAGATTGTGTTGACATGTTAAATTATTTCTTCTATATAAAATAAATTCCTCTACATTTTTAGTTATTGAAAATATTTGTATTTCTTGGTCAAAGGTAGACGATTTCAAATAACATATGTTGAGTCGTAGTTTTGTTTCTTTTTGTTTTTTAGTATTTTTACATATTTACATGTCATTGGAGGAAAACATAATGTTTTATGATGAAAATATGGATTTAGAAATGCAGAGTAATGCAGAAGCCTTAGAAGTTTGACATCCGTTGAAGGTTTTCCCGATATTGGATTGAGATCATTTTTGGATGCAAGATATACCTGAGAGTTAGCTTTCATTTGGCACCGGTCTCATATCATTCTCAATCTTGGTTCAAGAGTTAGCTCTTTTTACTAAAGATAGGTCAATTTGGTGATTCTATTATTTAATAATTAAATGCCTAACTTATGTTGACTATGTTATTAGAGGCATGTCTTTAAATCAAATGACGGAGTACGTTTGCGGGGTTAAAATTATGCTAGCAGCTTCCATTTCATTAAAATGACTAATGTTCCAGCAACTATTTATCATTCGTTTTTTATTTCTTCAAGTCGCTTCATCGAGATCCAACCATAATCAAGAAGTTAAAAAATTTCTCAAATTAAAATTCGTCTTTGAAGAAAAAATAATCAAACAAAGTCTTTGCCACCTGGAATATCTAGAAAATTCTCATGAAATTCTGTAAAAACCCCTCAAGAGATTGAGTTCTTAAGCGTTGGTGATAACCGATTGGATTATTTATACTAATCATTTTTTTTTTAAGCTTTACAGAGTTAAAGATTTAACATTCTTTTATCTGTTATTTGACTTCACAATGAATATCATAAAAAAATAGTTTGTTATCGCCAAAGCTTAACGCTTAAACATAAATTAAGCATTTAATTCTGAAATTATCAAAAACTTAGGCATTTAAATTATCTGATCCTACTACTAGGCTAGGTTGGTTTTGTCTTCAGGGAAAGGATAATGTAATTTTGATGGGTGCAAAGTGCAACCGGAAAAATGCTCTCACCCCTGCATACGGAATTAAAAGCACTATTATGGGCAGTGAATTCTATCATTTTGGCAAGAATTTATTGCCAAGTGTTTGAAATAGATAGTGCATAGCTCGTCTCCATGGTGCAATCTCCAGAGGAGTTGCCCGCTTTCTCTAATCAGCTTGATGATCTTGCTCGTCTACGCCATTTGGGCCCAAAGCGAACAATATCAAACTAATGAGGGAGTTGACTTGGGCTTCCAGAAGCCCAATATAATTGAATCAATTGAACTCTGTCGAATCTTAGATGTGTTAATTTTAGGGATTTTATCTGTTTCGGAGTCGGCGGAGCTACCTCCGTTTCAGAGTATGCAGTTAACAAATCAGTTTCGTTCCGGTGAAAATGATCGTTTTGATTGATTCGGTTATTGTTTTTTTTGGGATTTTGTGATAAAGTATATATGTATGTTTGTAATGTTACCAATATTACATGTTAGCTCAGTCGGTAGTTTGCAGTTGATTTATCGAAAAGGTTGTGAGTTCAAGTCATGTCGTTGTGTTAATTTTGTTTTTTTACAAAACGACATCGTTTTATAAGTTAACTGAAATTCTAACCGGGGACTTAACCCCGTTAGTTTTTTTCCGTCAGTTGACTTAACGACATGCATAAAACTGCCCAGTCAACAAAAGTTTGTTATTTAATTTGAAAGTCAACAAATAGTTTGGCATTTAAATGGTATTTTGTAAGTTCATGATTTAAACGTCAATTTTTTGAAAGTTCATGCTTTTTTGACATTTTTCCTTATATGGATTCATGTGAAAGTGTGTTTATGCTTGCCATGAAGACAAGGAAAGGGTAATTCCATAAAAATGCATAAATGGTGACGAGTGATGACTTTATCAATGCTTTGATAATTTCTTCAGATCATTCTAGCCAATTTACTCTATTGACTCTATAACTATTTGTCTTTGATCCTTTTCTTTTTTTACTCCCCAGAAAACGTCAACCTGATTTAAAGAAAAAGTAAACAATATGGATATGGATGAGGATATAACCACAAGGCTTAATGATCTAAAAAAGCTTCCAGCAAAATATTTGAAGCGCCTAGGGATTGAGTATAATAGAGCCTCAACATATGAAATTGCTCATGGCTGGTTGGTATATTCGACAAGCAAAAATCACATGCCGAAGAGGTCATTTCCGTCTTTCAGCAAGAATGGTATACAATCTTACTCTTACACTTTAACATGTTCATAAAATATTTGAAATTTTTGCTATATATTTTCTTTAGGCATTCACCGAGCTTTTGGAGAGCTCTTCATGGAAAGTGATGGTTTGTTATATTAGAGATTAGCTCAACCACATTATTTGTTGGGCATACGCTTCTTCTGATCTAACCAGTGTTATAAGGGTTATCCGTCGTTGAGAAGATAGATACATTCCACTTTGGATTCGGTGTCTAGTAGGCATGTTGATCTAGTCATGCTTGCAATGATGAAGATGTGGAAAATGGTAGTACACTTGTTGAAGCACTATAACACATTGAAAAATAAGGCATCGAAGAAGAACTCCCACAACATGGTGAGTTTGATTGTTTTCATTATCCTTCAAGTGCTAACGAGAGAAAGCACAAAATAAGGTTTGTTCTAAGTTTTGACATTGTGGCGTCCTTGGTGTAGCTTTGATTGTTTTCCTTGAGTTGTGGCGTCCTGGAGATGTAATAATAACATTGTGTCAACTTGCATTTATGGATGAAGCTAAGATATGACCAACATAAAAAAAATTATCAATTTTTAAGAAATTCTTTAAAATAAAAATCAAAATAAATACACTAGAAAAAACTAATGTTGTTGATAGAATATTGATACAAAGATTGTTTCGTTTTGCCTTTGAGGTATGCATATAGAGAAAAACTAAAGAACCAACCGTACAAAATATGAACTTATATTTATAAGTTCAAACTAAGATCATTATATTCACGAGCTAAATTAGTCAGTTTGTGAGCTAATACTAAATAAATAAAATCATTTTGTTAGGTTTTTTTATTAAATTAATAAAAAAATCTAACAAAATGATTTTAAAATAAAATACTAAAAATCCAAATAAATTATTCTAAAATGCTAAATCAAATCCAACATCTAATCATGTATATATATAGTAGTCCAAGCATCTAATGGGGTTGTGATTAGTTTCATCTAGAATTTTTCATAATTTTTTTATGCAATTTTAAAAGATAATATCAACAGTTTTTTATGTAGTAAGAAAAATTAGAGATTACTTTCAACAAAAGTGAAACTTTATAAGTAATCAAACAATATAGTTATATTTCACTAAATTATCTTAGTTATGTTTTATAATTTTATGTGATTATATTTATGATATTAATGAGACCATAAATTTATATAGAATTTTCGGTAAATAATATTTTTTATTATTTTATTAAATTATGTTAATTTATAGTAAATATTAATTTGTTGAGTATCCATGTATATAAGTTTTACTGTATTTGTTGGTGCATATGAAGTTATATTTTTTTAATTGGAATTTGTAGTTCAATAGTTCGTGTAATGATAATCACTTTTCCTTGAGAAAAAAAAATAAAAAAAAATCGCTTCACCAATTCCTGAAAATGGGATTTGTTATTAATATATAGATATTTTTTGAAATTAACAGAAAAACACCAGGTCACAACAATCTTTTCAGCTAAGATTTATGAGAATTATGCTTAATAACTTAGTTTTTTTTCAAATGAAATTAGTATGAAACATTAATTTCAAAACTAGGTTAAATTTTATTTGTCACCCTAAATTTGTAATCGCTCATTGTCGGCTTCATCGACCATTTGTTACCTTCTTCTTCCACCAGGATTGACTTCAGGTATCGAACCTCAATTCATTAGGGTTTTAAAATTCTTTAGTGTTGATTTGAGATCGAATACTTTTAATTAAAATTTCAGGCTTTGATTATGGAGATTGAGAGTCACGATTCAGTCCCTAGGAAGAGTCTGGTTAAAATCAAGTTCCAGCTTGGAACAGAGAGCTACACCATTGATTCAAACAAGGGTGATACTGTATTGGACCAATTGGTTTCAATGAAAGAACAAAGTATAAAGATACTGAAAGAGTTTATTACAAAGCATAATGTTCCAGATGATGATATTCCTGACCAAATCTTGTCTGATGAAGAAGAAGAAGAAGAAGAAGAAGAAGAAGGTGATGATGTCTCACCTGTAATATGTCCTGTGAAACCGAAGAAGACAAAGATTTGACTTGATTTCATTTATCAGTTGTTGTTTTTTTTTCCAATGGATGTTGCAATATGTTAGCTGATTTATGTGATGTTGAACCTTTGTCAAATTGTGATGTTTGTGTTACAGTTTTGTGCTTATCTAAGCTTCTTCTGTTGAATATGAGAACTTATTAGGTTAAGAGATGTTCAAAATTGATTCAAAATTCACTGGCTGAGATAGGAGCATATGGTTTAAACACAATCCTAGAAACTGATTCACCAATGAAACTTGGAATATGTTTACATTATCTCACTAG
>CM051362.1:11180496-11230496 GCA_028015245.1 Cardamine occulta
TTTTGTTTTGTTGATAATTCGACAGCTACTATCAGTGTAGTTTAGTATCCTCTGAGATAATATATGTGTGATACCAAACTTATGCGAAACAAACATTTTTTTTTATACAGAATTCAATGTCTAGGAAATAAATAGTAACCTCACTACTTGAAATGCAAATCTCAAAGATAAAACAGATTTTGGATGAATGATCTCAGTAGAATCATTCACAATCTTAACACCACCATTGTCTTCAACCCAAGAAAGCATTGCAAATCTTCAAAACGCGCCAAGCACACATTAACCAAGTAGGCAAGTGATTCTTGAGAAACCCTTCATCACTCTAACTTCTCGAGTTCCGACATCCTTTCGATAATCGCCTGCAATATAAAAGTATTCCCCAACCATCAAAAGCTTAGCACTTTAAGAGAGGGAGAGAGCAAGTATGATACATTTAAGTGAAAGACAAAAGCATACAAACCCTTTTGCTTGTTTCTTGAAGCTCTCCAGCAAGAATGAACTCATCCAGTATCAAGTACACCTTTTAATTAAAGCCATAGTAGCAACTATTAGAGTATGAACACAAACTAAAACTAGAACACACAGTAACTTCAACATATATCGACACAAATGGGACAAATATTTATCTAACGGGTCACGATAGTCAGCTTAGAATTTGGGACAAATATACAACAAAGGCTTTTGTTTTTTTAACAAACACAAGCTTCATCTAATAGACCATTAAAAGCTTCATGGATGAGAATAATCAGGGAGAATTCACTAAACTAGTTTAATTAACAAAAAAAGACAAAGCAAAATCCAAGGTTTCTCCAAACCAGTGATTGTAAAGCATCAATAAGCTGACCTTAAGGGTTAAAGAAACCGATATTATAAAGGGATAAGAGAAAGAAAGAGATTTTTAGTACCTTGTGGAAATTAAACACCAAATCTAACTCACAGACATTGCTGAAGAAATGATCCAATATCTCCACAAACAAATGAATACTCTCCAAGTAAGCTAACTCATTATCGGTTATATCCACGCACACGGAGAAAAACAATCCAGCGTAACGCCTGTATATTACCTTGTGTGTTCTAAACTGTAACAGTCACATCAAAAAAATCATCATTTATACATTGACATACTCATAATATTGAATCTTAATCACATTTTCATATCTCATTAAGGTTATTGAGTTCTCTATACTGACCACAACATAGAATAAATAAACAAAGCAACAAAACTCAGCTATTCGAATTATATAATCTTACTACTTCAATTGTGATAATAATGATCTTCAAAATCGATCAAAATAGTGTATGAAGAGCCATAATTTGAAATTAGGAATGATAAATTTTGAAAATTGAATTACAAAACCTCAACGAAGTTTGTGAACTTTGCGTCGCGATTCACCACTAACCTATGAACCTGAGGATGAAAGTTTAAGAATCAGAAACACGAATAAGTTGGTGGACTTTTGTATTCTCGGATTCATAGTAACCTCGTATTCGACTTTGTGTTTCTCGGATTCTTCGAGAGGAACATAGTATTTAGCAAGACGAGTCTTGCCTTGTCTGTTCTGCAATAATATGAATCGGATCTGGAAATGGAGAGAGATGGATCAGAATTGAGAGTTAGAGATTAAAAAAAGAAGAAAACAAAGTGGGAAAGAGACGAAGAAGCATTACCATTTTCTCGGGAAATCTAATTGAGAATTCGTAGCTATTCTCAGACGATTGATTTCTTCTGTCAGATCTTACTTTTGAATTTTCACGGTGGCGAAAACAAGACCTTCGAATTTGATTTTCAGGCCAAGCGACAACTTTCGGGAGTTTTTATGATAATGATTTTGGAAAATAAATTAGACTAAATAAAGCTTAAGCTATAAAAATATTTGTGAAATTAAACTCTTTAAAAAAAATATAATTCGGGCCCAAGTTGTAGGTCTACAGAGTTTTTAATTGGGCCAAAGCACAGCGCGATTAGTCCACTCGCCAATGATTTTGTCTTAAGCAAAAATAAAATTAAGATGAACGAGTTTTTTTTTCTTTTTTTTTTGATAAACGATTTACTATTGAAATTGCGAAAGAAATAAAAATGTTACAAAAGAGAGATCTGGTGAAAGTATGCTTATGTTTCTTTAAGCTTCTTCCATTCCTACATTGGGAACGAAAGAGAGAAGAGAGATTAACAATGGAAGAAAAGCGAATCAAGAGAAGGATAGTGTTAATTCTGTTGGACCGATTTTTTTTCTAAGCTTAATGGGTTTAGTTAAATTAACATTTGTGAAGAACAATACTTGGGTTCATTTGTCCACCTTCCTAGATTTTCCATTGAGTTGGGCTAATTTGTAGAAAATTAAATTAAAACGTAAGTAATCAAAAAATTTATAAGAACCAGACGCTTTAGGTCTTTTTGATGACTTGAACATTGGTTACACACATACATCTCTGTTTCTAAGTAAGTGTATCGAGAGTATCATAGAATTGATAGTTCGTTTAGAACCGAGTTTTGAGTGCTAGCTAGTGAAATCGGTTGTATGGTTGTATCCTGAAATTCTTGAATCTCAGAAAATCGTGACACTACGGGTGATTCAAAGGATTAAAAAAAGATATTTATCTCTCGCCTCCACTCAAGTCTTTCCGTTTATGAATTTTGGTTTCAATCATTTTCCCGTAGTGTTGCTAATATTAGCTCCTACACTTACTACTTTTATTTAATGAACAAATGTACAAGACTGGATAAATTAAACACACAAATTTCTCCAAGAGCTATTCAAATAAGAACCTTTATCTACAATAATCTTAAATAACATTTCACTGTAGCAAACTCATCCATCATATAAAAACTAAATAAACAAGCCTTTAACTATAGTCTATAATATATAAAATCTTCATCGCTCAGATTCCTATATTTCTTCAAGAACATTGAAAGCGGATAGAAGCAAACTGAGCCAGCAAGTTCTGATCCGTGGAACCCGATCCATTCAGAGTATTCAAATTATCCATGTAATCTCCAATCCATTTGTCTGTGGCTTCGACTTGTTCATCCTTCTCTTCTGGAACCCTCTCGGTCATTGAGAGTGCTTCTACTTGAGGCCGAACCATGTTTCCTTCTCCACTCTGCTCTCTGGTTCTATCTGTGTGCAGAATCTCGGATTCATTATCACCCCATAATAATGGCTGCTGATGCTCCAAAGAAGCAGCTATGACAGACTCACTATTAATATTAATCGGCTGCTGCTCTGAGGAAGCAGAAGATTCATGAGGATTCTTGTTCTTGTTCTTGAGATTTTTTGTTTTGTGAATCTTGCAGAGGACTAGCGTCTAAAACTTACCATATATAAACCAGAAAGAAACAATCTTAGCTTTGCAAATAAAGAATCTCTCTTTATCAATATTTAGAAAACTCTCTCAAAAACTAAACACAAAGCTCTTAATCTCTCTTATGATTAACCACATCTCGGCAACCATATTTATATAAGTTTAAAACTTCCTTTTACTAAACCTATTAGAATGAGATAACTCCTAATTCTCTTAGGATTACATTAAGCTTATCTTATTCCTAATCCGACTTGATTAAGGACATCTTAAGCTTATCTCTTTGAAGCTTATCCAACAATCTCCCTTTTAAGCTTCAATCTTGTTTCGGACACGTCTTGCACACCAATCAAGCTTCTTATCTCGATGAACTTGATTCTTGCCAATGCCTTTGTCAAGATATCTGCCTTCTGCTCCGTTCCCGGTACATGCTCCACGTCAACCAGCTCCTTTTCAATACATTATCGTATGAAATGATAGCTTTTGTTTATGTGCTTGCTCTTCCTGTGAAACACTGGATTTCTTGTGAGTGATATTGCTGACTTGTTATCAATCTTGATGAGCACCTGCTCGTTCTTCCATCCGATGATCTCACTCAAAAGATCTTGAAGCCATATGGCTTGTTTAGCTGCCTCTGTTGCTGCCATGAACTCCGCTTCACATGACGAGAGTGCTACTGTGTCCTATTTCTGTGAACACCAAGTAATATGCGAGTCTCCAAAGTAGAAGATGTGACCCGTGGTGCTTTTTCCATCATCTGGATCAATGTTATGGCTGCTGTCACTGAATCCTACAATTTTCTTTGATCCTCCATGTTTAAACTTCAAGCCAAAAGAGACACTTCCCTTTAGGTATCGTAGGATTTGCTTCATGATTTCTCCATGTGGCTTCCGAGGGCTGACCATTTATCTACTAGCAACTCCAACTGAGAATGCTAAGTCTGGTCTTGTATGGAGGAAATATCTTAAGCATCCAACATTTCTTCTATAGCCTGTTGGGTTTATGTCTTCTTCTTCCTCTTCCATAAGAATTTTAGTCGGATTACATGTATCTAAACCAGCTTCTTTGAGAATCCTTCTTGCGGAGCTTGTTTTAGCCCGTATAAAGCTTTTGAAAGTCTGATTATGATTCTTGTTTGATCTCGATTCCATCATCTCCTTCAGAGCTTATTTTAGCCCGTATAAGGCTTTTGAAAGCTTGTAAACCTTGTGTTCTTGGCCTTTGATTTCAAAACCTTTGGGTTGTTCTATATAGACATCTTCCTTTAGCTCTCCATGTAGAAACGCAGTTTTTATGTCTAAGTGATGAATTTCCCATCCAAGTGATGCAGCTAGCCCAATTAGAAGTCGTATGGTTTCAAGTCAAGCTACTGGTGCAAACACTTCTTCAAAATCAATGTCGGATTCTTGTATATAACCTTTTGCAATAAGCCGTGCTTTATACTTGTTAATTGTGCCATCTACATTTTTCTTGATTTTGAATATCCACTTTAGACCAATGATTTTAACCCCACTTGGTTTATCAACAAGGTGCCACGTCTTGTTCTTGTTGATCGAACCGATCTCTTCTCCACATGCGTTTCTCCACTTTGATGAGTCCTTTGCTTCTTTGAAGTTTCTCGGTTCATCATTTATTGCACGTAAGAGTCTTTCGCACTCTTCTTCAGCTTGTAGAATAAAATCGTCGAGATATCTTGGCTGAACAACCTGTCGTGTTGATCTCCTTAGTGGTTGTGTTCCTTGTTGTACGACGTTGTTATCATTTTGTTCATCATGAGTGACTACGTCTGTGGTATTGTCTTCGTTCTCATGATTACTTCCAGTGGACTCATTGCTTTCTGTTTCGTCATGATCATGTTCTTGATCATTTTCGATCACTGCATGTCATTCCCCTGTATCTATAACAGCGCCCCATCTCATATGGAACATTCTGGGATCCCGTCTTGATCCGTCTTGCATTTGATTCCAAGTCCAACTTGACTTTTCATCAAATACAACATTGCGGCTCACAACAATCTTTTGTGTTGCTGGATCATACAACCTGTAAGTCTTGGTTCCTGGCTCGATTCCAAGGTGCACAAGTGTCTTTGATCGATCATCTAGTTTCTTGAGGTGAGGGGAATCAATTTTCGTTTATGCTAAGCAACTGAAAACTCTTAAGTGTTCTATGCTCGGTTTCTTCTCTCGAAAACACTCCAAAGGGGTTTTTGTTTTCTAGAGCTCTTGTTGGTACTCTGTTTATAACATAGGTAGAGTGTCGGACCGCCTCTCCCCATAAATAGTTTGGTACCTTTATAGCTTTTAGTATACTCCTTTTCATCTCCATTAAAGTTCTGTTTCTCCTTTCCACTACACCGTTTTTCTGTGGAATATATGGTGATGTGAGATTCCTCTTGATCCCACTTGTCTAGCAGAATTCAAGAAATTCTCTTGAGGTGAACTCACCTCCACTATCGGTTCTAAGGGTCATGATTGTTTTCCCGTGTTCTTTCTCAACAAGGGATTTGAATGCCTTGAATTTTCCGAATGCTTCTCCTTTCTCTTTTAACAAGATGGACCACATATATCTTGAAAAATCATCGATAATAACAAATATGTATTTGTTATGAGCAAGCATCGGCGGTGTGAGCGGTCCACAAAAGATCTGCGTGTAGAAGCTCTAGTGGTTTTGAGGCTCGGTACATAGATGCTTTTGGGAACGACTGCCGTGTTTGTTTTCTGACTAAACATGATTCGCACTGCCTGTTTTCTTCACGAATGTCTGGTAATCCATGCACCATATTTTGTTGAGACATAACTTTTAATGTCTTAAAACTTATATGACCCAATCTTGCGTGCCACTTCCACGCATCATGATCTATTTTCAGGATTAAACAGATCGGTTTTCCTATTTTTAGGTGAATCTTGTAGAGTCTGTTTGGTGTTCGGGTGACTCGTACGAGAAGTGTCCCACTTGGATCATGAACAGTGAGATAATCTTGTCTCATTCTTACCTCACACCCGGCTTCCGTAGCTTGGCCTAAGCTCAGGATGTTGCTCTTGAGGTCGGGTATGTAGTATATATCCGTGACAAGTCTTTGCTCAGCTGTTTTACTTTGGAAAAGAATGGATCCTTTCCAACTTATCTCGATACACGAACCATCTCCAAACTTTACTTTCCCTTCTATGGTCTCATTGAGCTCTGAGAAATAACTTTTGTTCCATATCATGTGATTACTCGCTCTGTTATCGAGATACCATATTCCTTCTGTCGTATCTTTTGTTTCGAAGTTCTTAGGAATCACTTTTTCTTCATTAAGAAACACCACTTCGTGCATGTAGAGAGTTGCATCGGCTTCTTCCGTCTCTACTTTTTTTTACTTCTTGTGTTTTTTTGTGTTCGTTCTGGACATATTGAGGCGAAGTGTCCAGGTTTCTCGCAACGGTAACAAATTATCTTTGACCTATCCTTCTTTTCTCTTGATTGGTCACCTTGATTTATTTTTCGTTCTTCAGTGGGAGAAGATCTTCCTCTTCCTCTACCACCACGATATCCTCTGCCTCCTCTTCCACGACCTCTCCCTCTTGAGTTCGTGAAGTTTTGTTGATCGGTGTTGCTGAATAAAAAGCTTGTTTTGAATATCTCCATAGTTCTCCTCATTAAGATTTCTCTCCTCATAAGCTTTAAGTCTCCCTATGATGTCTTCAAAACTCGTTTTGTTCAGGTCAAGAACTTGTTCGAGAGAAGCTATGATGTGTATGTATCGGTTTCTTGGTAAACTATTGAGAAACTTCTTAACTTGATTGGTTTCTTCAATTGTTTGACCAAGAGTAACTGATTTCGATGTTATTTCTGATAGCTTGCCCGCAAAGCTATCTATAGAATCTGAGTCTTTCATCTTGATTCTCTCGAACTCTGACATAAGTGTTTGCAATCTCGCCACTTTAACACGATCAGCTCCCAAGTGTTGTGCTTTAATTGGCTCCCATATTCCCTTTGAAGTTTCTTGTTCACCGACTTGTAAAATAAGAGATTCTGGAATAGCTTGAAATAATAGTCCTATCGCGATATTGTTTTTGTTCGGATCTTTCTCTCCGGGTTCTATCGTATCCCAAACTTTGTAGATTTTCACCAATACATTCATTCTCATAGCCCATACCGTGTAATTAGTGGTGTTTAGAGTAGGGCACTGGATTGATGGTGGTGAAAACTCCTTTGGACGCGGTGTGATGTCGCCTGCCATAGCTCGGTCTTTTCGTGAATAAGTCCATATGATCATCGTATTGTTTTGTGATGAAAACAACTAGGATCTTTCTTAACCTACAGGTTTCTGCAAGCCCAAGTCAAACCTTTGGGCCAACTGGTCAAGCCCGCATGGATTTGTTTTTGGGCTCCTTCCCAAAAGGCCTCATAATAATTGGTGATTGACTTGACTTATATATTAGAAACTTATTTTCTAATCTTCCGATGTGGGACATTGGTTTATCTCCCAACAATCTTCCCCTCAAACCATGTACCACGAACCTTAGCCTTCCCTCTAGCGAAACCTTGGCACCGACACCCCTTATTCGCAAGATTTTCTCGAGGCACTCTTCTTATCGTGTCACATTGAGGGCTCCTCCCACATCGAGCATGCAGCCCACACCTACTTTCCTATGTCCACATTTTTCGACCTAGGCTCTGATACCAATTAAAGTAGAAAGAAACAATCTTAGCTTTGCAAATAAAGAATCTCTCTTTATTAATGTTTAGAAAACTCTCTCAAAACCTAAACACAAAGCTCTTAATCTCTCTTATGATTAACCACATCTCGACAACCATATTTATATAAGTTTAGAACTTCCTTTTACTAAACCTATTAGAATTGGTTTAGGGTTTAGGGTTTAGGGTTTAGGGTTTAGGGTTAATAACTCCTAATTCTCTTAGGATTACATTAAGCTTTTCTTATTCATAATCCGACTTGATTAAGGACATCTTAAGCTTATCTCTTTGAAGCTTATCCAACAATATACTCGTTCATAATCCAGCTGTATTCGCTACAGGAACTGGAACAAGAGCAGAAGTACCGTCTCCTCTCTTCAGCTTCTTCTTGTTACGTGTGGTGTAAGTTAGGTTTTCCTTTGTCCCAATAATATTCCCTGTCTCCTCGTCGATGATATTCTCTTTAAAATTCTGCTTCCAGCTCCCGCGGTCGATGCCATCGTTGTCTCCGGTGATCCTCCACTTCGAGTTCTTACCACAACCGATCTTCTTTTCGGAGACCTGTTTCTTTGGCGTAAAATAATACCAAACGTCTTCCATGAGAAAAGGATTGTTGGTATGGTTCAGCAGCCATGGCTCTTTGGCGTAAACATCCATCATCACTATGAAGTCTCCACAGGCTTCACCTCTTAGCTTGAGACTTAGATAACTTTTAATGAGTTCTTCGTCCGTAGGATCAAAGTGAATCCCTACGTCTTCTTCGTCGTACTTTGACATCCTTATGGTTCTCAAGGATTTTCAGGTATGGTTAGAAAAAGTTTTTTTTTTGTTATGTTTTGTGATTGTATAGTATGATCATTCGCATTGCATCATCAAAATGAGTTTTGTAAAGTCAAATTAAATTTGTGACTATTTATTTCAAAATAATTTTTTTAAATTGATAGTTTACAAATTATTACTATTATGTGATTTATATTGTTTAAAGTTGTGCATTTTTAAAATTTTATGATAACATATTTTATCATAAATATTTTTGAAAAGAAAATTATTTAAATTAATAAATATTAATTTATGGATAAATTAATATCATGATAAATTAATAAAATATCAAATTCTAGAAATTATTAATTTATAGAAGTTTTACTGTACTTAGTTCTTTTTATAATACCTATGATTTATTTCACCATTTATTAAAAAGTGAGCTTTTACAAATTCACAAAAAAAAATAAGGGTTTTTTAAATATTTTTGAAAAAAAATCAGGGTTTTTTACCCATTTTCCTATATATATATTTTTTATCTATGTTGAGATTTATGATTTAAAATTTTCACAAAAATAGAATCAAACAAACATAAGAGGTGAAGTATCATGATTAAAAATAATTAATATGATATAATTAGATATCAATGTACACAAACAAATCCCACAATATACTCATGAAGTAGAGGTTCAACTTCAAGCACTAGTAAATGGAGTTAGTAGCGGCCAAAACAGCAGCACCGATCCCAGACACATCTTTAGTATGTTTGATCACAACGTCACTTGCAAACTTATGGCCAAGAAGCTCCACTAGTGCGTCTTGCATATAGCTTCGATACTGCGGATACTTCTCATAGAGTGCACCATCCATAGCAACAACGGTTCTTTTACCTGAACTCATTCTTTTGGTATCTTTTTCAATCTTCTCCAGAACTGCCACTATACCAGCTCCAGCTAGACGCCCTCCGCGTTTCACTACCGTGTCACATACTTCCACTACTCTCCTTCTCGCATTTAGATTCGTCTGTACCTGTTTCCAATATATCGATCGGGTTGGTACAGTTTATTCAATCTATGGATGTGATTCTTTTTTTTGTATGTATATTAATAACTTACCTCTAAAAATTCGTATAGGACTGATCCAACATTTTGAAGATCATCTGTATTGTCCTCTTGCATTTTGCATAGATGCTCGGTCCTATACAACATATAATAAATATAACTGTCAGCTAGGAATTTATAACATTTTCTTAGTTAATCAAGTTTCAAAGGCCCTACCTAAAACCCACAGCCACTTTAAGATACACAATTTTAGGATACCGAATCTAGGAATGAGCATATGAACCTAAACGAACCAAAGCTGAACCAAAATGTTTGTATCGAAATGTGTTTATGATCATATTGGTTTTCCTGGTTTAGAAATCGAAAAGACCAAAATCGAAACTTAACCATAGCCGATTCTTGTGTAATTTATTCAACTGAACTGAATAAACCAAAATACACTAAAGTTTAATATTTTTCAGTTATTTTCGTTTATCTAAAAGACTAAAACCAAGATAAGAAATTCCAAACTGAATTAAACCGAATTCCAAGTGGTTTTCATTTGGTTTTACATTCTACAAAATCGATAAAACCAAAAATATTGAACTGAAACCAAACCGTAAACTGAACTACACATCCCTAACTAAATCTACTATTCTTAAAAGCATAAACCAAATCTGGACTTGGAGGAAGATATTGAAGAGAACTACCTGAGTACAAAAGGCTTGGAGAGTTTTGCAGGAGCGAATTGTCCAAACAAGTCACTAGTTTTACACATTTGGAGCAAAACCCTCCTTACAATTTCACCAAGGTACATCCCTGAGATCATCTTCTCATATAACTTCATCCACAAACAAAGAGCAAACAATTGTAAAACTTGTGACACCATATAGTAACAAAAAAAGAACCATAATGTTATAAAAGAAAGGATAAAAATTCTGTTACATGTTCACCAGGATTCAGGCTTTTCTCATCCATCTCTTGATCAAAAACAGTTCGCGGAAGAATCTTCGAGTACCCTCCCCACTCTGTGTTTATGACCTGATTCCAAATCAAGTCAGTTTTAAGCATGAGAACAACGATGAACCTCAGTAAATATATAAAAATCAATAATACCGTTGTTCCAGAAGAAGATTTGCTTTGAAGTTTAGGAATCTTATGTTTCTGCTCTACATAACAAGCATTAGTCCCAGTGCCAAGAATCACACCAACCATCACATCCTCGTCCCAATACCTTGCTCCAGCTAATGTTCCCACTCCATCATTCACCTTTTAAACACACAAAACATCAACAAACTTAAAATATGCACAAGACAAGAGTTTCCATCTACTAAGTTTGAGTTAAAAGAAACATACGAGAGCCGAAACTCGCATATTGAGTCCATGTACTTCCATAGCTTCATTTAAACAAGCAACCACATTTTTCCCTTCCTACAACAACATTTTAAGGGTTACTAGACTTTACAACTTGGGGACAAAAAAATATGTTAACAATATTTAACTCACCATTCCAGACACATGAAAGCCTTTAGTCCACTTAATTAATGTCCCTGAATCAATGGAGGTTTGCTTCACAGGGAATGAAAAAGTAAATCCAATCTCCCTTTTTTTCCCTTGTTCCAACTGAAACCGCCCCGGCTTCTCCTTCGCAACAAAGCTTGCAAGCTTCGTTGCAATGAACCCGAAAAGCTCCTGAAAACATTCAATAAAATAACAACCATCCAATCAAAAACAAATTAACACTTCTTGATGAATTAAAGATTTTGAATCATTTACCTCACTTGTACCAATCATAAGCTCCTTAGGAATCGATATTTGTTCAGATTCGGTAGCTATAACACGCTCTTCCTTCCCTCCTAATTGCACGCTACGAACTCGAAAATTCGTACCTCCTAAATCCAATGCATAGAACAACCCTTCCTCATTCCTATATCCATTAATGAAAAAAATCATCCTAATAACTAAAACTCAAACTTTGATCATTTTTAAATCACAAAAACATATTATAATTATAGTCCATTGAAGAAAAATAAATAAAAACAATTACCCAGAAGGCAAAGCATCGACATAAGTCAAGATCATATCGAGTTCTCCTTCTCCTTCAACAGCTAGACCGGCTTGCATTTCATCGACAATGGCGTCGGCTACCTTACGTAGATACGGTGTAGGAGTGGCACAGTCGTTTTGAAACTTGGTTAGTATAGGACAGAGAGAAGCCGAGTTTGGTTGGATGGCGGACATCACGATGTTATTGGTACGCCGAGATGAGAAGGTGAAAGATCTAATGGTTGGTGTAATAGTAGGAGAAGCAAACGTGAGTGACATTGTCCAAATTTGGTTTTGATTTGTAAGGATTTCAAGATTTCAAAGTCAACTCTCTCTGTCTCTCTCAACTAGTTGCTAGTTGCTAGACTTATTTGATTATTTCTTTCCTGTTGCCTGTTTGGTTTAGCTGTTTAGGAGAAGAAGCATTTTCTTTTTTGTTTTTTATTTGTCAACTAGAAGATGCAGTTTTTATTTTAAACAAGGAAGAGCAATTTCTATTACGTTTTAGAAAATCAAACATAGAAATCTAGTAATAACCAACTAGGATAAAAAATTTCTTATTTACTATGGATAGCTTTTTTCAATCAAACCGTTAATTTGATATATTTACATAATATCTTTAGAAAATCTTGTAAAGTATAATTATTTCAGAAATAAGGATAATCTACTTCTTACAAGATAATTAAGTTAGCTTGAAACTAAAATTAACATCTACCCATTTAAGTCTTTAAAAAGTCTTTAAAAATTATTGTATACTAACATTCAAAAATATAATATCAATTATTTAAAAAAACATTTTACTATATTATCCTGGCGCATAATCATCTAGCATTTTATCATTTTATGTAAACCAACATCCTATAATATACTTAAAACTTAGTTTGGATATAAAACAATACTTGCCTTAAACTAATGAGTAAGGAAAACAAAGCGCGCTGAGACTTGTGCAGTCCCAATCCCCCATTAATCCAACAAATTATAAAAAAATATGCAAAAACAACAAAATGCCAAAACAACAAAAAATTAAGTTTTTAACAAAAAAAAAAGATATAATACAATACTGTCAGTGCACACTTTGATATAACTTTTCTTTAATTAAAATAATTTAATTAATATTTCAAAAGTGGTCTTTGGCTTATGGTCCAAAACGATTACATGGATACAAAAAGGGAAATGCCCAAATCGAAGACCGCCGAAAATGAGATATGAATCGGGTGGTACACCAGAAAAACGAAACTACTAACAAGTATGACTCATTTGCAATTCTACTGACGACATTGAGCATTTGACCGGAGTTAGTGGTTCCTGCCTCACACTGACGCCAAAAATAAGACGAATCCAGAGCTTTCTTTTTGGAGAAGGAAGATCTGCCAAAACTGAGATCCAATCTCCCTTCTCGTCGATCTAACAAGAAGAAAAACGCGAAAAAACAAACCTTACCTCTGATAATGTCTCACCCTTGAACCTCACCCGAGACCTAAACACCTCAAACCCGGTAAGACGAATACTAATCACGACGGCTGGTAAGGTCAATGGCTCAGACAAACAATCATCATTCGGAATCCGAGATTCATATTGGGCCAAGTCGGTGTCGGTGTATAAAGCCCATATGTGTATTGTGTTGAGTCGGTGAATGGTAGCTTAGGGCTCAAGTCATAAAGTTTTGTGTATAAATACAAGTGCTTTGTAAATCAATAAAATCAAGTCAGTTTGATATCTAAATCTACATGGTATGAGAACTAAAGACCAAACAAAAACCCTAAAAAAAAAATAATAATAATTTTTTCCGATCAATACCTCTTTAGTTAAGAGCCAAGTCTGAATTTTTCACCATGACAGATGACGATCAAATTCAACCTAGTACCAGAGCGGTCATTCCGGTGTCTGCACAGGCGAAGCCTTCGCCTTATACGTTGTCAAACTCCGATAATCCTGGAGCCTTGATCTCTCCTATCTTGTTGAATGGAGAAAATTACAATGAGTGGTCGAAGGAGATGTCAAACGCACTCCAAGCCAAGCGAAAAACAGGTTTCATTAATGGAACAATATCAAAACCTCCTCTTGATGATCCGAATTTCGAAAATTGGCAAACTGTAAACTCCATGATCGTGGGATGGATACTTGCGTCCATCGAGCCTAAGGTGAAATCAACAGTAACTTTTACCATCCCAAATCAAAGAGGATCCACCGTCAATCGCCACGACAAGCATTGAAACCCTTTGAATCGCTTCTCAAACAAAAAAAATATTTGCGTTCAAACTACCACAAGAACGTGACTCTCCTATAAATATATTTAAGAGAAAATATCCGAAAATGAATAATTTCAGAAATTTATTTCTAAACAAAACTTTTTATAGTTTGAAAAAAAAATCATTTTCAGGAGATTTTGTTTGAAAATAAATTTTTGAAAGGGTTGATTTTAGATAATGGTTATATATTTTAATCAACCACTATAGTATAAAACCGGCCTGCAAATATCACTCCTCTCCTTCTAGATATTTTATTCAACACATTTCCCTTCTTTATGCAACTTTTCTCTTTCTCTATTGGCAAACATAAAGCCACCCTTTATCCTTCTACCTAGTTGCGGTTGTGTGTTTAAATAATAAAGCATGGTGTATTTTTACCAAAAAGGAAAAGAAATCAACGTGAGAGAATATTATATTTGAAGAAACAACTAATGTACATAGAATCGAAATCATAAAATGAAAATGAAAGAAGACACTAGTGTTTCTCTCTTGACTAGCCCACACCACCATAAATGTGCACAATTAATATGCTAAATTGTTTTCCTAAATATTACAATCCGTTTCCTCACAAATTCCACTAAACTTACAAATCCAAATATAGTAACATCAATATGTAAAAAGTGCATTTTTCTAAGGCTCGGACACTTTGTAGATAACTACAAAGCAAGGAAGTATAGCTTTGGGATTAAACACAACCAAGTCGTCATGGTTTGTGTAAACCCCAGCGGCACCCGCGACAGAATCATACGAGCCAGAACCAATTTCATCTCCCGGTGCGTCGCTCTGCACGCGCTTCACTCTTCCGGCGATCACACGACACACTAGCATCGCCCTCCGTTGGTCAAAGCACCTCGATGCATCATGCGCTCTTCCACTACTCGCAGTGGTCCTCACGCCTTTGATCTCATTGGCTGCACTTCCTAAACGCACCGTTTTGGCGTGGAAGCCGTGGCGGATAATGGTGCAGACGCGGCAGCCAGGGATAGCTGAGCAGAGAGAGGTCGAACCGCGGGAACCTAAGGAGCAAGAAACGGTGGTGCAATGGAACCGGAGGAGCTCATTGCCGTCGGCGGCGGATCTTGGCTCTTTTCTTGTGGAGGCATGTGCACGGGACTTGACTGCGTCGCGACAATCTTCAAACTGTTGGATCGTGCGCTGAGCGTTGTGGACTTTTAATATCCGTTCGATCTTGTAGATGGGACTGTCTTTGCGTAACCAGCTAGATTTGAAAATGATGTCCACTATGTTTCTCCCTGAATCCTCTGGTCCTAGCTCAGACACTATTATCAAAATTTACTATATTACAAAAAGATCTTTGCACTTTTTTTTTGTCGATATAGAGATGGATATCCTTAAATGAGAAATCTACCACAAGTAGAAGGAATCTAAAGATTCATGTATCATTACAAAATACTTGCGTACAAAATTTACGAAACATTTTTTTGTTTGGATAAACTACAATTATATAACATGGCGATATAAATTTTCATAAGATAAGAGAATCCATGTAGTAAACGTCTAAAGACTAAAAGCCTATTCATAATTTTATATTGGGTTGGGTTTGGTTTATTTCAATTTTGTTCAGTATTCACTTTGATTCATATTGTTTCGCTCCGGTTAGGAGAAATCCATGTAACTAAACTGAAATTCAATTTGAATAATATTTTTCATTAGGTGTGGTTTATTTTTGCCACCCTCTAATATATATCTACTATCCGAATGTTTCAAACTAAATTTTGCATAGATATTTGCAAATACCAAAAAAAATATTACTTTTTTATTAACTTATAAACTTTCCATATTAGATTAACAATTAACAAAGCTTATAAAGATTGCTACACTCGAGAAAACAAAAATATATAGATTTACAAATCTATTATCAAAAACTATTAATTTAACAATAAAAATACCAAGAAAATCTTTGATGAAAACACTAAAACCATATATATATATATATATATATATATATATATATATTTAAATAATATATTATAAAAGCCGCATACACACAAAACAAAAAAATTATTACTGTAGAATGATAAACTAATGATAATAATGGTGTGAAATGATGCGGTTTGTCGCCTAATATGTGATTACGACATAAAATATTCTAAATCTTAGTACCATGCATGTATCTATAATATACATATATACATATGCTGAAGTACCTACATATCCAAAAACAACGACATGACATGCCAGATTTATGGCCCCAATTACGAGAAAAGAAACAAAAATAAAAGACAGACCAAACTAATATTTTAATCTTCTCGAAACTAATCAAAAGAAAAATCCAAAACTATTATTTTTAATAAAAGCTGGTTTGTGTTAAATTAAACTTTCTATATGTCTGATCCATAATAGTATAATGGTTATAATTATTCCTAAATGTATGCATTTTTATGGTATCAGATGTAAAAGAGTAATTATAAATTTTATATACAAATAAAAAGAGATAAATTAAAGGGAAATTAATTATACCAGCGTGACGAACTGCTTGATGAAGCTCCAAGGTTTCAAGCTTATGGAATACCTCTCCACATTTGGGACATGCACATATTCTTGGTGCTATTGGATACCTAATTATATTATCAACTTTTGTAATTATAATATGCAAATATTTGAGAAAATTCTTTTATCAAAAAAAAAAATATATATATATATATATATATTTGAGAAAATTCACATAATAATTATTACAGAATAAAAAGATATGAACCTGCTAGGATCAACAATCATGTGACACTCATAGCAACCGGAGAATTTTCTGAAGGGCATAGCTTTTGAAGATGAATATGACGTGTAAGCACCACAACCGTTAGATCTAACCGAAGAAGAAGATCCACGGTTGATGGGTTTTCGGGTCAACAACCCGGCTTCTTGACCAAGATTGCTACTCTCCGGCGAGTGATCGGAGCGGTGAATCACACGGGCATTACCGTAAATAACATCACTAAACTTACATAAAGATGAACCACAAGAAGATGACGTAATCTTTGATGGGTTGTGCACTCGTGGCCCTTCGATTTGTTTGCAACTCAATAGGTTCTTTATTTGGTTCCATGAAGACGAAGATGATGATGATGATGGTACTGTCTTGTGCTTGAGCTTGTGCGTTTGCGTTTGAGGTGGAGGTTGAGACGTTTTCTTCTTTCTGTTCTTCTTCTTTGTGTCTGAAGATAAACGCGTTTGCGACTGAGATTGGTCCGGTAAGAAAGGAAGAGGAGCCATGAAAGAAAGTGAAAATAGAATTGAAAATTAGATTATAGATTCTCTAATATATAGAATATACAAGAAGAGAGAGAATCTTTGTTGTTTTGCTTGTGTTTTTGGTGGGAAGGGATCCGAGAAGACTAAAGTGATATCGAGTGGGATCAAAATTATCCATATATCGAGAGAGAGTTTGGTTATTTTTAACGTATACATGAATTTAGAGTTACACAGTACCAACTTTATATAATATTCAGAAGTACATAAAAACATTTGATAGTTTTTACTCGCATCCAACCATACAAAACGGTGACACAGATCCAGATTTAGATTTTGGTGTATAATGGCAATATACTCTTGTCATTAAAAAAACAATTTAATTTATTTTTATTGGAGTAGGTGATATCAACTACAAACATATTGGATTGTTGATTTATATAGAACTGTATCATTAGCAATGTAGTGGGGTTGGCCACCGTTCTGTTTGTCTTTTTCTTTGTCCATATTCTTAGGAGTTAAGGACTAATGTTATGTTAAGTAACTCTCTAAAATACAATAGAAATATAAGTTTCAGTTCATAATATACAACTACTTTAGAAAATTTCTTAAAATATCAACGAAATTAGTTTTAAGATAGGAACTTTATGGTATTTTTGAGAGTTAAAAAAAAAACCCTATAAAGTATTTCTTCAAATCATGTTTGGAGTGAAAGAACAAACAGATTTCAATGTTTCACGGAATAAAATCATATTCTTAAAAATTATTATAAATATATATTTTAATATTATTCAATTAGATAATGCGAAAATATCCATATCAAGTTAAACAAACAATATACATTGCCAAAACGGAAAATATAATTTTTTTTATCCCGTTCCAAATTCTCATCTCAAATTTATATTTGTTCTCACATCCATATATGATATATATATATATATATTTCTTTATTTTTGTATTATTTGTTTTGAAGATAAAAAAAAACCTAATACAAAAAGAAAGAAAGAAAGAAATAAATATATCATATATGGATGTGAGTTAAAAAATTTATATATTTTAAAATAAAAATATTTTAAAACAACATTAATAAAATTTTAGCATATTTTCCATACATAGATATGCATAATAAATTAAGTTTAACAAATGTAAAAGGATTTGAAGGGAAAGAAACAATAGAGTCAGGACTCGGAAGTCAGAACAGTACTTTAGTTTTAATGCAAAGTCAAGTCAGCATCTTAATCATATCCCTATCTTATGAGACAATTCGTCATTTGCAAACTGCAAACCAATGTAAAGTTACTTTATTAAAATGAAAAGGATAAACGTATTTGGCCAACTAGCTTGACTCTAGAGTACATTTTGTCATAGAAAAATATGGAGAACATGTATTGTAATTTGTATATATGAGTAAACTGGTGTAATGTAATTACGTTCTCACTCCCAAAATTAAAATTATATAAAATATAGAAAATAATAATAATATATTTCACTATATATAAATCTTGAAAGCTCATTGGTTTAAGATATTCTTACTACCAGTTCGATTTGATATGAAACCATTGTTCAATTATGCTCAATAATATTGGGCAAATTAAACGTAAATGGTTATCTATTAGCAATTAACATATATTTTTTAATAAACTATGGAAGTTCTGAACCTTCGATCTTTAATATTCCACAATACACAGAATCAGATTTTTTATATTCTAATTTAAAAATATTTTTTCTTACCAAAAAAAAAATGAACATAGAGGACATAAGAACCAATTCCATTTGTTCTGCCACTAAGAGCATGTTCAACAATAATTTCTAATCTAGAAACTGTCAAATAAAATAAAGAAAATAATTACAAAAAAAGAAAGAGAAAATAGATAAGAAAGAAAGAGAAGGTGATAGTTTCTCAAACTAGATACCCACAAGACTAACTCTACACATATGTAGTTTTTTAGTTGGTTTAAACATTTTAACAAATAAAATTTTAATTCAATAATTAAATAAAAAATATTATTATTTTGTTGTTGAGAAACCTTTGTGGGTTTCTACTGTTAGAAATGCTCTAAGCCATCAAACATTTGGTTAATTGCATACTAATTAATTGATCATATAATATTCAAGATGGGATATGTAATACCGCAATGGTTTCACTAAACTGAACTTATTTTTTTTTTAAAGAATGTGTATCATAAGCTGGAATTTAAATCTCGACGAGAAGAAAAAAAAGACTATTAAATTTTTTTACCAGCTATAGTTTTGTGCCCAAAAATACATAATGTTCAAAAGTGTACGTTAACACCTACAACTCTTTGATAACAAAGGAAAAAAAAGTAGTATAAAGACTCGGAGACGAAGGTGCGATAGAAGCTAAAGTTCAAGTAGGAGAAGCCAAGAGATCGGCACATAGACATCGAGATTATAAAGCTAGGTAGTGGCCCTCGTGATTATGCCGCAAGACATGGCCTCTTCTCACATGTCTTACCGTTATTCGTTTGTCATCTACTCTCTCACCGCAGATCCCTTTTTACGTATATACTTACGTTTATTTTGTAACATATTATACAATTATACGCACACATGCCGGCCACTAATTTACATGCATTTACACATGTGTACACTTCCTTCCACGCCCAAAAAGAAGTTATGTACGGACTTCTTTCTAACAACGACAACCAACTCGCATTGGTCTAATAGTCAAGAAAGCTGCATAAGTGGTTTTGTCCTGATTCGACGCGAGTTGGCACCCAACCCACAATTAAATGCACGAAAAGAAAGTTGACTCTAAAAAAGATTATGGACCGAAGACCCAAAACCTCTAAATTACAGAAAAAAAACAAACAACAACTATGGTGACAATTACAAAATAATAATTTTGGCATTTGATCACTCAAAACGTCGTCGTTTGGTACATCAAAGATATTATTAAAACTAAACTTCATTATGGATCTATATTACTGCAATAGATCAACATATTTTAGAGATTAATTTTATTGGGGGAGGGGGGATAAGTAAAATTCTGTAAAGAATTTAGGTTGTATTTACAAATAATAAGAGGGATATTATTAAAATATTAAGAATTTATATAAAAAATTTAAAATTCATCTAGGACATTTGTCTTTCTTATTGAACAACGTAGATCCGTCAATATATATTAGTTATCACTATAATTATTCTGAAAATATTTTAACAAAATATGATTCTAAAACATAAGAAAATATTTACATTTGTTTTTTCACAAAATTTTATTTTGTGCAATATATATATATATATATATAAAGATTTCCGAACTGTTAGATATTATGTTAGATATGCATATTGGTGTAAAGATCTTTGAACTGTTACGTATAATTTTTTTAAATAAATTTCCAAAAGTTCAAAACCTTAAAATTCAACCATATATTCCATTTATAGTGATTTTTTTGAAGATTATTCTATTTATAATGGTTAGGAAGTACAAAGAAAAATAATAATTTATTCACCTAAACCAAACAGTTTGTACAAAACTTAGTTTAAGAAACATTTGGTGGCATAAGAACTGAAAGAAGCAAGCTTTAAGCTTTAAGATAGAAAATAAAGATTAAAATTTGTTTTGATTTCATTTTTTCTTAAACCTTACAAAGTGTTCTTTTAGCTATTATATAGTGGTAAACAAATTGAGACTCACAAACCCTAAATGCCACGTCTACATCAAAAAAAAATTTCAGCACCATTTGTCCGTATACACTTTTTAGCCATAGTATCTTGCTTATTTGAGGACTAAGAGATAAGATTTGTGCTTAGGAAAGTATAGAAACCTCCAGTGGATCTTCTTGTAGTTTGACAGCTTGCGTAATCACTGTCATTGTAGGCTCAAAGGGTAGAGTCAGTTTTTTTGCTAAACGATACTCCCATGGAGACTGCTCTTTTGATATATCGCAATACTCGTTTAAGGAGACTGAAGTCTGAGTTTGTAGGGGGATGCATCTTCTGATAAACAAAATTCCCAGCAAATTGGATGTTAGACCTTGTTAAAGTGAGGTATTGGAGCTTACCTGCCAAGCTTCTAAAATATGTAGGATTTGAAAACAATTCTGATTTGTCTGGTCCTTTGTTAAGTTGCAGAGGAAGTGGTGTTGGCATTGGAGCACATTCTTCCATTTGGGTGGCTAGTAACAAATCCTTTTCATATCGTTGCTGTGAAAGAAACAGTCCCTCTGAATTGAATTGAGCCTGAATGCCAAGAAAGTAGTGAAGCTGCCCAAGATCTTTCATCCGAAATTGTTTGTTAAGCTCATGCAGCAGAGAAGTGAGAAGAAAAGAATTGTTTCTACTCATGACCATGTCATCAACATAAGTAGGAGAATAACATCATTGTTGCAGATACATATAAACATTGAAGGATCTGGCTTGCTTCAAATGAATCAAAATTCAAGCAAAATATTACTAAACTTATCAAACCAAGCCCTAGGAGATTACTTGAGACCATAGATAGATTTATGTAGTTTGCACACATAATTAGGTCTAGTTTTTTCCACAAAACCTACAGTTTGAGTAATATAGACATCTTCATGTAAATTACCATGTAAGAATGCATTCTTGACATCCCATCTTTTTCAATTCCCAATTCATAATTGTGGCTACATGTAATACAAGTCTCATTGTTGGTGTTCTCACGACATGACTGTATGTTTCTGAGTAATCAATGCTTTCTTCTTGATTGAATCCTTTTGCAACTAAATGAGATTTTAGCTTGTCTAATGTGCCATCTGCTTTGGGCTTAGTTCTGAAAATCTATTTGCTACCAAGAACATGTAAGTTTGGAGCACGGGGAACTAGAGTCCAAGTACTCGTTTATGCACAACTTTTCATTTCTTTCTCCATTGCAATTGTCCACCCTTCATCTTTTAAGACGGATGTTACTATTTTATGTTCTGGATATGAGACTTTATGAAGCATGAGAGCATATCTTGGATTTGGTTTATGGATTATGTCTTTTCCTTTTGTTATCATGGAATATGCGTTATTAGAAGTTGGCAAGAGAAGATGAGGTGCCAAATCCTCTATATTTTATGTGGTAGAAGTTTCTGCAGACTAATTTGTAGCGATTGTTTCAAGAGAAGATGAAGGCTCCAATGATTTAAAGACATGAGGAATGTCGTCGCCTATATGATCAGGGTCAAGGCATGTCATCAAGGCCTGTCGTACGCCTAGAACATTCCCATATCTTTCTCTCTGGAGCAGCCTCAGTTCTTGGAAGACTTGTTGATGTTTATTGTAGTTGAAGAGATTCTGACACAATGGAAGAAGATGATTGAGAATATATTGCTGTTTGGGACTGTTGAGGGCAAGAGGGTGACTGCATGAGAATTTGATTCCAGGCTTTTGTCAATGATGTAGACTCAGAGGGATGATAAGCACTATATGTATCTGAGAAGGAAAAAACATATTCATCAAACAAGATATGTGTGCTTATATAAACTCTTCCTATTGGAGGAAATAGACATTGATATCCTCTGTACTTCTCATTATATCCCATGAAAACATATTTCATAGATCTAGGATCAAATTTTGTTGAAGCATAGCCTCTGAGCATTGGGTAATATGCACATCTAAAAGATCTTAGAGCTGAGTATTCAGGTTTCTTGCCAGTTATCTTTTCAAAAGCTGAGATATTATTTTCAAGAGAAGATGTAGGCAGAATATTGCTCAAGAAGTTTGAAGTAAAGAAGGCTTCTACCCAGTAATTTTGTGGAATCTTTCCTTGAAATATCATAGCCAATCCAAGCTCACTAATGTATATGTGTCTTCGCTCTGCAATCCTATTTTTCTCCGGTGTATGGGGCAGGAAATGTATTGTCTGATTTCACTTTGTTGTTCTCGCAGGTGCAACATGAACTGATTGCTTATAATTAACTCACCACTTATTATTGTATTGATTCTAAACGAGTTTTTGAAAGAGAATGAAAGCAGAATAGAAATTAGATTTCTTTTTCAAGGGATAAAACCAACAAAAACGAGACTAATTGTCAATAAAGACTATATAGTATCAAAATCTTTGAGCTGAGAGAACTGGAGAAGGTCCCCACAAATCACAATGAACTCTTTCAAGTACTCTAGAAGCAACAAAAGAAGAAGAAGAGAAAGGTAAACTAATGTTTTTCCCTAGTTGACATGGTTCACACATCAAGTTGGTCCGCTTATTTATAGATATAGCTTGAGCAGATGATAGTTGATGAAGAACTTGTGTATTTGCATGACCAAGCCTTCTATGCTAAACATCTTCACTAGCAGCTTGTTGATGGTTTGAGTAAAAAACTTGTTTCTGCATATCCTCAAGCTTATAGAGTCCATTATGGTTTCTTCCTAGAACTAGATCAGCTGCTTGGTTTCTTTGTCCTTGATACGCACCCCAATAACAGTCAAATTTAAAGAGCATGGGTAATCATGCGTAAGTTTTAAAACCGACAAGAGTGATTTTGCGATTTTTGGATATACAAGAACATCTTTTAAAGCAAAGTGTTACCTGATATCATTAGGAGAACTGCAAAGCATGTATGAGTGATTGACAAGAAATTGCCATCTCCAATCATCACTGTATCAGACCCACTGTATGTTTGAGCTTGTTGAAAGTGATGAAGAGAGTTGGTTACATGGGCAGTTGCTCCAGAATCAGGGTACCACTCTTGGTCATTGTGTTCACTTACATTTGTGATCCTTAGAGCAGCCAAAGCAGCTGGCAGATCTTCATCTTGATAGCTATTGTTGAATATATGCCAGCATCTCAATGCTAAATGTCCCATCTTTCCACAAATTTGGCAAATATGTATACTTTCACCACTTAAAGAACTTGATGAGTTTGGTGATGGTGAGATCTGTTGATGAAAACCTCTGCCTCTAGTTGAATAATACCCTCTGCCTTGGATTTTTCCATTCCTTCCATAGTTTTGACCATGACCACGGTTTGAGTAGCCTGAATACCCTCTGCTCATCGTGAAGGCTAAGTGTGGCATGACAGTGGGAGCAATGTTGTAGGTATGAAGCTTATCATCAAATTTTATGAGGCGGAACTCAATATCTTCAATGCTAGGACCCGTATATGAATCCATAGAGTTTTCAATATATGTTGAGATAGACTCATATTCCTGTCCTAATCCATTCAATACACCATAAATCTTCTCTTAATAAGAAATAAAGCAGCCAATATAGTCTAGTTGATCAATAATGATCTTAGAAGCTTCTAAGTATTGAGTCCTGTTTTTTTCTTGTTTTGACAATGTGTTTAGGTGCCTTTGCAAATCACATTTCATAGAGGTTGAAACACGATTAAACTTATTTCCCAGAGAAAACCATACCTCTTGAGATGTATGTAGACCATAGACAATCCTAAGATCTTCCTCAGACAGAGATCCAAAAAGTCAAGCCAAGACCATCTGGTCATTCTGAACCTATTTAGGAAACTCCGGATTTGGAGCTTCTGAGATAGCTTCTCCTGTTCTGAGTGTGACCGTTGGTTGAGGATGAGGAGTAGCACCAGTGACGTAACCCAAGAGTGACTGACTTGAAAGAAATGACTCAATCTGAGTTTTCCAGAGTAAATAGTTAGAGGAAGTGATTTTCAAAGTAACACATTATGAAATGTTCAACGAAGAAGGAAATAGAGATATAGATGAGCCTTCCATGGCTCTGATACCATGAAAGAAGCAAGCTTTAAGCTTTAATATAGAAGATAAAGACTGAAACTTGTTTTTATTTCATTTTCTCTTAAACCTTACAAAATTTTATTTCAGCTCTTATATAGTGGTTTACAAACTGAGACTCATAAACTGTAAATACCAAGTCTACATCAATGAGAGAGGTTCAAATTTTTATTTTCAGCACCATTTGATCCGTACACTTCTTCATGCGTCTTTTTTTTTCTTGTTCTTCTTTTGCAAGTTCACTTGACCGTTGTATAGGTGATTTAGTTTGCTGCAAAGTATTTACTTTCCAGAGGCCCATATTCTTATTGTTCTTTGGCTCATTAACACATCTGATGTCGTTTTGTCTTGATGCAAGTTTTGGAGAGACTGAAGCAGAGAAAACAACTATGTTTTGGAGAGTCTCTGCTTCAGTTGGAGGCTTCATACTAATAAGAACATCCCTATTAGAAGGGGTTCTCACGAGAGTCTCTTACATATATTTTATTAATACATTATAATTATATAATTAAATTTTAAATAAAAGTAAAGTTGAACTAGTCACAAACTGACACATAGAAGGAGAGTTTCTCATTTTAATGAGAACCGATTCCTTAGGTAGAATCATTTCTCTCTTTTTCTTCTCATTTTTTTTAAATTCTCTAATAATGAAATATTCAGAATAAATACCCTGCTGGAGATGCTCTACAGCATTTGTATTTTCCATAGTGAAGAAGCCTTGTGATCGGTAACCAATATCAAAAAAAAACAATTTCTTGATTTAAATATCGCCAGTTCTTTACATATATTAAATTGTTTAAAGTTTTTATATATATGAAAAATAAATATGTATTGTAGAGTTTTCAGAGTGTTGGTATTACTGAATTACTACCAAATGAAAGAGTTAGATATTTCTATCTATTTGACATGGAAATATCTAACTCTTTCGTTTGGTAGTAATTCAGTAAGATAAACATTGTGAAAAGTGTTGTTATGGATGTACAAAGTAATTCATTACTATTTTGATACCAAAGTACATTCAATTTTTGGATATTTACAAACGCTATAAATATGTATTTTTTTGTTGCATATATATTTTGGTATATATAATACAAAATAGTTAATTATTTTAATTTTTTGTATTTATTTGGGAAAATTGAAGTGAGAAACATCTTGGAGAGGAAAAAAATGAAGAAATTAGCCGGTATTATTCACAAATTAAAGAAATAACAAAAAAATAACTTTAAAAACATCTTATTTTGTCTTCCTCTTTTTTTTTTTTTTTTTTTAATACCAAGAGGTTCTAGGCCGAAACCCGTAATCTTATTTTCTCTTCTTCTTTCTTTCAACAATTCAAAACTTTTCAAATTACCAGTATTTCTTATTTTGTCTTTCTTTTGACGATATCTCTTCCTATAATTATGAGTCTCTTCGCCCGACAATGTTAAGTTGAAGTTGTCAAATTTTTGCTTCAACAAAGAATAAAATATATGTATAATTTTCTACGTTCAGCTATAAATGCTTATATAGAATCTAATACTTTAATATAACATCATTCTACTTTATAATAGAGATAGAGATAAATGACTACTTTATAATTTAGTTATCTATTTTGAAATAGAAGTGGTTATTTAAAAGAATATATATATATATATATTATTTAAAAGAATATATATATATATATATATATATATATATATATAATTGTCTAATAATCTATTTTCCCACTTTTTAATTTATAAACAAAACTACTTTCTATACTACATCGTATAACAAAAAAAAATTCTTTATATTTTTATACATTTTGGAATATCAATGTCTTATATATATAGTTGTCTAATAGAGTTTTACACATTGATTTTATTCAAAAGAAGTTAACTAATATGATACTAATAACATTTTTTATGATAAATTGATGATTAATATTTTGTCGTATGTATAAAATTCCAGAAAGAGATGGACATATCACAATAATTAAATGTTCATGATAGTTGTTATACCGATCAATGAATTAGCAACCAAAGGGAATATGCCATTACATGTTTATTGGTATACAAATTTTGTAAAATTACGAATATGTAATAATAGAATGATACGCAAAAATCGATAAATTGGTCCACAAAAAAAAGCAAGGATTGCCATTTGCCATCTTCTCAGAGTGAACCCAAACCCAAGCTTGAAAGTAGTAGTGAAAGCGCGGATCCACCACCTTCTACGAGTGAAGGGAAAACCAAAAAAATCATAGTGAAGGAGATAATGTTTCTTATTGAGGGGATGAAACCGATACTCAAAATTTTCAAGAATAAAACGATGATTGAAGAAGATGCTAGCGAGGTTTGCATAGTCGTTGTGCTCATCAATCAGTTATTACTCGTTCAATTGGGGATGGATGGCCAACTCGGATAAAAAATAATTATTGCACATTGGAGGATTAATCACACCAATATTAGAGTATTGCAAGATGGATGTAGGACATAGCCCTGACCCGATATTGAGAATTAATGCTCTAGCCTCTATGTCTCAACTTGACTCACTTCTTGGATAGACGTGTTGGGCTTCAACATGTATACCATTTTTACACCATTCACAAGGTTGAAAGGAAAATCCTACTAGCAAAGCAAGATAACACATCCATTCATTCAAGAGACAACATCATCTTCATGGCTAGTGAGAAGTTACTCTACACCATATGTACCGACTAACCTATCATAGCTTTACAACGCATGTTATTCTAGAAAGCATACCTAGTGAGTAGTTTCTCTGTTACGTCACAAAGATTTAACACTAGCTTTAATGTTCATATTTTCATAACAAAAGATCTTACCACAAACTTGTAAGTTCGAGTCAAATATTGCAACGTTGCTTCAGTCTAAGATCTTAGAATATCCATGATTGTTAATATACTGATGAATTAGCAACCACATGGAATCAATCATTATATGTTAAATGATATTTTTTTCTTACAAATTACAAATAAGTAATAATAGAATGAGCGAACAATAATTTATTGAAAACTTATTCATAAGAAAAAATAACAAAAGAAAGGAACTGATAAATTTGTGGGTAATTTAACCATGCAAACTATCTAGTTTTGGTTTAATAACATTTCTTCAAAAGTGATTCCAACTTTTGAAGGATACTTTGCGAAGTTCATGACATGGGGTTTCTCTCAAACAAGATTTTCGGATCACAATTTTCTTAGATAGTTTAGTTTATCCAAAGATGTCCAATTCCTCTTCACCAATGTGAGTCTAGGAAAACTTTTCATGATGGAGGCTATACCATTTTAACAACCCACTTACGAGCACCTAACTTCCTTGAAGTATCAAGTTAACAACTCTCAAAACCGAGCTTATGGAGATCCCAGTGAAAGTACATTCCAAGTTAGAAGGCAACCATACAAATTATCTCTTCTCCAGGTTAGTGGCATATATGGGTTCAATAGGGGAAATGTTAACAAATTTATATTTACTCAAGTGAGCCGAGGACACTTGTGATCTAATTAGAGTTGGAAAGTTTGAAGGGAGGGATACCAACACGATAATGATTAAAAATCTGGCTGTTAGATATGCTCAAAAAGTGTTAGATAATACATTCTACGCGTGAAAGAAAAATGAAAAAATCAAAATAAAAGAGATGGTGTTTTATAGAGGGGATGAAACCGATACTCAAAAACTTTCAAGAATAAGAAAAAGATTGAAGGAGGTTATAGCAAAGTTTGCATAGCTTTTGTGTTCATAAATAAGTTATTACTCGTTCAATTGGGGATAAATGAGTATCTTGGATAAAAAAAAAATTTAGCATTGGAGGATTAATCATATCAAATTGAGAGTATTGCAAAATCGGTGTAGGACATTACCCTGACCCGATATTGAGAATTGATACTCTATATATCAACTTGACTCATTTCTTGGATGGACATGTTGGGCTTCAATATTTTCTACCATTTTTACACCGCTCCTAAGGTGGAAAAGAAAATTCTGCTCCCAAAGCAAGATATCATATTCATTCATTCAAGGGACAACATTATCTTCATGCCTAGTGAAGAGTCACTCTACAACACATGTATCGACCAACCTATCATAGCCCTACAATGCATGTTACTAAAAAACACATGGCTAGTGAGGAGTTTCTCCATTACGTCGCAAAGATTCAACACCAAATTTAACGTTTATATTTTCATAACAAAAGATCTTACTACAAGCTTGTAAGTCTAAGTAATACATTTGCAACGTTACTTTTGTATAAGAACTTAGATTACTTATCTTATAACCTCAACCAAAACAAGTTTCAATCTTTCTAAACACATAAATCTTCTTTTCAATCCTTTGTGACTTGGGAGATGGCGCCAACGGAGATGATGATATGTCCCCATTTTAGCATGTTTTAGATTGTATTTCTCATATAGATGATTGTATTTTGCATTGCATAATTAGATTTTAGTTGCATATTTGCATGTTTCAATGTCTTGAAGGTCTTGGAGTGAACTTTGCAACAAATGGATCAAATGGAATGGAAAAGAAGCAAATAAGAGAAGTTGATGAAGAAGAACCATTCCAAGGTGTCTCAGAGATCGGCTGATATGAGGATTTTTCTTTGCGATATAGCTCCAGAACCCTTGATTAAAGTTATAGAAAATTGAGTTAGCTTTCCAATGGAGGTGGTTTCGAGTGATTTGGATTAGCCGTTAAGGAGTTATGGCCGAATTAGTACACAGCAGTCAGAGGCAACGGCCAAGACACACCGCTGGATCTTCGACAAACTTCACCTGGTGAATTGCATGGGCATTTCCAGCGGTCAAGACAGACCGCTGGCTTCTAGCGGTCAGCTCCAACGATGAAGACACACCACTTGGACGCATCTGAAGATCTGGTTTAAGTTGTTAAACCGGTTCAATTCAAACTAAATCTAAAATTAATCAGTTGGTTATGTGTTGAACCAATTTTCTTTTATCTTTTACTATAAATACAATCTAAACCTAATTAGAAAGACTATGCTTTTGTTTATGAAATTTTGTTTAGCCTCTTAAGAACCTTTGTATGAGATCTCTTGATTCAAAGTATCAAATCTTTTTATCTTCTTAAATATTTCAACTATTCTTCTTATAATTGTGATTATGCATCAATCAAACCAATTGATTTATGTTTTCATAGCTATGAGTGAGTAGTCTTTTATATGAGTTTAGAGTTTGGTATTTGAGATGATTGATGGATTGTTGGTAATGTTTAGGGCTAGATTATATGTTAGTCTTTCATTTAGGGTGATTATATTGCTAGATTAGACAAGAGATTGTTAATCTAGATCATTTGCATTTTCATGCCCACAAGGTGTTTGTTAAAATGTTTGAATGAAACCTAAATGTGCTTTTCATGCCTAGCCTATGATAGTAGTTGATTAGGGTGATTAGTGGTTGAATTAGAGCTTGTTGTTAATGCTCATTAGGCATGTGAATTGCCAATGAGAGTTGTTGATGATTCATTGATTAGTGTAGAGACTAATTCCATGAGAATGGATTAGTCTAGTTAATGATTCTTAAGCCTAAGACATTGTTCTTCATGTGTTATTGCATCATCACACATTCTTCATTTCATCTTAATCAATATCATTCTCTAGACTCATTGCTTTTATCTTATTGATTTCAAATCCGTTTTTTTTATTTCCCGCTTTATTTGAGTTTGAATTTGGTTTCTAAAAATACTATCTTATTATAGCTTAGATTGAAAACGAAATCTACAATCCTAGTGTTGCTAATCTAGTTTTCTTGAGGATCGATACCATTTATGCTCAATAGCATATAAGGTTATTTGATAACCTTGGATTGCAAAATCCCGTTTATCAGATGGAAGTCGGGAAAATGGAGAGGCTGACGTGGCGATGGTCCCTAACGGTGGAATGAGAGCTTACGTCACTTTATTAGCCGAAAACCTAGACTATTGGATGGGTGTGGTTGGTCTAGCCAAGAGACTTCGTAAGGTGAAATCAGCTTACCCTCTTGTAGTGGTGACTCTTCTCGACATACCGGATGAGGACCGTCAAATCTTGGTGGCTAAAGGATGCATCATCCATGAGATCAAACCGATCTATCCACTAGAAAACCAAAACGGTTATGCTATGGCTTATTACATCATCAACTACTATAAGCTTCGTATTTAGGAGTTTGTGGAGTATGAGAAAATGATTTATCTTGATGGAGATATACAAGTGTATAGTAACATCGATCATCTTTTTGATACTCCTGGATTTTTGTATGCCATTAAGGACTGTTTTTGTGAAGGAAGTTGGTTCAAAACTCTTCAATACAAAATTGGTTATTGCCAACAATATCCGACAAAGGTGATGTGGCCAGTGGAAATTCACGGTCCTCCGCCGCCGTTGTACTTTAACGCCGGCATGTTGGTTTTTGAACCACATCTTGACACTTATGAAGATCTTATTCAAACTGTTCAAGTCACTACTTCAACTTCATTTATTGAACATGATTTTCTGAATATGTACTTCAGAGATGTTTACAAGCCAATTCCTCCAACATACAATCTTGTTTCGGCTATGCTTTGGCGTCATCCTGAATGCATTGATCTTGACCAAATCAATGTTGTTCATTACTGTGCTAAAGGTTCGAAGCCTTGGAGATTCACTGGAGTAGAAGAGATAATGAACCGATAAGACATAAAAATATTGGTAAAAAAATGGTGGGAGGTTTATGAGGTTTCGAGTTTGGACTACAAAAACTTTTTCAAGACTGAGTCGAAGAAGCTAAACCCTATCATTGCAGCCTTAGCCCCCAAGGAATCTATTGGAGATGGCTTAACGAGTCTCGCTCCCTCTGCTCCATGACCAATCATTTATGTGGAGGCTATGTCATAAGTTTTTTTTGTTGCTTTTTATTGAAATGTTTAGCTATATATATATATGTATATAATTTTTAATTATATATAGCAAACTTCTTTTAAGTTTTATGTTTTGTGGTTGGTCTTGTGATCATTACACTAATGTGTTAATGACGACCTCGACCACCCTTTTACTTATGTTTCTCCTTCTCGTTTTTAGTGATTAATAACAAGAATCCTATTTTGGCAAAAAAAAGAACTTAGATTATTCACGATTGTTAATATACTGATGAATTAGCAACCAAACAGAATCTGTCATTATATGTTAATTGGTATATAGATATATTTTTAAATTACCAATAGATACTAATAGAATGAACGAGCAAATAATATATTGAAATCTTGTTCACAAGAAAAAATAACAAAAAAAGAAACTAATAAATTTGTGAGCAATTTAACCATGCAAACTATCTACTTTTGGTTTAATAACAATTCTTCAAAAGTGATCCAACCTTTTGAAGAATACTTTGCGAAATTCATAACATTGAGTTTCTCTTAAACAAGATTTCTAGATCACAACTTCCTTAAAGAGCTTGGTTTATACGAAGACGTGCAAATCCTCTTCCCCAATATGGGTCTAGGCCAATTCTTGATGATGAAGGCTCAAGCTTATCAACAATCCGCTTGCAAGTTCCAAACTTTCTTGAAGTTGCAAGTCAACTACGCTCAAAACTAAGCTTATGGAGATCACTGTGATATTACATTCCAAGTTGGAGGGAAACAATAAAATTATCTCTTCTCTAAGTGAGTTACATCTATGAATTCAATAGAAAAAATCTCAACAAATTCACTATTTACCTAAGTGACCCGAGGAAAATTTGGGATCTAACTGGATTGCAATGTATGAAGACAGGCAGACCAAGACTGTAAATATGAGAAATCCGGCCGTTAGATATGCTCAAAAGTATAGCTAATACATTCTACGCGTGAAGGAAAAAACAAAAAAATCTAGCGAAGGAGATGGTGTTTCAAGAATAAGAAGAAAATTGAAGGAGTTGCTAGCAAGGTTAACATAGCCATTGTGTTAATCATTCAATTATTACACGCTCAATGGGGGATGTACGACTAACTCGGATAAGAAACCGATATTGAGCATTGGAGGATTAATCATACAAATTTTATTGCAAGATCGATGTAGGACATTACCCCAACCCGATATGTAGAATTAATGCTCTATGTCTCAACTTGGCTCACTTCTTGGGTGGATGTGTTGGGCTTCAACATGTCTATTGGGTTTACCCCGCTTCCAAGGCTGAAAAAAAAATCCTACTCCCAAAGCAAGATATCACATTCATTTATTCAAGGGACAACACCATCTTCATGTCTAGTGAGAAGTCACTCTACAACGCAAGTACCACCAACCTATCATACCCATACAACGCATATCACCCTACAACGCATGCCTAGTGAAGAGTCTTTCCATTACATCGCAAAGATTCAACACCAGCTTTAACGTTCATATTTCCATAACAAAAGATCTTACCACAAACTTGTTAATCCAAATCATAAATTTGCAACGTTGCTTCAGTCTAAAATATTATATTATTCACGATTATTGTTACAGTGATGAATAGCAAACCAAATGAAATTTGTCATTATATGTTTATTGGTATACAAAGCTTTTACAAATTACTAATAGATAGTAATAGAATGAGCAAGAAAATAATATATTGAAAACTTGTTCACAAGAAAAAATAACAAAAGAAAGAAATTGATAAATTTGTTGATAATTTAACTATACAAACTATCAATTTTTGGTTTAATAACAATTTAACTAACAAAAATTATGATATGTTTTCATGCCTAAATTATGTTTTCAAGTGTTTTCTGCTTAAACTCTACTAGTAATTAACCAACCATCTTAGAATAGGATATGAAACCAAAAAAATTGTTAAAGATGTGATGTGGATATCAAACCAAAGTATTAATTAAATTCCACAAAATATGTAAGAGTCGGAAATTATGAAAGACAACCAACATTAATGCCTTAAATGTTTTTGTTTTTTTTTCAACTAGTTTTTGATTATTATTTTTTGAAAATCAACTAAATTCAAAATCTTTGGAAAATTAATCTTCCTAAAAATCACGGAATTAGATTTTGAATGTTGAAACCAAATTTCAGAAAAAAATATGAAAACCATAATTTGTAGGTTTCTTCTTAAAAACAAAATTGGAACTAGATTTTTTTTATTTTTCTTTCTTTTTTCTTCATCTATTTTTGATACATAGCAAGATAAATCATAAAATCTAAAATCCATACCAAAAACTAAAAAAATCAAAAACTAAAACCCAAAATCTAAAAACACATTTAAAAGCCTTCACCATTCATGGCCTGAATTAAAAAAAAAAGTATGGGTCTGGCCAAATATAAGCCCAAGCTGAGATAAGGCCAAGTAAAGCCCAAGTTCAAAGCCCAAATAATAGTCAAAATTATAATAATAAAAGGAAAGAAGTTAGGCGGGGGCTAAGACAGAATTCGAAACTCTCTTCCAACACCAAATCTCTCTCCCACCGCTATTTTATAAATTTGATTTTATTTATTTTTGATAAATTATATTCTTTTTAACATAACAAAATCCCGCTTTTACCCTTCTTCCTCTTCCCGCTGTTTCCTCTCCTTCTCTCTCCATCTTCCCTCTTCTTCAATCTCTCTCTCTTCCCACACAAACCTAAAACCTTCACAATCTCAACCCCTAAAATCGCTTCCAAAATCACTTCAATTTCCCTATCTCCACCTCATCGGAGATACACCGCCGTTACATGGCCGCGACATCAAACTCCGGCGAAGATCCGACTCTTTCTTATCACCGATCTCCTTTTCGCTTCGAACTACTCCAATCGTCTGATCCACGTTACTCCTCTCTAACTCCTTCTTCTACGAATCGACCTTTCTCAGTTTCTCAACCACTTCCGAATTCACAACAACAATCTCCGCTTATTCAACCTCACTGGGACGATTCTTACTCTCAAATCACTCAAAAAGTTGTAAGAGTCATTGCTTAGATTTCAATGTTCGATTCCGACTTAAATCCGAGAGCTAGGTTTTTTTTTATTTTTTTCGCTTAACTTTTTGATTCCCAAATTTCGCCGTAAAATTGAATGAACTTTTTTTGTCATTAAGGGAAACATAATCCAAATTGGATCTTTAATTATCAAATTTGGTATTCTCTGATCTACAATTCTACAATTTGATGAGTTTGAAGATAAGAGTGGTGATTGTTAGCTCGCTCTAATGAGTTAAACCTTTTTGTGCAGCAAAAGTGTTGTAAGAATCATCGGATTCAGCTTGGATCGGTTTCGAATATGTCTGGAGAAATCAAAGATTTAGCTAAAGTAGTAGTGAAACAAGAAGAGTCTCCTCAAGATAGTAAACTTGGATACAACAAATCAAAGGCTATTAAACTGTCAAAGACCGGGAAACGAATGGCGAATGGGGGTATCAATTTTTCCGGCTTAATTTTATATGAAAATGTGATATTTTGTGTTTAGCATTGTAGTGAATGATTTTGTTTTGTGCAGAAGTACACAGTGGTGGTCTAACTGCAACTACTAGTAACTGCCGTTATGATAGTTCTTTAGGTAAGTGGTGAAGTGGAATCATATCTAGTTCAGGTTTTGGAGGATATTTACAGGTTTTGATTGTATTGTTTGTTTTTGCAGGGTTATTGACGAAGAAGTTTGTCCGTTTGATCCAAGAAGCTGATGATGGAACACTTGATCTTAACCATTGTGCAGATGTTTTGGAGGTATGCTTATTTGTGGACTCAAAAGCTCACCTTTATAACTCATTGCTGCTAGCTAAATTCATTATGTGTTGTCATTAGTTTTGTTGAATATCGGTCTTATGTTCTTATGATTCATCTCTAAAGGTACAAAAAAGAAGGATATATGATATCACAAATGTCCTTGAAGGAATTGGATTGATAGAGAAAACTACAAAGAACCATATCCGTTGGAAGTAATTACACTAATCGTTTCTTAGTTGGATATGGTGAAACGTATTTAGCTTAATAAGTTGTTCTGACCTTGGGTTTGGATCTTTGATGCAGGGGTGCTGACAATCTTGGACAGAAGGAGCTGGGAGATCAAATTTCTAGGCTTAAGGTTCATTTTCACATATTACTTTGTCATAGAACTTACCACATTGAAATAAACAATCACATAGTCAAGAAAGAATTCATGATTTCATTCTCTTACCATCTTAAAAACCACTTCGCTTTGATGCAAATGCCAGGGATATGAGATGTTCTTGCTTTTTCTGTATTAGCAGTCTGACATTATAGTTGATTCACACTCTTATTCTCAAATCTCCCATTAAAAACAAGTAACATCTTTATGTATTTTCAGTTAGAAGTAGAAAGTATGCGATCTGAGGAAAGCAGATTGGATGATCTTATAAGGTTGGTTGCTTATGTTCTTATATTTTACTTGGAAGAACTTATCCACTGTTTGTTTCACACATGGTTTAATATGTCATCCTGTTATATATCTCCAGAGAAAGAAAAGAAGCTCTGAGATCCTTGGAGGAAGATGAATATTGTAGAAGGTATTCATCAGTTTAATTGAGTCTTATCTTATGTTTTAACTCTAGAACTTTGTTAAAGATCAATGATTAAAATAAACAGGTACATGTTTATGACGGAGGAAGATATAACAAGCCTCCCACGCTTTCAGGTCCTCCCCAACTAGTTCTTGAAAATCATCTTGTGTTTGTCAACTATTTAACTTACTAAACCAATAGTCGTTGATGCAGAACCAAACACTACTTGCTATTAAGGCTCCTACAGCTAGTTACATCGAAGTTCCAGATCCTGATGAGGTGAGGTTTTTTTTTCATGCTTTCACAGTAGCATACAGTTGTAATATAATGTGTCCACAAAGTGATGCAACTGCTTTTATTTACGATATAGGTGATGAGTTTTCCGCAAAGACAATACCGGATGGTTATTAGGAGTAGGATGGGACCGATTGATGTCTACCTTTTAAGGTACTTAGCAAGATTTTTCACTCTCTCTCTCTCTGTATCTGGCCTTGTCTATACTTATCTTGGAACAAACATGATTCACAGCAAATACAAAGGAGACAGTGGAGAAACAAGTGACAAGTCTACTCAAGAGTCTAATCAAAACGCTCAATTTGGAGTTGACACTCCTTCCATGAAAATAGTAACTTCAGAAACTGATGTAAGTATATATAGATTCACAGATTTGGGTTTTGGTATCAGTTTTGTGTATTGCGATTAAGTTCAAGTTTTGGTTGTGTATTTGCTAGTTAAAAGCAGATTATTGGTTCGAGTCAGAAGCAGAGGTGAGCCTCACTGATTTATGGAGCAACTTCAGCAGCTGAGGATAAATAAATTAAGTTATTGAAACCTCAAAATTCCAATTCCTGGGCGGGAAGATGAATAATACAAATTTACTTTTTTTTTATTTTTATGATATGTGCCAAAGCCTTAGATTGAGATCTCGTAACTGGTGCCGTTGCTTAAGCTTGAAGTCAAAGAGATTAAAACAAAAGCTTCCTCTTAACCCAAGTCTCTCTAGAGAATTAGGTTAATGGTGGGAAGATAATTCTTGATTAATCTAAAGAGATCCTTATATAGGTCTCGTGGTAACTCATAAAAAAGGAAAATACCGTAAAACCTAAATCTCTTATGAAAAGGAAAAAAATACTAAATTATATTAAAAAGCCCAAATACTAAATCGACTATGTTCTTGCCACTTTCCTGCGTTGGTAAGTGATACCAAATCTGGTATCATTACTCCCCTCCTCAACTAGGAGCTTGTCCTCAAGCTCCAATTCAGGGTATGCTTCCAGCAGTTTCTCAACATCCTCCCAGGTCGCATCTTCATCCTCATTTTCTGACCATTTAGTAAGCCCTTGTCGAGTTCCTCCTCTTGTCCTAGCTCGAAGAAGTTGAATAGGTTTCGGCGGAACCACGCGCCCTTGGAGAATGGGTGGAAGTGTGGGACTGTCTTGAGGCGGTTCTCCCTTATGACCTTTGAGGAGAGAAACATGGAAAACACCATGAATCTTAGTTCCCTCCGGCAACCGTAGTCGATAGGAAACAGTTCCTACTCGTGAAAGCACTTCAAAGGGTCCATAGAATTTTGGGGAAAGCTTTGTAAAACTTTTTTTTGCTACTGTTAATTGTCGATATGGTTGAATCTTCAGCCAAACCCACTCTCCCACATTGAATTTGACAAAACGATGTTTATGATCATAATTTGCCTTCATCCGTTGTTGAGTTTCTAACAGTCGATCTCAAGCTCTGGCGAGAAATTCATCGCGTTGTTCTAGCGCCACATCTACTGCCTCCACACGTGAACTTCCTCCTGTATAATCTAAGAGTCGGGGCGGTTCGCATCCATACACTACTCTAAATGGTGTGGCCTTGAGACTGGTGTGGAACGAGGTGTTGTAACAGTATTCGACCCAAGGAAGCCAAGTTAACCACTGCTTAGGCTCGTCCCCTGTTAAACAACGCAAGTACATTTCCAGCGTGCGATTAACCACATCAGTCTGGTAGTCGGATTGAGGATGGTAGGCCGTTGTGAAGCACAAATCCGTTCCTATCAATCGAAATAGTTCCCGCCATTACAGATTCCTAAAGATTTTATTGCGATCAGTCACAATTGTCTCTGGAATCCCATGTAAACGAATAATATCCTTGAAAAAGGCCTGCGCAACAGTGACCACGGAGTAAGGGTGGCTTAGTGGAAAAAAATGAGCATATTTGGAGAAACGATCAACCACTACGAGAATCACTGTCTTTCCCGAGACTTTAGGTAATGCTTCTACGAAGTCCATGGAAATATCGGCCCATATCTGGGACGGAATCACGAGTGGCTGTTGTAGTCCTGCGGGTTTTAAAGTCTCCCATTTGTTTTGTTGACAGGTCTGACAATTCCCGACAAATTCTTGAACCGTCTTCTTCCACCCTTGCCAATAAAAATCTCTCCGAATACGATCCATAGTTTTCTGAACTCCCTCGTGACCAAAATTATGGAACCCCTGAACAATTTCTTGAACCAAAACGGAATCGGCAGCCACATAAGCACGTCCTTTATGAAAAATTAATCTATCTCGTGCCTCCCATGGTGTCGACAGTTCTCCTCTGATTATTCTGTCACGAAGGTCTGTAAGTGTGGCATTGCTATCGACTTCCTTGCGCAGCCTGGCCAGTAGCCCTGTTCCCCTCGTGTGTAAGGCAAAAACTGCTCCTTCTTGTGAAACCTCATTCTCTTCCCGGCGTGACAAGGCGTCAGCAACTTTATTCGACGATCCTGCGTGAAATTCAACTCCAAAATCGTAACCAAGTAGCTTACTTACCCATTATAGTTGAGGTGTAGTGGAAAGTTGTTGTTCTAACAGAAATTTGAGGCTGTACTGATCGGTTCGCACGACAAATCGTCGACCCCACAAATATGGTCGACAATGAATGATTGCCTTTGCAAGACCAATCAACTCTCTTTCATATGCGGCAAGTTTGTAGTGTCTTTCAGCTAATTTTCGGCTAAAAAAAGCAATTCGATGTCCTTGTTATTGTAAAACAGCGCTAATTCCGCTCCCCGACTCATCACACTCGACGGTGAACTCCTTAGAAAAATCCGGTAAAGCTAAGACTGGTGACTCGGAGAGTGCCCGTTTTAAATCTCAGAATGCCGAATATGAAGCCTCGCTCCAAGTGAATCCATTTTTCCGAAGAAGACTTGTCAATGGCGTTGCTATAACCCCGTAATTCTTAATGAACTTCTGATAATAACCCAATAACCCAAGGAAACCACGGACTGCACGTGTAGAGGCTGGTTGTGGCCACTCGGTAATGGCTGTGATCTTTGACTGGTCAACTTTAACTCCTTCTCTTGAAATAACATGTCCAAGATAGCCCACTTCTTGCTGCCCGAACGAACACTTGGTGTGTTTCAAGAGTAATTTATGCGTCCTTAAGAGGTGGAATACCTTGCGGACATGCTCCATGTGATCCTTCCATGATGAGCTGTAGATTAAGATATCATCGAAGAAAACCAAGACAAATTTCTGTAGTTCCTCCATGAAAACTGAATTCACAAGGTTCTGGAACGTTGATGGGGCATTTGATAGCCCGAATGGCATGACTAAGAACTCGTAGTGCCCATGATGTGTTCGAAATGCGGTTTTTTCAATGTCGCCTTCAAACATCCGAACCTGATGATAACCGGACGCGAAATCTAGCTTAGTAAAGTAGCATGCCCCATGTAATTCATCTAATAACTCGTCAACCACTGGTATTGGAAATTTATCTCTGATGGATACTTTGTTGAGTTCTCTATATTCGATACAAAAGCGCCATGTATTATCAAGTTTTTTCACTAATAACACATGCGAAGAAAATGGTGAGCTGCTTGGTCGAATAATTCCACTTCTAAGCATTTCAGCGCACTGTCTCTCAATCTCATCTTTCAACAGATGCGGATATCGGTAAGGCCGAACTACCACCGGATTTGTCCCTTGTAAGAGTCAAATTTTATAATCACAATCTCGTTGAGGCGGAAGACAATTGGGTTTTGAGAAAAGATCCTTGAATTTCTCCAATAGGTCGTTCATCGGCTCACGAGACGTTGTCGAAACGATGGACCATAATGTATGTGACTTTATGCTTGGTTTTGCAGCTCCACTTGGTTCCACCCTCATCGGTGTAGTAAAAATTTCTTCTTCCTGAGTAAACCAACTTTCTAAGTGGTCACCCCCATGGCTGATTGTAGACAAATTAGGCTCTGCAACTTCCCTTAGAGATGCTTCTCCGTGTCACGTAATAGTTATATTTTGGTTATGAAATTCCATGGTCTTATTAGTACCATCCCAAACTACTCGACCGAGTGCATTAAGCCAACCAATTCCAATGAAGACATCAAATCCATTTAAAGGAATTGCAAAACAGTCTGCTTCGAACTTGTGTGCTTGGACACTCATTTTTACTCCGCGACACAAACCCTCGACTGGTAATTTTCATCCATCGGCAAGTGCCACTTCCCGCCCTGCTCTGCGTTGTATTGGTATTCCCAACTCTGCCACCACACTACTTTTAATTAAATTGTGTGTACTCCCCGTGTCTAATAACACCCACCCTACTCCAGATGTGATATGAGCTTGTACTTGGAAGGTTTGATCCGTTTGTTCCCCTTCATTGCATTTAGAGAGATCTCCAACCCTTCTTCCTCAATCGGTTCATCCTCTTGATCTTCTCCGTCAAACACCGGCATGATGTGAAACAAAACTGGCTTGCAAACATGTCCTGGTGTAAACAACTCATCACAATTAAAACAAAGGCCTTTAATTCGCCGTTCTTTCATTTCTGCACTAGTTAGCTTCTTCCAGATTTTTCTTGGCTGTGCATTTCTCGGCCCTGCCTGTCGGGGAACTCCAACTTCTCCTTCTTTACTTACTTGACTTCCACGAGTTCCTGATAACCCAGTTTTCACAAATGGAGTCACATTTTTAATTGTTGGTGCCAAGTGTCTTCCAAATGTTCGCATACGCCTATCGCCTTCAATTTTGTATTCGTTATCTCGCGCGTACTCCATTGCCTCAAAGATCGTCTCAGGACAAAGGTATTCGACTTCCTTGCGTAGATTATCGGTCAGCCCTGCGCAAAATTGCCATAGTTGTTGATCTCCTATCAGCTTTGTTTGTCGTCTTAAGCATTCTTCAAACATGTTGCAGTACTCGTCCACAGTTCTCATGTGTCGTAAGTTACTTAGTTCTCCGACCGGATTGACAGCGTTAGCTCTCCCAAAACAACTTTTACAAAAAATTTTGAATTCGGTCCATCCTAATCGATGAGTAACTAAACGCCGCAGATTGTTATGCCAGTAGTGTGCCTGCCCAGTTAGCACAAAAGTGGCTTGTCGCACTTTCGCCCCGTCATCAAACACTCCTTGATCTGCAAAATAATCCTCACACTTTTGTAGCCACTCAATAGCGTTAGTAGTTCCATCATATGGAGGGAACTCCATTTTAGATGGTGAAACAGTGAATATGGCTGCTTTGCTTCCTTCTCCCTCCATGATCCCGTATCCATGTTCTCTCGTGTCTATTTCTGTTGGATGAGAATCCCCCATTGAGTATCCATAGTACCCACCCTCGGAATGTACTCCGATTTGCCTTACTGTCCAGTCTCCTCTCCCATCAACCCTACGGTGTCCACGCTCCTTACCCACTGATCTTGGAGGCCACGGTCCTCCTGAATGTGTAATTTTCCTTTCTGCGTTTACTAACGCCTTATTCCCGGCTAACAACCCCTCTTGACTGTTGTTAAAAGAAGATCTCACATCACCAGAATCTTGAGTTTGTTGTTTAGCCTTATTTTTCGCCGTTGATTCTGTGCTTCCGCTATGTTTTCCTGTTGTTTTTGCGAGCTGCCCTGTCGCTACTTCTTCTTTTATCATCAGCTGTTCCTTTTGAAGCGTCTCCATCCCTTCTATGAGTTGTTCTCTGTCCTCTGCTTGTGATGCAGAGATAGCTTCTAGCGCTGATGTGGTAGACTCAATAGCTGCTTGCTATTTTTCCAAAGTTTCTTGGAGGGTTTTAATTGACGCTTGTAAAGGATCCAGTTTTGCGTCTATGCCCTCCATCTTTTGCATTAGTTTTGCGAATAGCGTTGTCACAAATTCGTTGTCTCCCATCGAATCGGTCGGCTCTGATACCAAATTGATATGTGCCAAAGCCTTAGATTGAGATCTCGTAACTGGTGCCGTTGCTTAAGCTTGAAGTCAAAGAGATTAAAACAAAAGCTTCCTCTTAACCCAAGTCTCTCTAGAGAATTAGGTTAATGGTTGGAAGATGATTCTTTATTAATCTAAATAGATCCTTATATAGGTCTCGTGGTAACTCATAAAAAAGAAAACACCGTAAAACCTAAACCTCTTATGAAAAGGAAAAAAATACTAAATTATGTTAAAAAGCCCAAATACTAAACCGACTCTGTTCTTGCCACATTCCTGCGTTGGTAAGTGATACCAAATCTGGTATCATTTTACTACGCCTTTTGAGCCTGAATTCTAATAGTTGTTTGCCTTTTTTTTGTTTTGTTTTTCCTCTTGTTTTTTAAAAAATTGCAACATTCTACTGTCATTCAAGGGGTGTAACAACTATGTTATAAAAGCTTGTACCCTAGTAAAATATATAATAATACTTAAAAAATGATTTTGGCCTTTGGATGTCAAACCTAATCGACAACAATCTGCACATTGCACACATGTGTTTATAATGAAGCTTCAAGATTCATCTGTTTGACACTTGGGGCCAATTGTTACATAATGAGACAACACTCTGATTTGGATAATTAGTTCGACTTCAAACCCTCATTACTAGAGAAAAAGAGATAATTTTGTACTCAATTTCCCGGGCTAAGATTATATATATAAATTAAGCAACTTTCCTAAAACCATGTTTGAAAACACATAGGTTTGGAAGTTTAAAATTAATTACCTCTTCTAATGTTTAATTATCAAGGCTGAAAGCTAGTTGGGAACACGATCACATGGACGGAGTTGAAGCAAACTTCGACTTATCGAAAGATTGTACGATACCGAAGATCATATCAAGTTCGATGGCATTTACGGCCACATTGTTATCTTGGTTACTTGGATCCCAAGCAACACTCTTAAGAGTTGAGTTAGAAAATATTTCAGCTCATAGAGTAAATTAGGTGTAACGAATATGTTATAGTTTACATGATTGAATTCTAGATGAGTCACTAGTGGTGTTAACTATTGCAGGAACAGAGGCTATTATACGTCTTTAAAGTGTACATGTTTATTCGAAGTAGAAGAGCCATAAGTAAACGACAATTACGACGATAACATAAGAAAGTAGCTACTTAAGCAGTGCCGTGCCAAGACTTATATGGGACTGAGGCGAATTTAGAAAATGAGGCTTTTTTATAAATATTTTTAAGATAATCATAGGAATCATAGTTAAATTTCAAATGATATAAATATCAAACAAACATATTATCTATTTTTATTACCATTTGATCATCAAACCCATCGTCTATTTTGCATATTTTATCAAAAATAATTTTAGATTTGATCGATGTATTTAATCCACCATTTTTATTTTTTTTCTTCCGACCGATATTATTTAATCAAATAAAAAAAATATTTAAAAAACATATTTTTATAAGATAAAAAGACTAATCAACATTAAAGTTTCCCTTAAAACTAAACTAGTATTACTGTTGTGTAAATGTAATTATTAATGTTTTTGACTAAACATAAATAAAACAAGATAAAGAGAAAATGTTGATCCTTTTATCTGAAAAATAAATAAATAAAACTAAACATGAGGAGAATTGAACTAATGCACAAGAGGGGAGAATGACTAATTTCAACCTCGACTATTTTCACGGTACCTCTTGATACACCAATTAAGATCTACTGTATTTTTTAATTTCAACTTACAGAATTTTCAAAAAAATTACATGAATTTTCATATGCGTGCTGAAATCAATTTTGACCAAACTAGTGTTAGTCAAACCGCTAAGTTAGATGTCACGTAGCATATTTATGCTTAGTCAGATGTCACATAATATATTTTTTGTTGAATCATAGCCACATAGAGTTTTCAAAAATAAAAAAAAATCATTTAAAATTTTTAAGCAATGTTATGGGTGTTTCCATTGATTATCACTGCTATGAGAGAGATCCAAATCCTTCAATACTCCTTAAAAACTCTTTCAATTTTTTTTTCAAAATTCCTCTAATACTTTTTCAAACAAGGAATCAAATAAATATTTTCCACAACATTGTTGAATTCGGTATTTACATGATCTTTGGGATTCTTCTTTATTTTGACAACTACAAGTCTTCTAAGTAAGGCTTTGAACTTTCAAAGTATCATGTTAGTGAAATACCATCTTCAATTAGCAAATCTAAAACAATTCTTTCGTCCATACTCTAGATTCCCTCATCAACATCTATTTGAGTTATAACCAGACATCATCATTTATTGTTGAAATGAATGCCATGTTACAATTAGGCATGACTAAAATCTAACTGTAACCGTATTTTGGACCGTAATCAGACCGTTTCCAACCGTAACCGAAACCGTAACCGTATAAAATGGTTAAAACCGTAACCGTTAACTGTAAAAATATATTAGTTATGGTTAACCATCAATTATTAACCGTAACTGTTAATTAACCGTAGCCGTATAAAAACTGTTGGTTAACCGTATGATGTAACCGTAAAATTCTAACCGTAACCGTTTTCATGTGAAAAGTAATTAGTTTTAATAATTTCAAAGTTTGTTTTGTTTCCATTCCTTTAGTAATTGTATTTTCTATAAATAGTTTTCATTCATAATTTTAGTTTGTTTGTTTATGTAACCGTATATAACCGTAACCGATTTAACCATAATATTCGTAACCGTATATAACCGTAACCGTTTTAACCATATATTAAATGGTTAAGGTTAAAGTTAAAGAAAAATCATAACCGTAACCGGTAGTTAATTAACCATAACCGTGTTAACCGTAACCGTGGTCATGCCTAGTTACAATTCTTGATTGATTAAATAACAAAAACATCAACATTAAAATGCACAAATCGTTGGATAAAGGAGGTAATGTAAAACACTGACAAAAAGAGCCCACACGATAGTATTTTTGATCACATTGCATCATCATGTACACATAAACAAAGCTTCTCTTCATCTCTTTTATTTCAAAAGACTTAATATCCTGATTTAGAGGAGAAGAACCTGCTGATTCCTCTGGAGGCTTTCTCTGGAGTCGGATTGTTAGATGAACCTGACCTTGACAGCCTTGAACCTACTCTTGATGGCGATGTCATTGTATCGCTAGTCTCTGAATCAGAAGGACATTTTGGAGACTCCATAAATCTAGGGACCTCGTTAAACCAAGTGTCAGCTGAATCTCCTTCGTCTACTACGGTGTAGTTCTTGGGGACTGAGGTCGTGGTGGTGATGCCTAGTTGTTCCTCATCAGAATAAGACTCGGTTTGTTTTTGTGGTGACCTCATTTTCTCAGGTTGTGGCCGAAATGACTTCAGCTGCTTCCCCAACACAAATATCGTTTCTTGACACTCTGCTAACTTCTCCGCTGCTGCCGATAACTCTCTCTCCTGTACATATTTTCATGTTAGTTTTTCTATTTTTGTTTCCTTTCTCTTTCACTTAAAGCTCCAAAGATCAATGCATGCACAGTCTATAGAACAATGAGCATTGAATAAGAAGAGACATATGAGAAATGAGCTTCGATTCGAATTCATTTGGAACAAGAATCTAGAGCTATGAACTGAACCAAGTTTATAAAGCTAAAACATTACCTGTTTAGCCTTGATATCAGCTTCTTCATCATCTTCAGCAACCAAAGAAGTGTTTCTGTTTCTGGGAAAAAGTGGATATAGACATGCGTAAAACGTTAGTAAACATTCAGGGGCTCTTCCACATTCTGGTAGTGTTCATACTACTCACCTTTGAATATGTTCTTCGAGTTCATGGCACCTCACAATGGCTTCTTGGTGGTTGCGTTTTTCATCCTCAAGCTCGCTCTCCAACTTCTGTATCTTTTCCTTAAGCTGGTTCAAATCGATCTCTAATTCAGCTGCACGTGTTTCGAGTGATCTATATGACTCAGTCATACATCTGAGCTGCGTATCCGCCAAGCTGTTTGATCTCTGAGCAGACTCAAACTGTGATCTAATGTTAGCTAACATCTGCTCAGATTCTTGTAACTGTAACTTCAGCTCCTCGATATCGACTGCCAACTTTTCTTTTTCTGATTTCAGCTCTTCTATTTCCTGTAATTTGGAGTCTGATTCATACTCCAAAACTCCGTTTTCTTCACACGGAGTCTCTGGCTCGTTGTGGACACATACATTTTGATATATTTCTTTAGATGAATCTTTATCAAGAACCTTGCTCTCGGATAATGCGACCTTATCTACGCAATCTGGACTCAGAGTTTCAACCTCAGAGGAAACAAGATTCCTAAAAGTTATCTTTAGCTCCATGGCCTCGTTGAAGACATTAGCAAGATCCGAAACAAAATCATCCATATTTTTATCGCCACTTAAAACATGGTTAAACGTGATGGAGAAGCCTTTGATCAGTTCAACAAAATCATTTCCTTCAATATCTGTTTCCTGACCTGCCTTTACCTCATTTCTTAGCAACAAAACAAAATCTTGAATCCGAGAAACCGCATTTTTCAAATCTGGTTGAATGCTCTGCAGCTTTTGTTCTGCCAAATCACAATCAGCCTTTTCTTCAGGATGAATTTGTACCTCAGAAGGCTTGTCCTGATCCATACAAGCATTAACATCTTGCAAAATGCATTTTATATCTCCAACTATCTTCTGTAGGTCAACACCAGTAGATACAGATTCAAGAACCTTTGATAATCTAGATCTGAATTCCATCACAGCCGGACTTCCTCTATCGGACTCTTCAAGATCGCTATGAGCCTCAAGAACCACCAGTTCTGACTTCTGATCTATAGTACCGTTTCCGTTAGATTGATTTGGCAAACAAGCTAACTTCTCCATTTCAAGAAAATCATCCATAAGTTTCACATGACTGTTAACACTTTCAACTCTCTCCAATGCTGCCGTATCCTTCTCTTTCTTGGTTTGTTGTGACTGAGTTGTTGACAAAGATCCACTACAACTTCCAGAATCATCATTCCCATCTTCAGAAACAGATATAGAAATCGATGGATTGCTCGTATTCACATTTGGACACACTTCAAGTGACGACTTCTGAGAATGATTTTGCTGCAGTTGAGCTTTCAAGCTTTGAAGCTTACTAGTACTCTGAGCACAAAGATTCCTTGACTCCAACAACTCACTATTCCGCTTCGCTAACGCTTCTTTCAGCATTTTCGTCTCTTCTTCCATCGCAAGCAAACGCTCCGTCAGAAATTCATTTTCCCTTTGGAATTTCTGTGAACTATCAAGAGAAAATTCAGAACCAGATGACGAATATCCCCTCGGTGACTTGCACGGACTAGATGGCTTGACAGGAGATTTCTTTAGTCGGGTATCACCGCCTAAGTTCTCAACCTCAAGCTTCATTTGAGCAAGTGCAGCTGGACCTGGCAGCTTCTTTCTCACAAGACTTCTTAGTCTCTGACACTCAGCTTCCAACTTAGCTATTTTCTTCACCCCTTCCAAGTGTTGCTTATTAGCAACTTCCGCAGATCGAATACACATATTCTTCTCTTCGTTTCGTATCTCCAGCTCTTTAGAAACTACATGGACTTCATACTTTAAAGACTTTATCTCTCTTTCACACATTTCTAAATTACTCTTCAACGTCTCGATCTCAGCATCACAACGTGACTTCTCCTCACTGATTTTAACTAACATGTTGGACCGCTCTTGTAAAGTTCTAGATAATGCATCGCTATCCGCTGCAGATCTTAGTAACTCTTGTTCATAGTCAGAGATCCTCTTTTCAAACTCCATTGTTATTTTTTCAATTTGCTTAGTCTTGCTTAAAGCAACATCATGCAGTTTCACTTCATGGTCTTTCTTCAAGTTCCGTATTTGCCTCATACACTCTTTCAACGCACCATCTAAATGCGCAGCACGATCTTCAGCTGTAAGTTTCAAAAGAGTAACAGATTCCAAAGTATTCTTCAATGTCAAAGCTTCAGCATCAGCTTTTTCCCAACCTACACCACCAACAACAACACATATATATAAAACTTTACTCTACATTGCACAACTAATAGTGACAAAACAAATAGTAACATACCTGAAACAGCATCTTCAGCAACCTTGGAATGCTGCTTCACTAAAGTCTCTTTAGTAACAAGTTCCGCATTCGCAACAGAAAGTTTCTCATTCAAATCATCGATATCCGCATTCAATTTCTCCACCTGTTCATCACACTCATGAACTTTCTCATCATAAGCATCAATCTGTTCTTCAAAATCTTTAACTTGCTTTTCATAACTCTCAACTTGACTCTCATATGTTTTGATTTGAACATCATTAGTCTTTATTTGTTCTTCCAAACCCGTAAAATGCGAATACTGCTCCACAGAAATTTGCACATACTTTGGCTTCTTAATTGTCTCCTGTTACCAAAAAAATATATATATGAGACTGTTCAAATAAAATATAGTAGTAGCAATAAAAATGATACCTTTTCAATCTGAGAATTAGAAGTATCAGCTGCAGAATCAATCACTAAGGTTGATTTTTCAGATGACTTCTTCTTCCATGGCCAACTTCGTCGGTCCATTGCTACAGTCTATAAAAATTATTCAACATTGTGAGTATAATAAATTACAAAATACCATTTCCATCAACAAATTAAACAAACCAGATCCGGGAAAGAAAAAAAAGCCTAATAAATTTCATGATAAAATTTGATAGTCATTGTAAAATAAAGTAAAGATTTTGAAAGAATGAAAAATAGAAAGAAACAAATTTTGCTGAATGAGGAAAAAAAGATAAGGTAATCTGCAAAAAAAACACAGAGCTGCATCGTCAAAAAAGTAGCTTACCAAATTAGGAAAAACAACAAGGTAAAGTAAAGCTTGCCGACACATAAATTTCAAGACAAAATAGAACAGAAAAATTATAACTCTTTATAATGTTCAAAATACCAAACTCTAATTTAAAATTAGCATCAAAAAAAAAAATCAAAGTTATAATGATTTTGTTATCTCGAAAGCTTAATTAAAAAAATCTTACATCGGAGAAATGTAGCTTTGGGAGATTTGTTCTTTGTACTCTTTGAGTTTTTGAAAGAGTTTAAGACATGCGATTATACGGTAATGGGGATCTGGAAAAATCCGACATGAACTTGAACTTGAGTCGGTGGTTTGGTTAAAGAATGCAAAGTTGAGTGGTCGGAACTTGGAACCCTACGGCGGCGGAAATGAGGGAAAACGCAATGAGGTAGCTGAGCTGAGAAAGTTTTCAGAGTCTCTTTGCTATGTGTCAAAAAAAAAAAGCTAACGTTGTATAAAGTTCCAAAAGAAAAGCATCTTCGTCTTCTTCTACTTTTTTTTTTTTTGTTAATAAATTAAAGCATCTTCTTTTGTTTTTTGTTTTGTTTCCGAGGATAAATTATTTGATTTTAAAATATTAAGTCAGATTAATAAATGTGTTTATTATGGTAATAATAACTATGATAATAAATGGGCCATAGCTTTACCTAACA
>CM051362.1:11230596-11508096 GCA_028015245.1 Cardamine occulta
CATTCAAGTCAAGGGGAGTCTTTGGGCCATTTTGGTTATGAATTGACGAGAACCATTATTTGGTAGTGAAGTTAATTAGAAGAGTTTGGATTTATTGAATTCAGTTGAAAAGAAGAGGAAAACTAATAAAAAGATAAATGTTGCTGATTTTTCTTCTTCTTTTAATTGGATGAATTTGGTAGTTTTTTTTAAAAATTATTCAAATGTTGACCAATAAAGGATGGAATAAGTTAAGTAATTAAGTTAGTAAGATAATTCTTAAGTAAATAATTGTATTGCCAAATTATTTTATAGTAAAAATTTATGTAAACAGAAAATTTACGTATCTATTAAAATATATTGGGAAAATTACATTCTTAAATAAATAATTGTATTGCAAAATTATTTAAACAGATAATTAAGGTATCTTGTCTCATACTTTTTTTTTAGATTTTTTGCAAACTACCATATTTATGTTTTTTAATTTGAAAAATACCCTCTTCATTTATTTATTTTTAAATCAATATTTTCATATATATGATATAACGAGTTTATCCTTATTTAATTTACAAGTCATTTATTTAATAAATAAAAACTAATTTTCTAAATAAAAACAATTATTATTATTATTTAAAAAAGTTTTGAGATAAAGATGTTCTATTAATTTTATATAATAAAATTCACTTACATAACCATTTGAAGCATTGAAAAATTAAAACATAAGCTTTTTCATGAATACTCTAATTTAGGCTTTGCTTTCAATATTCATGTACAATAAAACATAAATAAAAAAAACATAGCATTAGCTTTCATAAGCAACGTGAATCAAATATGAATTCTTCAACAACAGTGAATAAAGCTTTCATTTGATAAAAAAAACATTATTTCTCACATGAAAAGAGAATTGTTTAGAAGATTATTAAGTTTAGAAAAAATTGGTACAGAAATTCAAACGAAGCCTTTAGAAGATGTTGTGATTTTTACCGAATATTTTATTTTAGCCGATTAATAAAAGATATTTAAGGGATTTTAAAGAGATTTTCTTTATGTTTTTTTCAAATAAAATCTTTATTTTTTCTATAAAAAAAGATATACTCGATTTTATTTTTTTAAATTAATTTTTTCTACAAATTATATTTACTTTTAAAAGAGTATTTTAGTAAAAAAATAACAATATTTTCTTTTAAAAATAGATTAAATAAAGAGAAGGTATTTTTCAAATAAAAAAACTGAAACAAAGTATTTTTCCAAATTTTCTCCTTTTTCCCATTAAGATTTAAAAAAATATATCTGAGGGATATACCCTATGCCCAAAACAGATGGCCCAATAGCTCTTAGGTTATAACAGCAATAATAAAATGGCCCAGCAGCCCACAACAACTATGAAATGAAATCTCAAAAATCTATCTCATAGAGGCAGATCTGAGTGAACTAATGTTGTAAGTCTTTTTCGATAAGATCTCCGACCATAACCATGACGAAAAACCACGAGCTATGTACGATTGAGATCGGTGTTCCTCAGTAACACTCCTAGCCATCTTTAAAGAAGGATTATTGCAATTATCGGGTACGAACATTACTCTCCAAGCTGCAAATTTCTGTAGATGATCTTGAATAGTTGTTAACAAAGTTTCTCTACCTCCTAAACTGCTTGAAGATCCCATGATATCAATGACCGCTAGCGAAGATAACTCTAAGACCACATGATTGAATCTTAGAGAACTCAAATTCTTGGTTGCCCACAAAAGACTCAGCATCTCCGCCTCTAGTTGAGAACTAACAGTGGAATAATATCGTCGACCATGAATGATAGAGTTACCCCGATTATCCCTAGCTAACCAAGATACTCCACAGTCCAAGAGCTACCAATATTGCATTTGATAAAAGGTGGTAACGGAGGTTTCCATTTGTGATGTTGGTGCTTTATTCTCAGGGTCGGAATGTGAGTCTTTCTCACTATGGCATTAGCCACAAACCATTCATCTGCTTTGTCTTGGGCATTCTCCACCAGACTGTCTATGGAGGTTATAGTTTTCTCAAAAACAAAGGAGTTTATAGTTTTCCAAATATGCCATAAAACCCAGGGGAAAAAACATTTCTGGGGAGGGGAAGTTTTGCCAATTCCCAAGCCTGAGCTGCCATAGGACATAAGAATAAAACATGACAAATTGTTTCCAGCTGTAACTTACATGATGGGCATAGCAACTCCGCGTACATGCCTCTGGAACGTAATCTATCAGCAACTGCCAAAACACCTTTAGAAGGTCTCCAGAAGAAGTGGTGAATCTTAGAGGAAGTCTTCAATTTCCAAATGTGTGACCATTGTTTCTGTTCCACCATGCTGACCACATTGTTATGATGTTCTATCGCCTCAGTCAATGCATCACTCAATTTGTACCCAGTTTTGGTTGAGTATTCGCCACTAGGAGAGTAATGCCAAGTAAACCGATCCTCACGAGACATGGAGGGTCTGATCTGCGTAATAAGGTTAACATCTCTTTTAGTGAAGTAGTGTCTCAACATAGGTAAGTTCCACTTAGAAGAGTTAGGATACAATATATCAGCAACAGTTAATTCCTCATCTTCTTCATGCTCAGATTGTAAAGCTGATCTTGGGAAGTCATCTAGAATCCAATTATCAGACCAAAATTTTGTCGATTCACCATTCCCAATTGTCTCATACTAGACATGTTTTTTTGTGTGTTCTGAATAAAAGGAGATGAAGTGCTCTTATAGCTGGAGATTGAATCACGCTTAATTGATTGTGGAAAATTTTGTGAGGTATTATAGATTTTAATTTGTTCAAATAAATTGCAACTTTCAAGAGGATATTTCATTGCATTAACAGAAGGGAATTCAAAACATGGAGCAAAAGGAATAGCTAATCGGACCAAATATCCATGATCCATCTATCCAAATCCAAGTCCAAGTTCAAACTTGACACGCAACCTGGCTTGTGTGCCCATATGCGTGGCTTGGTATTTGGTATGTGTGGTCCTCTCTCTGGGAAAATGGTTATTTTCGATATGTACAATTTTGAAAGTATCTTTTTATATATGTACAATTAGATAGTGCCTTTATAACATTGACTTATTTCGCCAAATCGAAGACATAAGCTGTTGTAGGTTTATAAATTAAAATGTTGGTGGAATACACGACGATGGTTGTTGTTCAATTGGTAATTGGCATGTGAAAATCAATGCAAAGTTGAAGGTTTGAACCCTGGGTACATTAAAAATTTTTAAAATAGATTTTATGCAGCCTTGGGTTTATAAATTAAAATGTGGGTAATTTATACATATGATGGCTATAGACAACCGGCAAAAGACATGCATGCGCTTCGAACCTCTGGAAAACCAAATGTTTTAAAAACTTCAATTTAAAAAAGTAAAAACACTTTTTCCCTCCTCTCTCTCTCTATATATATATATATATTAATTTTATTATTATAATATAAAGAGAGAGAGGCTTGGAAAGCTTGGTGAAGCTTGGATCTTGTGAGATCAAAGAGTGTGGAGCTTTGTGAAGCCTGGAAAAGGAAGGATTGGAGTGTGGCTTTTTGGCGTAAGCTTTGGAGGAAGAGGATAGATCTTTCTTGAGCTTGGGGAGTCCATCTAAGCATAGATCCATCCATTCTAAGGTGAGTTGTGACCAAAGGTTAACATTAAGCCATGTGTGGGGGCTTGTGGGGTTGTGCTAAGCTTTGGGTGTTCCTAGGGTGCTTAGAAGCCTTGTGGTCACTTGTGGAGCTTTAACTAGAGTTTGATAAGCTTGTGGTAGTTAGAGGACCATGGATTTGTGCTTTTTGTGTCTTGTTAAGCTTTGATTGTGAGTTCTTATGCTTGCTTGGTGATTGTGTGTTGTGGTTTCTTGGTTATTTCATGGCTTGTTGGGAGTGTTTCCCTAGTTGCTTGGTGTGGTATTGTCTTGCTTGGTGTGTGTTTTGGTTGTGGTTTAGAGGTTTGGCCTTAGGGTTATGTTAAGGCTAAGTTGTAGAGTTGGGAATTCGGGGTGCCTATCAACCAGGTGTGGTCGATAGAGCGAGGTCGATAGGTTGTATCGACTAGGGCAAGTCGATAGAGCGAGGTCGATAAATCCTGCTGGACGTTTTCCTAGTGCTTATCGACCAGGTGTGGTCGATAGAGCGAGGTCGATAGGGTATATCGACTAGGGCAGGTCGATAGGTTGGTCGATAAATCCTGCTAGACATTTTCCTAGTGCTTATCGACCAGGTGTGGTCGATAGAGCGAGGTCGATAGGGTGTATCGACTAGGGTTGATCGATAGGTAAGTCAATGAGTTTCTTTAGATATTTTTAGGTCGGCTATCGACTAGGTGTAGACTTACTATGGCAGATTTGGTGTAAACATGTTACCGCAGATTTTTAACATCAGACTTGTTATAATGAGGTCGCAGATTTGTCTTAATTTTTTCTTAATTAATGATGAAATTAAGAGAAAATATTCCAAAATATTGCTAACTTCCATCACGGTTTTTTAGAGTTTTTAATCAGCCTCCTTTCTTCTCTTCCATAATCATTCATTCAGTTTTACCTTCATTCCCAAAAATATGAATTTTCATCTTCTCCTTTCTCTATTTACTTAGATATACATTCTCTCTAAGCCTATTTCTCTATTTCATATAAATTTTAGGGTAAGTCAATATGTTTCTTTAGATGATTTTTAGGTCGGCTATCGACTAGGTGTAGTCGATAGAGCGAGGTCGATAGGGGATATCGATGGTGTTGGTCAATAGAGTGTGGTCGGTTGACCCTGGTGTTCTGTGACTTATGTGTTTAGCATTTCTTGATGTTGTGAATTGCTAGGTGGTTAGTCATGAATGTGTTTGATTAGCTTTGCATGAGGTTGCATGTTTAGCTGATGGTTTAAAGTAATTTGTGGTGTCATTATTTTTGTGTTGGTGTGGTTGTTTGAATTGTGTGGGCTTTCATATAACCTGTTATTGGGAGGATTAATCTCACTCAGTGTTTGGTTTACCAAATGTTAATGCATCACTTTTGTCGATGCAGATAAAGATAAGGCGTGATCGTGGAATCGATGCGAGGGGGAGGATGATTAGGACCAGTAGTTTTAGGTTTTGTAGCTTTCGTAGGATTGCTAGAATCGGTAGAACTGTTGACCATGCGTGGTCGTTGTTGCTTGTTGGTTGTTAAGTACTTGGAGAATATTTAAATGTATGGGCGTTTAATTATTAAATAATTGCATGTAAAAAAAAAATACAGTCGTCTCAGAAAGACTTTTGATAGTATTTCATATACTAGTGCATATATGATGGCAACCTTTTAAAACCTTTAAACCACTCATTGTGATAACTATCAACTCAACTCATCTTATTTTAATTGCTAGTTTAACTTTGAAAAAATTAAGGTTAAATGAGTTCTTTTGATCTCATAAATACCTTTGAAATCATGTGTTAGGAAAAACCTAATTACAAGAGTGCCATTATGAATTAATGTCACATCAAATTTATTTTTGGAAAAATGCTTCATATTTATGATATTGCCACCGCTCACTGAAAAATCTGCGAATTAAATATACGGTTCTATGCTATGGTAGATTTGGTTGAATGGAAGATTTTAATTTGTACTGCAGATTTGTAATGCAGATTTTTGTTTTTCCGCAGAGTTACATATGTTAGTGGTGGTAGAGTTTTGAATTCATGGCAGAATTCTTTTTCTCATTGCAGATTTTTAAATTCATAGTAGATTTTAAAATTAATGGCAGTAGATTTTTATTTTTATTTACCATGGACAATTTTCTACTGTAGATTTTATTTTTTACCATAGATTTTAAATGGCAGACTTCCGCACCCACAACCGTAATCGTTGCATTTAAACTAGTTAAACCCTAAATCATCCACTGCTCCAATGTCCAAACTATGGTTCGATTGATTTATTTTTTTTCCCGAAGATTTTATTTTTTTATTGTAGCAGAGTCATGTTTCTTATAGTAGTGGACGTAGATTTTATTAACAAAAATTAATTGCTAGATTAACCTTTTAGTTACTACAGATTTGAATCCAGTTAAAGTAGATTTATGAAATTCTGAAAAAATATACATTAGTTATGGTAGATTTTTCAACTCCTTTTACTACAGACAACTTTCTAACTAGATTAACTTTTTCAGTAGCCGTAGACTTACTATGGCAGATTTGGTGTAAACATGTTACCGCAGATTTTTAACATCAGACTTGTTATAATGAGGTCGCAGATTTGTCTTAATTTTTTCTTAATTAATGATGAAATTAAGAGAAAATATTCCAAAATATTGCTAACTTCCATCACGGTTTTTTAGAGTTTTTAATCAGCCTCCTTTCTTCTCTTCCATAATCATTCATTCAGTTTTACCTTCATTCCCAAAAATATGAATTTTCATCTTCTCCTTTCTCTATTTACTTAGATATACATTCTCTCTAAGCCTATTTCTCTATTTCATATAAATTTTAGGGTTTTTTTTTCTTAGATTAGGGTTTTTGAACTTTTTTTTAGAGATGTTTTTATTTTGACATTTAATTTTAATTATAATTATAATTATTTAAATTTAAAATATATTTTTCAAAATTCAAAAATTATAATTTTATTAAGTTTTGATAAAGGGTAATTTTTTTTTTGACAAAAAATTAAAATTATATTAGTAAGATCATTTTTAGGAGGTTAGTTTAGCAATTAACATCAAGATTAGAGTTATTCTGGTGTATTTTCATGCAGACTTTGATGTAAACTTAGTGAATAGTTATTTTTTTCTCACATGTTCATGTTCTCCTTTGTATTCATTTTCGCCTTGAACAATCATAACTTTTCATGAGTGAAATTTTGAGACTATACCTTTTATTTCATTCTCCCTACAATCAAACTCAGTTCACACGTAAAAAGTGATTTACCATTAGTAGGAAAATTACAAAAACTAACAATAGAAAACTCAAAAATTAAGTATCTCACCTCACACTATTAGACTTTTACTGTTCATGATTTTTGGACCCTAGAGAGCAATGAAGTGAGAGCAGAAAAAGAAAGTAAGCTATGATACATGTTGGAGATGGTGTAGATCTTGAATTAAACCTTCAAAGACAACCAACTCTTTTTGTCAGTTTTTTTTACCAAAAAAGGTACCACCTTGAGCTTTTAGGGTAAGTTCAGGATAATCATGTGGAAAATTGATTGAGTACTATGATCGAAAGTGATGCTTAAAGGTCTAAAGGTGTCTAACGCTGCATGCATTCACCCCATTCCGATTCTACATATAAGTATCCTTTATAGTGCTTGAACTAGGTTTGTTCAAGGACGAAAGCTAATCTAAGTCTGGGATAGTTTAATGGTGTAGTTTTATAATAATTTTAAGGTTGTTTTAGTTGGCAAATTCACTTAAGCTAGAAACATTCAGCCATATATGCAAAGAATCAGTAATTTTCCAATTTCCACACATGTCTCAGGTGCAAATATGCAAAACTAATCTCAAACTAGGACATTGGAGAACATGCTTACAGAACCTACTTTGGAGCTAAAAGACAATTTTTGCAGTCAAGACTCCTCAAACTAACTAGATATAAAAACATGCCATTTATCATCATTAAAGAGCATCAACTCTATTTTGTAGTATTGATTTATTATTAAGACCCAAAGATAGAAAAAGTTTATATTTCTAAAAGCACCATAACTTTTTTTTTCCAAAAGGTATTCATAAATACTTTTAGTCTTTCCTCAACTTATTTAAGAAGGATATTTCAATGTTTATGAAGATATCTTAAATATTTGGTAAAAATACCAAAAATGTATCATTTTGAAAATTTATTTCGAAACAAGAACCCCTACTGCTTCAAAAATCATTTCTAGGGGCTCCGTTCAGGAATAAATTTTCAAAAGAGTCCAAAATAAATAAAAATTCCCTAAATATTTTGTGATGTTATTTGAAAACAAAATATGTATTAACTTTTTCAAATTGTAATTTCCTTGTAGTCTTTTGTCATCATTTGAAACCCTTTTTTTTGCATATTAACAATCTTCGCAAGTCTTTTCTATTTGAAAATTAAAAATGTCACAAAACATTTCATCAAAATGAATACAAAATAGAACAATTACTCATAGACTATACCAAACCGGCAAGTTTTTTACTAGACATAAATCACAATCATGATTCGTTTTGTTGTAAGAAACAAGCTCATGATCTTTCACCTTTTTAGGCTTTTAGCTGTTTGATTTACAAGTTCATTTCAAATTATAAATAGTTTTTCATTTTTAATTAACTGAAAGCACACATATATTAAGACGGATATTAGATATAACAGAGAAATTTAACATGTACATTTACATACTTCAACAATTAGAAAATATGTTTTGCAAGTAAAAGGGCAGTCCATTGGGCATGGCGGTTCTTGTGGAGGTGTAACATCGAAAGATGATTCTTCATGGATCATATGGGAGACGAACTCTTTCTGCATCAAACTTCGACTTTCTACCTTTCCAATACTTGAAAATGTCCTTTCTACAACGTTTAAGTTAGGCTAAGTTAGTTATATACTAGAAATAATTTATAGAATTGCAAATATCATTTCCGATCAATAAAATCTGTAAATTCGGTAAAATCTCATATTATAAAAAATTATAGGTCTAATAAATATAATATACCAGAAATGAGAGACAAGAAAAAAAAGAAAGTGAAGATGTTCAAAATATGTTTCATTATTGTGGGCAGGTTCATTACAAAGAGAGGTCGAAAAAAAATGTTGAGTTTGATATCTTATCACATTATGTTTCAATCTTATATATGTTGGGGAAATGAAAATTTTAATGTAAATTAATCATTTTTGTGGAAATATTTTTTCTTTTAGGAATTAAAGATCTCAAGTCATGAAATTTAGATTTTCTGAACACATATCATATCTAGGAAAGGTTATAATAAGAATAAACAGAGCAAAAAGAGAAAGATGAGTGAAACAAGAAGACTTCATTTCTGGCCTGGAGCTTGCTGCGTTCTGGTCAAAATCCCATTGGATACCAATGGCTGTACTTGACGACACAATTGGAGCTCTATAAGATCTTTGGAATAAATCAAACATCACAAGCTAATGAAAATGGGTTATATATTTTGATTGTTGTAATAACAGTTAGGCTAAAGAGGCAGGCCAAAAAAAAATAGATATTGCACAGAAAAATGAAATAATTAAACAATTTCAAAACTTCATCCAATAACACATTTTTTTGGGTTAACTTTCCTTCTTGAAAAGAAATAAGGATATATACATTAAAAAGTTAACAAAATTTAAAAAGTTGATTTTTACACATATTAAGAAACTCATTAAAAGTTGATTATAAATGCATTGTTTTTTGTAAATAACAATTTTCTATAATCCTAAACCAATAATATTCAATAATTTTTCTTGAAATTTATAATTCATCATTAATAACTAATAAAACATGCATAGAAAACCTTAAAAATATGATTTTTTGAAATAAATGTTTTTTCTAGAAATATGATCAATTTGAAATGGAGGAAATATTAACTAGCCGACAAGGAACAACTTGTAGTGAACCCTAGTCCCTAAGTATTAAGTAGCTACAACTAAAGCGCCCTAATTTATCACTATGGATTTTTTCCAGAGATATGATCAGCGATTTGCCAGATGAGATACTAGGAAAAATCCTGTCTTTAGTTCCAACAAAAGTGCTTGATTGGTCTACCAATAACCCCCTGCAAATTTTGAGTTTGCGGAAATTTGTGGTTGCAAGAATTTAATATCAATCATGAAAATCGCAACATATCGCTCTTAACATCTTGAAATCGCTATATTACAAAATCTCATTCCATCTAGCGTTTAAGGTTGCGGACGGTTACGGTTACAAAAAATAAAAAAAAAATCAAAAAATACTATGAAATTCTTAAATGCCTCATATATATACGAACTAAACTAAAATATATTTACAAGTATAAAGTGATTTTTAAATAAACAAATGTTTCAAAGCTCTTAAATAAATAATTTTAATTAGTTATTCTATAATTTATTCTAAACTTTATTTTAAAATTTTGATTATATTAATACAATTATTTTTCTTATAGAAATTATATACTCCTCTGTATTAGAAAGATTGATTTTCTAACTAATTTACACATATTAAGAAACAATCAATACTTAGTAATAAATACATTCTCTTTCTTCTTTAAACAATTTCCCATATCTATTAACCAATAATAATTAAAAAATTCTAATACTTTCAGTTAAAAGTTCTTGAGATTTGCAATTTATTAACAATAACTAATAAAAATCTATTCTTGCGTCAAAGATTGTGTGTCAAGTATTTGAAACCGATTGTGCAGAATTGGTATCAATGATGAATTCTCCAGAAGAGTAGTCCGCTTGGTCTATTCAGCTAGCTGACCTAGCCTCACTTCAAAATTCTTTTCCTAATTTTGTAATCTCCCGTATTCCCCTTTTGTGTAATTCACAGGCCGATTGCTTAGCACAAACCTCTAGGGTTTTATCTTTTGAAACATCTTTTGTAAACACTTTTTTTTCAAATTGGGCCACCAATTGTGATGTAAACTTTTAATTTAATGTTTAGTTGGAAATCGCTATATATATATATATATATTTAAAAATCTAAGAAATCAATCTTTTAGAAACAAGAAAAAAAACTTAAAAATCAATCTTTCTAATACGGAGGGAGTATTTGATAATATTAAACAGCAACCGCAATAGCTGTCAACCAGTCAGTACCTTTCTACAAACGCATTCGTTTCTAATTGTTAAACCAGTCATACAAATCGCTTAATAACGTTTATAACCACAACCACCCGCTTTCACAAACTCATGCACCCATAACTGCAAACTTCCGCACCCACAACCGTAATCGTTGTGTTTAAACTAGTCAAACCCTAAATCATCCACTGCTCCAATGTCCAAACTATGGTTCGATTGATTTATTTCGCTATCAATCTTTAGTATATATTAAAAATTCTCATGAAACTAATAATTTTTTTTAAGCAAATATCAATACATTTTATCAATTTATTTCATCTTGCATTCATACTTATCTACGAATACAGCAACATTTTTTGGGAGTACAAAAGCCAGATAAAAAGCCCATCTTTCTTCTGCAAAACTCAGTGCAGCCATTGCCACCTCCCCTTTTACATGGATTGAAATTGAAGCATTTTACTTTATTCTCTCCTCTAAAACCTTTTTAATAATAATAAATAAAATTAATATAAGCATTCATATAAAGGAGAGGAGAAAATCATGTCAATAACTAAAAAAATGGTATAATAGTAAGCTGGTACCAGGACTGCTAGCAGATATCATATGACAATGACCAAAAGATATGATGAAAAACATTATGAAAAAATAGGCGACTAAAATTTTCATGGTGATAGTCATTTTATGATATTTTTGTAACTATTTAATTTTTTTTTTTTTTAGGATGATTATATATAGAACAACGATACTAACATATATATGTAAAAATATATTTTTCTTGGTCAAAGATGAAAAAGAACATAATCTTCTAATTTATTTTCTTGTTTACTTATAGTCAAAAAAAGTAAAGTGAATAATTTTCTTACCTAATTTTGTTTGATTGTTTGAATATGGGTGAATGATATTTATCCTTTTACCCAAATAAATAAACATATTTTCCATATTTAAAACTTTGAAATAAAGTTTTGCAGATTTTAATGGTTGTAACTTGATAATTTGATGTAAATGGTTTGAAACTAAAACCAAACTCTTTTAAAGATTTTAAAAACATAAACAAAAGACATAAACACCACTTTATTCCCAATTAAAGTTTTGACATCAATCACTCTATTATTTTGAGAAAGAATCTATAAATTTATTTCATCATTGTAAAACAAAGTCAAAACACCGCTAACCCCACATGGTTCTACCGTATACAACTTATTATAACCGAATTTAAATTGAAATTTTTGTAAATAAGAAAAACAACGCTTAGTTTCCGAAAGAAATAAAACTTCAGGCTTATTCTTCTTCCATAAATCGCCAAGATAATCTCTGTCAGATCAGCCCCTAATGCCCTGACAGTTCCAACTAAGAATCTTCACGTATCAGCCAGTGGTTTCAGGAGCGCCACCGTCCCTTTCTTCTTAACTGGATTTGCAGTACCAGCCTTTGTCCCCGGTTTAGCCCTCTGATTGAGTGTACGTACAGATTTATGTTTCATCACATTAGCCAATAGTCTTTTCCCAGGAGAAGCCATCACATTTTTTATCCTATGATTTTTCCCTGTACCCCTTGGACTACGATTTAATCCTCGAATTGGTTTCTTAGGGCCCAATACAATACCTCTTAAAGCATCGTTAACATCCCCCATATCCTTAATAAAAGAAACAGAATCACCAAGTTTAGAAGTACCTTCTATACCGTCAGAGAAATATTCATCATGATCAGCCAGTATATACCATTAGCCTCCTTCATAGCCTCAGTCAACTCTCCGTCCTCTAATTTTTCTTCATCGAGCTCAACAGCCAGTGTATTCATCGACAGATCTTCACCCAATACTTCTACAAAATGCAATTCTGATGTCTCCATACCATTCCCAATACCAGATTGAGCCACCGGTTCCCCAATGGTTAAAGAATGAAGTAGTTTTGGCCACGTTCTTGAACCATTGTCACCTTTAGATCCTGTGGCACCACTCTTCCTTGCCCATGTCAAAGAATGATGCTTGTCCGTACGTCTTGAATTATGCCGACTACTCTCAGCTGCATCTTTCTTATATGGAAACCCCTCCCTATGATCCTTTTCCGAAAACTCTAAGGCTCGTTTAGCCGGAGGTTTCCTTGGTTTTTCCCACAAACCCTCCTTACCTTGGTTATTTGAATTCGAACCAGGCACTGGTCTACACTCTAGCTGTTCCTCACGAGTCTGACCACAATCCCTCTGTAAATCTGGATAAACAGCTACATCTTGTGTCAACCTGTAACAATGTCTACATAATCCACACAGTTTCTCATATTCCAGAGATACAACCACTTCATCACATGTATCAAAAGGCAAAACCACCTGAAAAATCAATGGATTATACCCATTAACTGTAATGTAAACACTCGCAGGATCCACATCGACCTCTCTAATCAAACCAATCACTTTTCCAATTGCTTGTATTGTTGACTCCTCCCAGAAATAAAGAGGAATCTCCGTGATTTTTACCAAAAAACTAATAGCAGATGGATAATTACTCGCTATGATCGGTTCCCACCGAACCAAGGACACCATCCACCCATCAAAATGATAAGGGACATTTTGAAGAACCCCGAGAGATCCTCCTCTGCTTCAAAATTAAACTGGAACTTCCCCAGCCCCAAATCCGTTCCCACAACTTTGTCTTCCAATTTCCAAATCTTCGGCATATTAGCCACCAGAGAATCCATCCTTTGGGCACTTGGATTCATCAATCTCCCAATCAAGGTCAGGGAGAATTGTTGAATGCGTTGAGCCATGATGGAACCAGAGATTTTCACCATCTCAGTACGAACCATTGCAGCCTTAGCCTTACCCAAACCCAACTGAGCCATTGTAACCCCGAGAAAAAAACTGTGAAAAAAGAACAAATATTGAAACAAAACCCCCCTAACTTGAACACTGTGGGAGAAAATGTGATGATGAAATAACCATTCAGCATCCCACTATATATAGTAACCCGAATAAAACCTGCTTGAAACCCAAATAAAACTCGACTTAATTCCCTGATCTGATAAGATTTCTCCAAAACATGTCTGATTGATCCAACAAATCTCTTTTTGTCTATCACATGATACTGTAAATCCATTATCACCGTTGTAATAGACCCAACAAGACATAAGATATCCGATTGTAATTGATTACCAAACTCTGTGAAATATTTTTCCAACCCAAATCCCTATTATTCTCCCTTGATTAATAATCCCCAATTGTAGCTTGTTATGATCGATCACTGCCCAGATCTTCTAAATAAACCCTACCATCGTCGTGATCTCTTTATCATCACCCGATCTCGGTGATCTGAGTTTCTAAAAAACCATCGACAACCACATCTTCCAAATCCAAAATCTGAAATTCAGAGAAACTCCAAAACAAAATCTTCTTAATCGATACATCTCATAGATCGTCGATAACCAAATCACCCAGATTCGGGCCCTAAAAACCAACAAATCTCCACTATTAAAGCTCTGTACTTGATCCTTTTCCTGAATCAACTAAAACCAAATCATCCATATCCATGATCCGAATCCATATATCTTCCCAACATAAACCAAAAGATCCCCCAACAGATCCGAAAAAAAAAGACAAGGGACATAGGATCTCAGCCCTAAAATCCCAAAAACACCAACGCCCTTTAACAAACTTTATCATCATAAAATAATAAAAATTAATTGATTGCATGAATTCAATAAATTACAGAATCACAATTTTCACATAAAATTATAAAATTAGATTTGTAGTGAGAAAATTTTTCTATGAATGCAAGAAAATCGAACATCAAACAAATTATAAGTGTGAAAAAAAATTCAAATAACTAGGGATAAATAACTTCCAAGCTGTTTATGGGTAAACACAAACCTACTTCATATCTTAAAATTTAATATTTCCCCATTTCATGTCTTAAAATTTCTTCAAATCCTAGCCTTTTAATTAGATTAGTGTGTTTAGTGATCTAATTAGATTTTTTTCTATAATGCTTATTGATTATGTTAATTCCTAACAAGAGTTATTGATAATTACATAATTAGTAAAGTAATTAGTGCCACGAGAGTGGATTAGTCATAATTATGAATTTCATGGTCTATGACAGTGCTTAATGAAATATATGTCATCATTGTTTGATTGTTAATCCATTCTTTTGATAGTACCATGATCCAATGCCTTTCTTCTTGTTTTCTCTTTGCTTTTAACTTCTTTTCATAAATTGTTTCTTTATAAAATCAAATCTTTATTTTGCTCTAGCTTAGTTCGAATCTCAGATCTTTAGTGTGCAATCCTTAGTCTCCGTGGATCGATCCCAAAGTACTCAACGTACATGGGTTTATTTGATAGACCTGAGGCATCAAAACCTCTTTATCACATTTTAAGCAAATACTCAAACCGATGTCAAGGTCATTGTACAACAGATCTGCAGGAAGACACACACACAATACAAATTAGAGACCCACATTACAAATTATAATTAGAGACACACATTGCAAATTAAATCATGAAACAGAAACTCACCTCTCTGTTTGCTACCGAATTCTTGGTACATGATCGTCTTAGATGGGCTTTTTAAAAACCATATCAGGTAACTAGAATAGTATGAGCCAAAAAACGCAATACCTTGAACAAACTCCTCAGTAAGCAAATAGCTCAATGAAAATATTCCTAGGCACATATGCTTGTCTATTTATTGAACACTAAAACAAAAGGAATCGAGTTATGGGCTCATCTTAATAGCAATCATGCAAAGTTTATAATGCAAAACATACATACGACACATTCAAATCTAACCTGGAAATCCGCAGCTGAAGGAAAGCTTGAGAGAGATTGAATTTGTAACGCCCGTGTTCCAGAAATTAATTAATTTAATTAATTTGGAAGTTCTTTGAGTTTATGAACCTTAGACAAGTATCGAGAAATTGATTATGGGGTAAAATAATCAATTTAGATTTGTTCCGGGGGTGTCATAAATCATTTCAAAAGTTGTGGGGTTTTTCTCAAGAAGAAAGACAAAATCAAGTTTGCTTCTTCTTCTTCTTCTTCTCCACTTTGAGCTCATCATTTTTGTGGTTGAGAGAGTGGGAGAGAGTTCTTGAGCTTGTGAGCTAAGAGAAAAGAAGAAGAGAAAGGATTTTGTGGAGCTTAAGAAGCTTGGATCTTGTGAGATCAAGGGTGTGGAGCTTTGTGAAGCTTGGAAAAAGAAGGATTGGAGTTGGGCTAGTTGGTGTGAGCTTTGGAGGAAGAGGAGAGATCTTTCTTGAGCTTGGGGAGTCCATCTGCGGCTAGATCTATCCATTCTAAGGTGAGTTGTGACCAAAGGTTAACATTCAGATATGTGTGGGAGCTTGTGGGGTTGTGCTAAGCCTTGGGGTGTTCCTAGGTTGCTTAGAAACCTTGTGGTCATTTGTGGGGCTTTAGCTAGAGTTTGCTAAGCTTGTGCTGGTTAGAGAACCATGGATTTGTGCTTAATGTACCTTGTTAAGCTTTGATTGTGAATTCTTATACTTGCTTGGTGATTGTGTGGGTTGTGGTTTCTTGGTGATTCCATGGCTTGTTGGGAGTGTTTCCCTAGTTGTTTGGTGTGTTATTGTCTTGCTTGATATGTGTATTGGATATGGTTTAGAGGTTCGGCCTTAGGAGTGTGCCTATGCTAAGTTGAGAAGTGGGGAAATTGGACTCGTTATCGATCAGGTGTGGTCGATAGGGCGAGGCCGATATGAGCTATCGACTAGGACAGGTCGATAGAGCGAGGTCGATAGATCTTGCGGGACATTTTTCCTAGTGCTTATCGACCATGTGTGGTCGATAGGGTGTATCGACTAGGGTAAATCGATAGGTTGGTCGATAGATCCTGCTGGGTGTTTTTCCAAGTACTTATCGACCAAGTGTGGTCGATAAAGCGAGGTCGATAGGGTGTATCGACTAGGTGTGATCGATAGGTAAGTCGATGAATCTCTTTGGATGGTTTTTAGGATGGCTATCGACCAGGTGTGGTCGATAGGTCTAGGCCGATATTGGCTATCGACCAGGTGTAGTCGATAGGGGGTATCGAGGGTATTGGTCGATAGGTTGTGGTCGGTTGACCCTATTGTTCTGTGACTTGTGTTTTTAGCATTTCTTGATGTTGTGAATTGCTAGGTGGTTAGTCATGGATGTGTTTGATTAGCTTTGCATAAGGTTGCATGTTAGCTGATTGTTAGAAGTAATACATGGTGTTATTATTTTGTGTTGATGTGGTTGTTTGAATTGTGTGGGCTTTCATATAACCTGTTGTTGGGAAGATCAATCTCACTCAGCGTTTGGTTTACCAAATATTGATGCATCACTTTTATCGATGCAGGTAAAGATAAGGCATGATCATGGAATCAAGGCGAGGAGGGGGAGGATGATTAGGACTGGTAGCTTTAGGTTTTGTAGTTTTCGTAGGATTGCTAGAACCGGTAGAACTGTTGACCATGCATGGTCGTTGTTGTTTGTTGATGTAAATTACTTGGAGATTATTTAAATGTATGGGCGTTTAATTTAATAAGTAATTGCTTGTGAAAAAAAATAGAGTGCGATCGTCACAGAATTCTTCACGAATTAGAATTTCTTGGGTTGGAGATTATTTAAATGTATGGGCGTTTAATTTAATAAGTAATTGCTTGTGAAAAAAAAATAGAGTGCGATCGTCACAGAATTCTTCACGAATTAGAATTTCTTGGGTTGGAGATTATTTAAATGTATGGGCGTTTAATTTAATAAGTAATTGCTTGTGAAAAAAAAATAGAGTGCGATCGTCACAGAATTCTTCACGAATTAGAATTTCTTGGGTTTTTAATGTTTTGATCCTAAAAGAATGAAGAAGCGCAACAGCTGTCAACCAGCCAGTAATTTTTCACAAACTCACTCTCTTTTCTTATTGTTAAATCAGTCGTACAAATCGCTTAGTAATATTTATAACCATAAACACCCGCTTCCATAAACTTCCGCACCCACAACCGCAATCACTGCATTTAAATCAGTCAAATCCTAAATCATCCAATGCTCCAAACTATAGTTCGGTTTATTTATTTTGCTCTCGTTCTTTAGTATATAATAAAAATTCTCATGAAACTAATAATTTTATTTTAAAGCAAGTATCAATACATTTTATCAATTTATTTCATCTTGCATTCATACTTATCTACGAACACAACAACATGCGTTGGGAGTACAATAGCCATATAAAAAGCCATCTTATTAGTAAAATAAATCTCATTCCCCTTGATTAATTAACATTTACATTTGGGTTTACATACAAAATGACCAAGGCCTAAACCATAGCCTTAAACTAAACCATGCAAACCTGTTTACATTATACCAGGCTTATATACTCATTTACAAGTATCAAACTATATACAAATTAATAGACTATATATACAGACTAATAGCCCCCCCTCAAGATGGGACAAAGATATTTCGAAGACCCATCTTGCCTACCAAATGTCGAAACTGAGCTGGATACAAAGCTTTGGTGAAAGTATTAGCCAATTGGTTATGAGTCATGACATGCAGAAGCTTGAATAAACCTGCAAGTAGCCTTTTCCGAACACTATGACAATCTTTTCTATATGTTTGGTGCGTTTATGGAAAACATGATTATTGGCTCTATGAATCGCAGCTGTGTTATCACAAAAGAAGAGAGTAGGTTTGACTAAATGGGTTCTCAGTTCCTTAAAGAAACGAGTGAGCCAAACTATCTCATCATATGCAATAGAAAAACTGCAATATTCTGACTCAGCTGATGATTTAGAAACAACCTTTTGCTTTTTAGATTTCTAGGAAATCAAGAAAGTTCTTAAAAACATGCAATAGCCTGTAGTGGATTTGCGAGTATCAAGGCAAGAAGAATAATCAGCATCAGCAAACGCTTGCAACTGTAACTCTACTTTGGAAGAATAAAACAATTCTTGATCGATGGTTCCCTTAATATAATGAAGGACCTTAAAGACTGGTTCTTGGTGTTCTGTCCGAGGAGCATCAGAGTATTGAACCAGCTTATTTACGGCAAATGTAATGTTAGGTCGAGTAATCTGTAAATACATCAACCATCCAATAAGTCTCCGATATGCCTTTGCTTCAACCAAATCACTACCTGTCTCTGCCGAGAATTTAATATTGGCATCCATAGGTATGCTTGATGGTTTGCATCCAAGAAGACCTATTTCAGCCAACAAATCCAAAGCATATTTCCTCTGACAAACACGAATGCTTTCAGAAGATCTAGCAACCTCTAATCCCAGAAAATACTTGAGAGGACAAAGATCACGCAGCTTAAATAATGATTTCAACTGAATCTTCAATATATCAACCTCAACATCATTATTGCTAGCTATGATAATGTCGTCCACATAAACCAATACACGCAGGAAAAAAGCATCAATAATTTTCAAGAAACAAGTATAATCACAGAAAGAGTGAGTGAAACCCAAAGCCAAAAGCGTCGAGGAAAACTTAAGAAACCACTGTCTAGATGCCTGTTTGAGACCATACAAGGATTTCTTGAGCCTACAGACTGCATTCAGAGGAAGAGGGTCCCCCTTTTTTGTTAAGTACCTATGAGATAATCGCATGTAAATCTCCTCATTCAGGTCTCCATTCAAAAAGGCGTTGGAAATATCCAACTGAGTAAGTGAAAAACCATAAATGGCAGAGACTGCAAGAATCAATTTTACTGATGTCAATTTGCACACTGGTGAAAAAGTATCATTGAAGTCTACTCTTTCTTGTTGTGTAAACCCTTTGGGAACCAACCTGGCTTTATATCTTTCAATACTGCCATCAGAGTTAAACTTGATCTTGTAACCCCATTTACATCCAATACTCTTCTTGTTGGGAGGTAGTGTGCAAATTTCCCATGTTTCAGTCCCTTCCAAAGCATCAATTTCTTCATCCATAGCACCACACCAAACCAGAATGTCTTTTGCCTCAGAGTATGTTAAGGGTTCATGGTCTTTATCAATGGTGACTAAAAAAGAATGATAGTGGGAAGAAATTTTACCATAAAAAACAAAATCTTGTGTATAGTGGATGAAGACCCTACTGAATGACAATACTAGTCTTCAAGATAAGCAGGCTTTATAAACTTCCTATGCGATGTTTGAACAGAAGGTTCAGGGACATCAATAGTAGGATTCACAGAAGGAAAATCTCTATAGAAGTTGATGAATTAGAAGGCACATCAACAAAACAATGAGGAAGCATATGAAGTGGTGAAATCAGATCAGGAAAAATTTGAGAATATTCCTGTGAGATGTCTGGTTTCACAAATAGAAAGAGCTCCTCGTGAAAAATCACATGTCTAGAGATAAAGATATCATTTGTCTCAAGATCTAAGAGTCGATATCCTTTGTATCCTGTGGGATAACCAAGGAAGGCACAAGCTCGAGCTCGAGAATCAAATTTGGTTCTATTCTTGGATGATGTAGAAGCATAACAAAGACAACCAAAAATTCTAAGATTATCATATTCAAGAATTTTCTTTGTTAGCTTTTAAAAAGGACTTTGGTCATTTATAACAGGAGATGGAAAACGATTAATAAGGTGAACTGCAGTTAAAATACAGTCACCCCAATAGGAAATATGAATTTGAGATTGAAAGAAAAGGGATCTAGCAACATTAAGAATGTGGTGGTATTTTCTCTCAACTACAGAATTTTGTTGTGGTGTTTTCGGACAAAAATGAAAAGATTGAATGCCTTTATTTTGATAGAAGGTGGTAAAGTTGAACTCCTCAGTATTGTCAGATCTAACCCTCTTAATCCTAGTTTCAAATTGACTTTCAACCATATTAACAAAGCTAGGAAATATCTGTAGCACATCCGACTTATTTCTAAGAAGATAAACCCATGTAGCTCTAGAAAAATCATCTCCAATAGTAAGAAAATATCTAAAACTATCATGAGTAGGGACAGAAAATGGACCCCAAGTATCTATATGAATTAAGTCGAAGGATGTTCACTCAAATGATTGTGAGAAACAAAAGGAAGGTGTTTCTGTTTTGATAGATGACAAGTTTTACAATGAAAATCTTTATTTTCTTTTTATTTAGGAAATGACAACAAATGAGATAACGAATGAAGTTTTGAAACAGATGGATGACCTAACTTATTGTGCCACAGATCATGAGTAATGACAGAAGCTGCTACAGGAAGACTCTTACAACCAGGCAAATCCAAAGTTTCAATGTCCAAGAAGTAGAGATTTCCTAATTGTCTACCCATTCCAATTATTAATTCCTGAGAACGACCCTGAATAGCACAAGAATGTTCATCAAACCAAATTTTGCGACCCACGCTTTTAGTGAGACAACTGACACTCAAAAGATTAAACTTGAACTAGGGAATATATAAGACATCCTGAAGCACTAGAGCACTATCCAACTTAATTGTTCCTATTCCAACAATGCTCACAAGTCCACCATCATGTAGAGTAACAGTGGTATTAAAAAGCATACGAATTAAAGAAAAGGAAGATTTATCGTGGCATATGTGGTTAGTAGCTCCATAGTCTATCACTCAAGCGTTGATAGCAAGAATATTGCTATCAACAGAACAAATGTATGGCCTATCAACACTGGTAAAAGAACAAAGGATAAAAGGTACCTGGTGTTGGGCCAGTGATTGGAGAAGAAGAATAAGGGATGGAAGACACTACGACAGAGTGAACTTCTGGTTTGGTAGTAGATGTTGTAGGTTGGAGCTTGGTGCTAAGAAAAAAGACTATCTGCTGAATCTAATCATTGGATAAATCATCACCATGATTAGTACTATTTTGTTTTGTAAGTTGGTCGATCTCTTGAACATTATCAACAGAGACATTGGCTTTTATGCTCGGAGATATCTTGTTGAGCTTTTGTTTAGACTGAAATCCCACTGGATAGCCATGCTTTTTGTAACAACGATCCATAAGATGACCCGACTTGCCACAGAATGTACATACTGGTCTTGTATCCTTCTTCTTATACTGAAAACCACTAGGTTGTTGACTAATCTGAAAAGCAGAAGTGTCACCTCCAGTTTGAGAAAGAGTTCTAGCAGATTTTTGAGCATCTTCATTATCCAACAGGTTGTATACCTCTAATAGAGAAGTTAAACTCTTCTTTATAAGAATCTGACTCCTCACAGTGTCATATCCCTCTAGTTTGTTAGTTTCTCTTTCATTCAACAAATCTTTAACAGACCTGGAATTAACTTGAAGACTGGAAAACTCTTCCCAAAGCGATTGACACTGAGTGTGATAAGAAGAAAAATCCATGCTCCCTTGTCGAAGAAAGTGAATCTGTTGTCTCAGCTTGTAGAGCCTCGGAAGGTTCGATTTGTCAAATCGTGTATAAAGATCCTTCCAAATCTCTGCAGCTGTTTGAAAATACAATATGCTTGTATACAACTTCTTTGTCACACTATTCAACAACCAAGACTTCACCATAATATTGCATCTTTTCCAAATCTTACAACACGGATCACTATCATCAGGTTTCATGATCGTTCCATCTACAAAACCTATTGTATTCTTCGCTTCAAGACTAGTAGGCATTGCAACAATCCAGGTGTCATAGTTAGATCCATATATCAATTCAGGAGCTAGTACTAAACTAGGATGATCTGAACTGTGCAAGTGATAAAGACTATGGATATTGTCAGGTGAATCCGATACCTCAAAGTGACGAGAAGCAGAAGCAGATCGGTGGACTTCATGATTGACAAATCTAGAACCTCCGCGAGGTGGAGTAACAACAAAATCCTTGTCGTGAGCTTCGATTTCCAGCGAATCCGGCGTAGATCCACGGTATTTCGAGTTACACTTACGCTTCCCCATCGATAACAATCACAGCTCCGAATCAAAAGAATGAACGATTTTGAGCTTGAATTGAACAGGAGAAAGACTTGAGTACTCGATTGCAACTACGGAAGAGGAATCGGAGGAGGAAAACAGAGGAAATCACAGGGAGTTTCCGATCAACAAACTCTAACCGTCAAGAAATTACACGACGAGTTTGTTACGAGAAAAAAAAAAAGAATTATTTTCTCTGATACCATATTAGTAAAATAAATCTCATTCTCCTTGATTAACTAATATTTACATTTGGGTTTACATACAAACTAACCAAAACCTAAATCATAGCCTTAAACTAAACCATACAAACTGGTTTACATCATACCAGGTTTATATACTCATTTACAAGTATCAGACTATATACAAATTAATAGACTATATACAGACTAATACATCTTTCTTCTGCAAAACTCAGTGCAGCCTTTCACACGGATTGAAGTTGAAGCATTTCTATGTGCATATGTGCGTTCATAAAAAGGGGAGAAGTTTTAACGAAAAAAAAAAAAAAAAAGGGAGAAGCAAAGCATCTCTATAACTAAAAATAATGGTATAATAGCAAGCTAGTACCGGTACTGCTAGGAGGTGTCGTAATGACCAGAAAATATGATGACCAAATTCTTTATGGTAATAGTCATTTTATGATACTCTCGTAACTTTTTATGGTTTTTCTTTACTTTTTTATGATGGTTATATATAACACAACGCTAGCGTTATTTTCTTGTTGATTTATATAGTCAAAAGAAAAATAAAGTAGATAACTTTCTTGCCTAATTACGTTTGAACATTGGTCAAATGATATTTATTCTTCTATACATATAAATAAACATTTTCGTTGCACCTCTGTGTTTAAGAGATATAAAAAGATATGAGAAGGAATTCTCAAGCTGGTGCGGTCAATGCCAGACTCTATCTGTCAAAAGAAAGGTATAACAAAAGACAATAATCTTGCACAAGTTTATAAGATGTTGATTTGAGCATGGTTATAAGTTATCTATTCAACAATAATCTTGCACAAGTTTAATGCTAGTTTTCATTATCTCTTCTCGTTGTTGACTAGATATAGATATATATAGAGTTAAGTGGGACGTCTATGACCATATTTTATCGTCTTTTCACTAAGAACCATTTTACTGTAATGAATTAGGCCTTGCTTATTGTATTCTTTCCGTGGCTTATTATCTCATCTAGGTGAAAACTAATAGTTTTATTTTGCTGCAAATACCTATACATTTTATCAATTTATTTCATCTCGCACGCATACTTATCTACGAACACAACAACATGCGTTAGGAGTACAATATGTTGGACTTCTACAAGCCCAAGTCAACTCTCTCATTAGTATGATATTATCCACTTTGGGCTAACTGACCAAACCCGTATGGATTTGTTTTTGGACTTCTTCCCAAAAAGCCTCATACTATTTGGTGATTGACTTGACTTATATATTAGACATATATTTTCTAATCTTCCGATGTGGGACATTGGCTTGACTCCCAATAATCTCCCTCAAACAATGGACCACGAACTTTAACCTCCCCGCCAGCGAAACCCTGGCACCTCGACACTTGCAACCCTTATTCGCATGGTTCTCTTGAGGTACTTTTCTAATCGTGTCACATTGAGGACTTCTCCCACATCGACTTCTCTAGGTCAACGACTTCTGACCTAGGCTCTGATACCAATTGTTGGACTTCTACAAGCTCAAGTCAAATCTCTCATTAGTATGATATTGTCCACTTTGGGCTAACTGACCAAACCCGCATGGATTTGTTTTTGGGCTCCTTTCCAAAAGACCTCATATTATTTAGTGATTGACTTGACTTATATATTAGACACATATTTTCTAATCTTCCGATGTGGGACATTGGCTTGACTCCCGATACAATAGCCATATAGAAAGCCCTTTCTTGCACAAAACGCAGTGCAGCCTCTATCGCCTCCCCTTTCACACGGGTTAAATTTGAAGCATTTTACTTCATTCTCTCCTCTAAAACCTTTTTAACAATAATAAATAAAATTAATATAAGCATTCATATAAAGGAGAGGAGAAAATCATGTGCATAACTAAAAAATAGTATAATATTAACTAGTAAGCTGGTACCAGGACTGCTAGCAGATGTCGTATGACAATGACCAAAAGATATGATGAAAAACATTATGAAAAAATATCCGACTAAAATTTTCATGGTGATAGTCATTTTATGATATTTTTGTAACTATTCAATATATTTTTTTATTTAGGATGATTATATATAGAACAACAATACTAAAATATATTTTTCTTGGTCAAAGATGAACAAGAACATAATCTTCTAATTTATTTTCTTCTTGACTTATAGTCAAAAAAGTAAACTGAATCATTTTCTTACCTAATTTTGTTTGATTGTTTGAATATGGGTGAACGATATTTACTCTTTTAACCAAATAAATAAACATATTTTACATATTTAAATTAAAACATTGAAATTTTTTTTTGCAGATTTTAATGTTTGTAACTTGATGTAAATGGTTTGAAACTAAAATCAAACTCTTTTAAAGATTTTAAAACCTTCAAAAACCAAACTCTTCTCTTGAAAAAAAAGAAGATCTATAAAAAATTATAAATGAATTTAAAGTTTTAATACTTCCAAACAGACAAAATTAATCTCATTAGTTCTTTTTTTTTATGTAATTGTTAGAATACTAATCACTCAACAAAACAAAGGAAATGATTATAATGAGATTACATAGTCTTTATTCTCCAGAAAAAAAAAGGATATTTTTTTATCAAATTAATCTCATTATTTCTTTATTTATGTAATTGTTAGAAGACTAATCAGTCAACAAAAACAAAGGAAATGATTATAACGAGTTTAGAAAGAAAAATATAGTTCTAACTGCAAAGCATCTTGTCGTAACCATCAAAAAGATATGTGCATTTTACGTTAAGTTTTAACAAAACTGTTTTATAAACCCAATCGTTATTATGAAAGATTCTATCTGAATTTGAGTTGAATACATACCAATGGAAAGAAAACAAAATTTGTCACCAAACTCAAAACTAAAATTACCAAAATAATATTTTTGATAATTTATATTCTTCTTACATCCAGTATACAGTTAAACATCTATAAATTAATACTCGATTCATTAATACCTCGCTAAATTAATAATTTTTTCGAGTTCCAAATTACTATTTTGACCCAAATATCACCTCTATAAATTAATAATTTCGATAAATTAATAATTTCGATAAATTAATAAAATATCATAAAAATACACTGGTTCCAATATTATTAATTTATAGAGTTTTTACTGTATATCACAATCTAGCAGAAATAAGAAATAAACTATTAGCTAGATAGAAACAACAACAAACTCGAACATCAGATTACTAAGTTCCCATCAAACTCCAAAAAAAAAAAGACATATTTGTATACACATAAGATAAATTCAAAGCAACATTTTCACAATCACGCTGCCTACATTAGAAATCGCTTGCATCGATTTGGTCAAACTGGTCAGAGGAGATTTTCCTTTAAACCCTTCTTCACATTTAGAAGCTTCGACACCAGCATCGACCATACCTCTTTTACCAAATTTTGGGTTTCCTTTAGTAAAAGCTTCAATGGCTTGGGGAACACCAGCATTTAAGATCGTTTTGTATCTCAGACTACATTCGTCCAATGCCTGTTTTAGTTCCGGTCTCGTTTTATACAGACCGTTGATCTCGTTCATAGTTTTTGTTGCCAGCTCCTACAAAATTATAGTATAATTATAAAATAACCCCATAGGTACACCTCCTTTAATGTTTTGTTTTATATATATACTTCTTATGTTTCATTATACTGTAATTGTAGTTTAAAGTTTTTATACATAAATTAGAAAAAAATAATGAAATTCTCTATTTTATTCCTCATTAATACACTAAACAGACTTTTTCATTGATTATTATATTAAATAATTAAAAATAGGGATAAAGTATAAATTTTATCAAAAAAATTGCATTGAAAATACAAAAAAAAACACTTAAAATGAAACAAAGAGAGTAGATCAATCCCAATAATATGGTAAAAACGAAAAATAAACTATTATCTAGATCGGACGTGAGACTAGAAATAACAACAAACTCAAATGTGAATATTTTTTACCTCTCAAATTTTTATTTTTTATGAAAGATAAAATCCCATCAAACACCGATAAAACATGCTTGTACTAAAGCAACGTTCTCACAATGGCTCTAGTCACATTAGAAATTTTTTGCATTGATTTGGTCAAACTAGTCAACGGAGATTTCCCTTTAAACCCTCCTTCACAAGCAGAAGCTTCCACACCAGCATCAATCACACCATCTTCGCCGAATTTTGGAACTCCTTTAGAGATAGCTTCAATGGCTTCGGGAACATCAGCATTTAAGATTGTTTTGTATCTTCGACTACATTCATCCAAAGCCCGTTTCATTTCCGGTCTCTTTTTATATAAACCGTTGATTTCGTTCAAGGTTTTTGTTGTTAGTCCCTACAAAAAATCATATATGCATAAAACAAACCGTGTATCTTCGGGAACATACAAGTTTGTGTTTTATACAGAAACAATCTTACATTTTGATTTATTAGGAAACTACCCTTATTTCATAGGATTATAAAAGAGTTTCAGAAGTGGTGCATTGGTGGCAGAGGCGTGCATATGTGAGGAGAAAAAAAGACATTCGCTTTAACTCTCTAAATATTAAGAAATCTTAGAGTTCCAATATTTTAAAATTTTATTTACTATATTAATAAAATATGCACTTTAGTGTTATTTTTTTGAGTTTAAACTTATATTTTATATATTAAAATAGTATTAATTATTTTTAATATTTTTAAAAATAAAATTTAAATTTTAGTACTTTTATCGATTAAAATAGTGTTTATTAAAAAATAGGTTACAAAAATAGTAGAAAATTATTTTTTATAGCTTAATAAAATATTCCAAAATCTATGTTCATAGACTAAACATTAGTGTTTATTATCTTTGGTTTATTACAAAAACAAAATATGAAATTCTATTTACAACACATATTTTACCACACAAAAAAAAGATATATATATATATATATATATATATATATAATGGGTTTTTTTTGTGTGCTCTTTAGGTCTATAAAAGTTTAGACACGGTTTGGCTCTGCTTGGTGTGAAGCTTAATACGCTATTACTGAAACTGAAAGTAATAGTAAGACATGAAAACACAAACCTATGAAGTTGAGAAAGAAAAATAAAACATAAACTATAAATTTATAAAACAACCCGTAGGTTTGTGTTTTCTTTTTAAACAACCAATAATTTCTTATTTATCAAAAACAACCCCTTCTTACATAAAGAAAAAAACGTCTCACATAATTGGTTTTGGTATACGAAAGAAGCTTATACTGATATTTCAGGCTCATAATTTGTGGTATAGTAATGAAACTTTATACTATACTGAAATTAAGAGAAATCTTTATCAAGTATCTCATTCGTATAAGAGAATTGAAGCTTAATCGAAATAATTGGGTATATATGAAAGAAACTAGATGGAAAAGAACCTTAAATACCTTGATTTTATCGATTAGGATGAGAGCAAGGCCAGAGATGTCGGCAGAGGAGCTACGTGAATCGGAGTCAAGGAGAGAAACACAGAGATTGAAGTCTGGTGTCTCTTTGCATGTCTGCTCTATCATACTTCCTTCACTCACTATCACCATCATCATCACCATCACCATCATCTTCATCTTCATCTTCTTGATCATATTCATTGAAGAACAGTTATATAGGTGTGTCTATGTGTGTATCAATTTGTCTGTGTAGTGCACGTCTCCAATATATATAAAATCCAATTGATGGTGCCTTTACCAAAGTGCCTTACATAATTCTCCCAGGATAAAAAAGTATCATATCTGATACTTTCATACAATAAATTTTCTTTATTGTTTTATCATATATATACCAAAAGATGTATGGAATAATGTCCAATCAAATTTTATCTTGTATTTTTTATTCATCTTTTGGTTTAGTTATAAAAGTAAAATTTTTAATTGCTATAATATCCAGAAACAATTTTAGTAAAAGCACTAAATATAATGTCTAATGTTATGAATGGAATTTCTGTTACTAAGAATAAAAAACTTGAAAGAAAAAAAAAAGAAGACTAGTAAAATTTTCAAGCTAATAGTAGTCAATAGTCATTACTTCATAATATGGAAATTAAAGAGTATTTATGCCTAAAACTATATGTATTAAATATTAGTTTTGACAGTATTGATTTGAATTTAAGATTTCTATATCGCTATTGATTAAACATATACTTTATAATAAGTTATCTTGAAATTGTTAAACGTCGATTTCTAAGACAGAAAAATAACCTCTAAAATAAAAAAAATTGTGTAAAATGGCTAAATTTTTATAAAACATTGGTTATATACTTCTATCTTTATTATTCTGTGTTATTCTAAGCATGATCCATCTCAAATCGAAACGTATAAACTAGTAAAGATAGTATCGTAAATCTTTTACTTATTATTTACTACTCTCTCCGTTTCTAATTGATCATATTTCTAGGAAAAAAATTTGTTTCAAAAAGATACTCCCTCCATATTTAAAAGATTGATTTTCTAGTTTTATTTTCTTGTTTCTTAAAGATTGATTTTCTAAACTTTTTAATTAAATTTTTATTAGCAAATTGTAAACTTCAAGAAATATCAATTGAGAATGTTTGAGTTATTTAATTTTTATTGGATAATATAAATGGGAAAGTATTTAAAGTAAAAAATTAATGTATTTATTACTAAGTATTTATTATTTTTCTTAATCTTGGTAAAAACTTCAAGAAATCATTCTTTCTAATAGGGAGGAAGTATAATTTTTAGGTTTTCTATGTAATTTTTATTAGTCATTTATGATTGATTATAAAGTTTAAGAAAAATAATAGAATACTATTGGTTTAGAGTTATTGAAAATTGTTAATCACACAAAATGATGCATTTATAACCAGTTTTTAATGTGTTTTTTTAATATGTGTGAAAATACTAGAAATATAATCAATTAGAAACGGAGGGAATATAAATTAAATACATAATCATCACCAAAAGTCACTTCTATATATCAGTCTATGCTCTTGATGTATAAACCCGATAGATAACAACGCGCCATAATTTCTAATACAAAACCTTCATCCTAATTCCAAACCTCATTTTTCTCACATCCTAATTTCAAACCTGATTTTTCATTTGTATATGCTTATCGCACGGCCCTTCTTTACGAATTTTATATTGTCTAGGCTACACAGTTGATAAAACAACAAAAAAGTAGTGTGTGTTATTAATGTTGGGCCAAGTATTAAAGTTTCTTTAACTTTCCAACGAACCGATTGTATGAAATCTAGCCAGGTGGATCCAATAGTCGAGGTTGTCGTGTTATACATTGAATAGTAATTAAGAAAAGCTTCATCGAAATTAATCAAGGGGCTCATTCACTTTTGCTCAGCCGTAGTTTCGCCAAAAAAAAAAAAAATGTAAGTTTACTGAGAGATAAGTTGCATGGACCGGAGACATCGCATCATCTATAGAAGAGAGGAAAAGTGCAAAGTAAAAAAAAAAAAAAAAAGCAAACAATTATTTGAGTTATTTTAAACATTTCATTTGACAAAATATGACCACTTAGATCATTTTTTCTTAAAGCCTATTTAAATAATCCTATCCTCTTTATTTCTTTTTGTTGCCTTTTGGGCCAAACAACAAAAGATAAGTTCCACACAAGAGGTCCTTTTCATATATTGATATACATTGCTTAATCCAATCATTCATTCAATATATCTTTAGAAAATAATATAATCGTCCCATTAGTTAAATCAATCGTCTTTGTGTAAATAGAAAAGATCTAAACTATTTCAGAATATGTAAATAAATTCGTTTGATTAACATAATAATATATATTCCTCGTTTTGAAGCTGTCACAAAGAGAAAAAGGGCAAAAACTATTAATATATAGATTCGAGTAACTTTTTTTTTTTTAGCTTCGACTAACTTTAATTCACGAATTGGTTTGTATAAACTATGCTTACTTTAATATTTTAACGTTATCAAATTGGGTATGTCATCGGTGTCTGGAATTTTCGGAATTTACTCGCAATCCGACAATTAACTTGTAACAAAATCTATTGTCTGTAACTGATCCGTTCAAAACGGTTCCATGCAGTAACATATATCTGGAAAAAAGTAGCTCATTCTTTTATATCCAAAATAACATGTTCATGAATACTTCAAATACATATATAAATCTATGAAACATAATATTTGAAGTCTAAAAAATCTCTAATCCATATAAAAATTAAACTGTTCAATACAAAACTCTCAAACTTTCATACTTGTAGCTGCATGTAGATCAGTTTACGTAAATAATTCCTCTATTATTAGTCAATGTCGACAGTTCTATAAAACTCTTTTCTTTTTGCTAACTTTTTGTATTGAAACAAAAAAGCAGCTAAAGCAACATAGTATACAAATTTATCAAAGCCTCAACATTTTCTGGTGAAATAAAGAGATAATTGTAATTCGTTTTTTTTTTGTTTTTGTAATTTTTTGCATCACACATATTTGTCTTTACTTGCATATTAATTTGTTTGAATTGCACAAAATAAGCCTCACAATTGCATTATTGGATTTGGATCAATTAAACTTTTGGTACGATCTATTGGCCCTTAATTATACCATATTGGGCCTTAATTATACAATATTCGATAAGATATCGAATTGAAAAAAATATATATATATATGGATCGGTTTTATTATTCGCACAAGCCGCACGTGTGATTCTCCAAAAAATATAAAATAATTATTATTTTTAATTCAGTTTTGGCCCGCCGCTGTGACACTCGCGGCATCTTTTAACATTTATTCATCAAAACCACATTGGTCTCTCATATTAACCGTCCGATCATAATCCACGTCACCTATCCGCGTCAAATTTAGATTCAACGGTTGAGATCTAATCTCAAAGACGGTACTATGGTCGAAGCTTCTCTAACCCTTTTCTCTTCCTCTTTCTCCTCTAAAAATTCTCCAGGAAAATCGAAATTTTCTCGGGAAAATCTCTACTTTTTGTTTCCGAGAAAGATGACTGGCGATGATAAGGAGTTCAAAGAAGAGCCTGAGATTCAAGTTCTAAGCGACGACGACAGTGAAGAAGAAGAAGTTAAAGACGTAGGAGAAGAAGGTAGCGACGAAGAAGAAGAAGAAGAAGAAGAGGAAGATGGAAGTGAAGGAGATGATGAAGAGGAAGACGATGATGATGAGGTTCAGGTTTTGCAGTCGTTAGGTGGTCCTCCGATACAATCAGCGGAAGATGAAGATGAGGAAGGAGATGAAGATGGAAACGGAGATGACGATGATGATGATGGAGATGATGATGATGATGACGACGATGATGATGAGGAGGATGAAGATGCTGAAGATGAGGTATGATTCTGAATTAATCAATTTTGAGTTTTTTTTTGTCGAATTGTTTAGTCTTTAGGGTTTAATATCTGAGATTAAATTGTAGATCTAGGGTTTTTAGGTTTGTCAATTCCACTGTTAAAGTTAGAATCTTTAGTGAAGAGAGATTGGATCTGTTCTAACCTAAACAGAATCTATGAACGTTCCTGGAAAAAAAATTGAGACTTTAACTAGAAATTGTTCTGTTTTATACTCAAATTAGGGTTTATACTTTCTTTTCCAAATCAAAAAGTTGTCTTTTGGGTTAAGTTTTTGTTTGTTCCTTAAGAGTAAACTTTGTGACACTGTTGTTTGAGGTTGAAAAGAACAGAGTATACTCTACTCAATCTCTGTTTTCTGATTGAAAAGTTCAAAATCTAAGGATTTGTGAACCAATTAGATTAGATTTTTGGTTTCTAATGTTCTTATCTCAAAGTCTATGCCTTTATGGTCCTTGTTCTAATGTTCTTATCTCAAAGTCTATGCCTTTATGGTCCTTGTCTTTTTGTTTGATTACTAAAACTTGTTTTAAGCATGAAACTGAAAAGATGGTTATGTTTGGTTTTGCAGGAGGATCTTGGAACAGAGTACTTAGTGAGGCCAGTTGGTAGGGCTGAAGATGAGGAAGATGCTAGTGATTTTGAGCCAGAAGAGAATGGTGTGGAAGAGGACATTGATGAAGGAGATGAAGATGAGAATGATAAGTCTGGTGGTGCTGGAAAATCTGAGGCTCCTCCGAAGCGGAAGAGAGCTTCTGAGGAAGATGAAGAAGAGGATAGTGGTGATGAAGATGATAAGAGGCCTCCAAAAAGGTAGTTTTAAAAAAAACTGACAACAACACAAAGAAGTCAAGAAGAAGAAGAAGCTTTTTATGTTATTTAAATTTGGAAGTTGTGAGATTTGAATCATTGGTTGGGGTTTATGTAAGTTTATTATGGAGCAACTAAGTAGTAGTTTTAAGTAGGGATCTTTTTTTTAATGCATTGTTGTTTTTTTTTTTAGTGAGTCAATAACCAATGAATGTTTCTCCCAACAATTTACCTTAGCTTCTAATGCTTTTTCTTTAGAGTTTTCTTTTATGTTTTTTTGTATCTTTTCTAGTTCAGATTAGTTTATAACTCTCTTATTGTTTTTAATTTTGGTTGGAGTTTTCACCGAAGCGTTGAGATGCTTGTGGTACAAAATGACTCAATCAAGATGATAACCTGATCTAATTTGAGCTGACCAATTGTAAGAGAGACCGATTAGATTATAGACAGCTGCCGACAAAAAAAGAGAGTAGAGACTTCTTGTATTTGTCTCTAGTACTTTGCTTTAACTCAATTTAAGGATGTCTGAACCAATTAGATTAGTAAGTGTGTTGTCTCTACTTTGCTTAACCTAAAATAGATGTGTACCAATTTTGGGAGAGCAAAAGAGAGAGAGAGAACCAGAGTACCAATTTTTTATTCCTACGTTTTAGGCTGTTTTTAAATCAAAAAGGTTGAAAACATTTGGATAGATTTATAATAAAAAGAGAAAACTAGGTGCGCTAGAGTTTTGATAAACAAGTGTTTAAGTCCATCTACTTTCACAAATATGTGTATCATTACAAGAGTTTGGAAATTTCAAAAAAAAAATAAAAAATTACAAGAGTTTGGCATTGCTAAAAGAGATCTTAAGGAGTTTGGCATTGCTAAGAAATTGCAAGAGTTTGGCATTGCAAAGGCCTAAGGAGTCTGGCATTAGTAATTTCGTATTACTGTTTTCCTTCAAACATGTTTAACTATTCATTTATTCCTCTTTGGTTCCAAGATTATGTTGTTTCCATGGTGATGATGTACAGCCGGAGTTATATTTGAAGATTTCAAACTATAGGCTAAAATCTATTATATAATTTTCGGATTTTTCAAACTTTTATGTATTGTAAAACTTTTATTGTCACACACACAATTTATTACATGCGTACGATCATTATATATTTATAAAAATCTCTCATAACTCCAAAGAAAAATAAACTCCAAATAAAACCTCATTCTCAATGGTAATACGACTTAGCAATGTCTCCATTAGCTCCTTTAGGATAAAATCCACCAGGAACCTTCTCGTTTCCACTTCCATACACAATTCGTAGAATCTCCTCAGGCGTTCTATCAAAAGAAAGAGACGTTGCATCACCGGCTAATACATTCCCAGTCACTTTTCCTTCTGCGCCCATGGCTTTAGGCACGGTCAATCCCTCATCTCTTAGTCCCGCTTTTCCCAATTTGTTCCTTAGTATGGAGATCTTATTCGTGAAGGCCGCGACTGTAACATTATAAGGATGGACTATGTGTGAAGCCTGAGCATATAACATTGCTCTTATCACCGCGTCCTGACCCGATTCTACTCCCAAAAGTCCTGCCACTAACTGAAAAAACGTTTGCATAATATTATGTACATATAATACGGATATTCACAAATCAATTGAGAAAAAAAACAAATCTCTCATATCAAACTTTTTTGTAACATTTTAGTCAATCTCGTAAAGATATTTTTGTGTATTTTATGAAGATTTTACTTCAAAATCAATAGAATTTCATCTAAAACATAGTGATGTGATAAAACATAAGTTACAAAAATTGATTTGTAAGATGTGGAATTTTTCAATGTAATTTATCAATGTGGAATTTTGAATATTTTCCAAAAAAAACCTTTAACTTGTAAGATGAGATTATACTAGTCAAATTTAAAGAATATTTGAGATTTGTTACCTTCCTTGAGGGTGGACATTTCAGTTTAGGGTTAGCGCCAACGTAGCCAGTGAGACCAACATAAGGAACCAAATATGAAGCAATGAGGTAATTGTAAGAATTGGCATAAGGATTAAATGGTGGCACAAATTTCTTTCCAAATGCTTTATCCATAACTTTCGCAAATGCTTTTTTACTCAAATCAAGTTGGGGCCTTGCAAATCCTTTCACCATTTTCTTGATTGCCCTGTTAGTTTATTTTTTGAAAACAAATATGTTAAATGAGATTTACATAAAAATCAAATTAAAGAATCTCAATTCTACAATATTTAACTCGTGATTAAGTATATACATTTTATATGAAATAAAATAAATATTTTACCTCAAGTGGCCAACTTCTTGCCAAGCAAACTGTAAAATAACATCTTTTGTCAAACGATCAAGATTAGCTTTCTGAGCTCCAATAGGACTTGGCCCGCCCATTGTCAAATTTGATGCGACTTTATCAAGACCAAAGCCTAATGCTCCGAACAAGAAAAATTCAGCTTCAAGATACTCCAAATTCAATGGAAACTCCAGTAGTTTCCTGTCTTGATCCACACAGTTCTTAGCATGATCTGGGCGACACATAACTTGAAGATGGTTTACGTTGAAGAAAAATAACACCACTACCATTGAAACCAACAAGCTTCTTCTCTCTTTGGTGATTGCCATTTCTAAAGATGTTTTGGCTTTTCTTATAGACTCTTTGTGATTTGATTTGGTTTAGAGTCTAAATGTGGTTTATTTATAGGGTTTAAGACTTGAGTGAAAGATTTAAAACGTCTCCTCGTATTCCGGATTATTTACTCCAGAGTGAATTTCAGTGTCAATATTCAACCATCAAAATGAATAGAGTCAATATTTCAAACCTTATTAGCATGATAATATGCTATTTTAAGAGTCTAAACTTTTTTTATTATTAATTTTGGTAATAAATATTTTGTATGAGATTAATGACTAAGGGGAATGTAATCTTTTTTTTTTGGTGGAAAACAAGAGGAATGTATTCAACCATAGACTTTATTGGAAGTATTGGATGAATCATTTGGAGATATTTGAGTTTTTAATGAGTTTTGTGATGATTTGGTTAAATTTTAGTAAATTATAATTTTGTTATTAAATTCTCTGAAATTTCACCTAAAATTATGTGATTTTGATATTTGTATTTTTAACTAAAAATCTCCTGAAATCTCATATGAAACTTTCAAATCTAATTATTAAATATTTTTAATAACATTGAATTTAACTGCACATTTAAAAATTATTAATCCAATAACAATGGATTTTAAGTGGGTGTATTGGATAAATAATTTGGAGAGATTTGAATTTAAATGAGATTTTTTTTCCTAACCAAACATTATAAATTAGAAACTCACTCCAGTATTGGTTGCCCACACTAGAAAAAAAGTGTTTACAAACATAGTTTCAGAAAATAAAATTCTTGAAATTCTTGCTAAGCAATCTGCCTGCTTATTATTCAATCTTGGGATGCAGAAGATAGAAAACTCTGGTAGAAAATCACGTAGACGAACAAGATTATCAAGCTGATTAGAGAAAGCGGGCCACTCTTCTAGAGATTGCACCATGGAAATGACCTATGCACTATCTGTTTCAAACACTTGACAATTAATTTTTGCTGAAAGAATAGAATTCAATGCCCATAAAAGTGCCTCCAATTTCGTATGTAGGGGTGAAAGCGCATTCTGATTGTATTTTGCGCCCATCAGATGACTTAATTGCATTTTGGTGAATTTTAATGAGATTTGAAATGATTTAATTGCATTTCGGTGAATTATGAATTTTGTTATTAAATTATCTGAAATCTCACCTAAAACCCTGATATTTTGATCTTTGCATTTTTAACTAAGAAATCTCTTCAAATCTCAAGCAAAAAATTTCAAATCCAATTCTTAAAATGTTTATTTTAAAATTTATGTTTTAATAACACATAATTTGTTATTTTAACTCAAATATTCCAAATGCTATGTTCAATACACCTCCTAAAAGATAATTTAAAATTCATGTTTCAATAACACATGATTGTCATTTTAAGTCAAATCTCTCCAAATGTTAGTTCAATACACTTTCTTAAGTGATTTAAATTTTAGCAAGTTTTTAGATAATTTTGGATGTATTTATAGGAAAATTTCATCATATTAACTAGGGAGTGGGCATTCGGTAAAACAGTTCGATTCAGTTTTGGAAATTCGGTTATATAAATATCAGGTCTGAATAAGAACCTAACATAATTTGGTTCAGTTCGGTTCAGAAAATTTGGGAATCAAGGTATTCGACTATATGACATCGTAGACACTAGACAAACTTTTCATTTCAACTTCCCGACGCCGGTGAAGCCATGGCTCGCAGGCGTCAGGCTCACTTTCTGACGTCGCTCTCTTGGTCTAATCTGGCTCTTGTTCTAAGAGTTTTCCGTTTGTACCCTTCTCTTCCGGCGAAGGTGTTCTCTCCGAGCTTCATGGCTTCATCTCTGCCTGAACGGAGACGAGCTCCGCCTGGCTGATCAAATATCGGGTAGATCCCGAAGCTCCCTTGTGTCTCGAGTGGTTTCGAAGACTCCCAACCCCAGATCCAAAGCCACCTCAAATGTTGAACCGGAGTTTACTCGCAAACTTGCTTCTGGAGTTATGGAGGTTATATGTGCCGAGACCCTCATCGTCCTGATGTCCCACCAGAGTGCAACTGCGATAGATCCAATTGTGAGGAAGACAGAGTTTGGATTTATCCAAATCAATCAAGCTTCTTCCACCTTTGGTCCCTTAGCCACGCTCTCCAACCTCCATCTGCCAGCGATGGCCCCTCCCTTTCTGACCACTAACTTGCCACCGCATTGCCGCCATAGCTTTTGCTCGGTTGCTGCTGGAGACAGGAAACTAGGGTTTTCCTTGTTGGACCCTTCAAATTTGGGCCCATATGGTTCGTCTTTGTGGCCCATTAGCAGAGGTGGATGCCCAACTGCATTCTCTAGGCCCATGTCTATTAACTTCTCTAAATTGACTATTTCCCTTTTGTATCTGCGTCTACACAAGGTCTCGATTTGCCGAGGACTCTTTCGAATCTTGTGTTAGCAGTTATACAAGGTCTAGTCGATTTATATCTTATGGCTTTGAGCTCACGTTGGTTTGTCTGTCCCATGGAACCCTTCGGCACGTAAGAGTACAAGTTTGATGCTACTTATACCGGCAACCTTATGGTCCAGCCTTTCGACCAAACTTTGCTCCTCTTCAAACTGCCAACTACATCAATGGCTAGAGCTGATCTGATATATTTAGACCATAAGGGTCTTGTCGTCTCACCTTCTTTGGTTAAGGAGAGATGTTTGTTACCAATTTCCTCCCATTGTGAGAGATCACTTTCACCTTCATCCCTCATAGGGGAGATAATCACTCTGTCATGTTCCATCTCGATGAGAGGAGAAGTTTTTTCGGGCTCAAAACCGGAAAACCGTACCACTCCTTTTACTGCATTGTTATCTTGTGTAGCGGTCTGTCCGGGACCTGAAGATACAACCAGTTTTATCTCATGAGACTTCGAGGTAGAGGATTTGTTTCAACGTCACAAGTTATGGTGACTATGTGGCTAGCTTTTTGGCCATGCCGTGAATGCTATCACTACAAGAAAACACGCTAGAACAGACGGAAAAATCCGTCGGAATTGGCCAATTCCGACGGATTTCCGACGGATTTTTCCGTCTGTTCTATCTCGTCGGAAAAAAAAATTCCGTCGGAAATCGTCTGACGGATTTCCGACGGACATATTTCAGACGGATTTCCGACGGATTTCTGACGGATATAAAATTTTATTAATAATATTAATAATATTTAATTTATTGTAATTAATATTAATTAATTGCAATTAATTATAATTAATATATAAAATTAATTCGGAATAAATATAAATTAAGATTTAAAATTATAATTATAAATAAATTTTAATTATAAATTTTTAATTACAATTAAAATTAAAATAAAAAATTAAAAAATAAAATTCTTCTTCTTCTTCTTCTTCTCACCGAAGAAGAAGAAGTGATATATAAAAACAAAATTCCGACGGATATATCCGTCGGAAATGGCGAAAAAAATTAATATTTGTAGGTGTTTTTCAAAAATATTTGGAACATACGCGCCTATATTTTTTACTATCTGTCGGAAATCCGTCAAAAATTTCCGACGGATTTTCGATGGATAGCAAAAAATTTAAACAAATTTAATTCACGCGGGCAACTTACGCGGTCAAATTTTTATTTTCCGTCGGAAATCCATCGGAAATTTCCGACGGAAAATGAAAATTTTTAATTAAACTCATATGTAACATATTTCACACATTTGATATATAGTATCCGTCAAAAATCCGTCGGGAATTTCCGACGGATTTCCGACGGGTTTGTGGTTTCGTGGTCATTTACGATCCGTTTCTCTTGAAATATGTTTGTAATATGATTTGTTACTCATTTCAATGATAAAATACTAACAAATACTTTGTTACATATTAAATATACCAAAATTAGAAAATTTTATTTGTTATGTTTATAAATCATTGCTTAAGTATATGTATCATTGTCTAACATGTAAACATGATTGTATGAATTTTTCTAATTTTGGTATATATGATATATAACAAGGTTTTTTGTATTATATTGTGATTGAAATGAGTAACATAGCATAATACAAACATATTTCAAGTTAAACGGATCGTAAAATACCACGAAACCACAAAACCGTCAGAAATCCATCGGAAATTACCGACGGATTTCCGACGGTTTTATGGTTTCACGTGTCGCGTTCTAAGGTTTAGTCTGACATATGACTAGACAAGCCGAAAAAAACAAATTCCATCAAAAATCCGTCGGAAATCCGTCAGAAATCCGTTTGAAATCCGTCTGAAATCCGTCTGAAATCCGTCGGAAAATTCAGACGGATTTCAGACGGATTTCCGATGGAATCGTCAATTTTCATGTCTATCGGAAATGCATCGTAAATCCGTCAGAATTTTCCGACGGATTTATATTCCGTCGAAAATTCCGTCGGTTTTGCGGTAAATTTCTTGTAGTGTATGCTAAGGTCAGTCGATGAGTTTGGGCTGAAGTCTGCTTCTTCTATGAGTGGTCTCGTTTTAGTTGGTCTCCATATCTCTCCTGATGATTTATCAAGCTTCTTAAAACTTGTCTCTATCTTCATATTTGGCTTGCTCTAATTTTATAGTGTTTATGTATGTTTTCGGTTTGTGTCCGATAAAGTTTCTCTTCATGTAAACATTTAGCAATGAATGAAGTATTTGTGACAAAAACAAAAAGGCATTCGGCTATACAAATATTAGGTCTGAATAAAAACCAAACTTAATTTGGTTCTGTTTGGTTCGGAAAATTTGGGATTTGAATTTTTTTTAATATAAATATTAGGACTGAATAAAATAAATTTTATTTAGTTATTTCGACTTATTCGGGTTAAAATTTGATAAATTTGTTTAATTTTAACATAATTTCAGTGAATTGTGCAATTATGCTTTTATTTAACCTGATTAAAACTTAACATTATAGAGTATAAAAATGTTATCAAAACATTGTTGTGAATTCTAAAATGAAATAAATATCAACCTGGATTTTTTGGATATGAATTTCTATAAACCCCATTTTGGTTCAAAATATATATCAATTTGGGTTTGAGTTATTTGAATTGTTCTTTAGATAACTAAAAAAACTAAATTAACCCAAAATATCTTTACATAAATTATAGAGATTATTAAATATTAATTTAAAATCGCCTAACTTAAATTTAGTAATATTCTATTAAGTCAAAGATATATGTCATATATATTTTTAGTATAAAAGACGCCTAACATATATTATATTAAACATACATGTTAAATTTATTAATTTCAAATACATTGGTTTTTAACGATTTTATTTTTACGTTTGTTTTGTTATTAGATTTTAGTCTAGTTTTATGTTTGACAATTGGATTTTAATCTAGGATACGAAAAACAATATTTTTGTTTTTGTGAGAATTTCATTAATTAGTTTTTATTTAAAGAATAAATTACTCTGTTTTGTAGAGCAAAAGAGAGAGATAAAGAGAGAAAAATATCGCATATTGTCTCTACTTTGCTTAGGTTACTTAGAAGTCGAAAGGGTCACAAGGTAAGAGATTGTTTTAGGTTGTGTTTAAATCCAAAATATATTTTTTTTTTGATAAACACATCCAAAATATGTTGCAAACATCTAGACAGATTTCTAAAAGAAGGAGAAAACTCGGTGCACTACAGTTTTGATGAATAAGTGTTTAAATCCATCTACTTTATAAAAAATGTGTGTTTAATTACAAGAGTTTTGCGTTGCTAAAGAGATCTTGAGGATTTCGACATTGTTAAGAAGCTGTAAGAGTTTGGCATTGCTAAGGCCGAAGGAGTTTCGCATTAGTAGTTTCATTTTACTGTTCTCCTCAGACAAGTTTGCTACTTCAAATTTTAAACTATTGATTTATTCCTCTTTGGTTACCATATCGTGTCCATGGTGATTATGTATATTGCCAGAGTTACCCACCTAAGTTGTCGGTTGTCGGTTGAGAGAGCGCAAATTTTGATTGCTTCCTTCTCCGACAATCTTATCACCGGCCGTCTATACTCTCAAATCAGATTCAAACTGTGACTGCTCCATACATTGGCCGTACATTTATCCAGAGCCATGATCAGTTCTTTTCAGTTTAACTTCGTTGGCAACGTGTAATTTTCTTACATTTTCAAACTTTTTATTACATTAATACGATATTATTTGTATAATCTCCTATAAAACCAAAAACCTAAGAACTACAAAGGAAAATAAACTTCAACTAAAACTAAACCTCATTCCCAACAGTAACCAAATAAAACTAAACCTTATTCCCAACAGTAACCAAATAAGACTTAGCAATTTCGCCATCAGCTCCTTTAGGGTAAAATCCACCGGGAACTCTTTCATTTCCACTTCCATACACAATCCGTAAAATCTCCTCAGGTGTTCTATCAAACGCAAGCGACATCTCATCACCAACCAATACATTCCCAATCACTTGTCCTTCTGCACCCATGGCTTTAGGCACGACCAATCCCTCATCTTTCAATCCTGCCTTTCCCAATTTGTTTCTTAAATCCGAGATCTTATTCGTGAAGGCCGCGACCGTGACACCATAAGGATAAACTATGTGTCCCGCCCGAGCATATAACATACCTCTTATCACCGCATCCTGACCCGATTCTACTCCCAAAAGTCCTGCTACTAACTGAAAAAAACGTTTGCATAAGCCATATATAAGATTATGTGTATATATATTATGGATATTCAAAAAAATATTCATTCAAAATAAACTCATCATTCTTGTAAAGTACCGTGTTTTGATCAGCTTTTTCTAATACATATTTCGATATAACAGTTTGAATATATCAAATAATTTTTTTGTAATTAGAAGAAATTTTAGACATAACTTGTAAATAGAATAATTTCCATTTTATGAGAGTTTACCTCTCAATCAATGACATATTATCTAAACACATATTGATGTGTGATGAAAAGTAATTAATGACTTTTATCAGAGTTTAGTGAGATTACTTTTTTCAATGTGGAGTTTTGAATCTATACATAAAACCTTAGTTGTGGTTGTAAGATGAAACTATATCAATGGAAATATTTTAGATTTGTTACCTTCCTTGAGGCTGGACATTGCAGTTTAGGATTTGCGCCAACGTAGCCGGTGAGACCAACATAAGGGACCAAATATGAAGCAATGAGGTAATTGTAAGAGTTGGCATAAGGATTAAATGGTGGCACAAATTTTCTTCCAAATGCTTTATCCATCACTTTCGCAAATGCTTTTTTACTCAAATCAAGTTGTGGCCTTGCAAATCCTTTCACCGTTTTCTTTATTGCCCTGTCAATTATATATATATATATAGATTATGTCAACAATGCGACATACATAAAAAAGAATATCAAATTACAGAATCTAATATCTACTACATTTGATTCGGTAAGTGTTATACTGGTATACTAATACCCATAAATAGCGATTTACAAGAAACGATGCTTTTGTTCTCCTAGAAATATTTTCTGGCCTTTAACAACAACACAAAAAAAAATTACCTCTTCTAGCTAGCCAACCATTAAAAAAAAAAAAAAAGTTTCCTTGTCTAATTATAATTTTACGGAAAACAAATTGCGTCTAGTTTTTAAATTTTAAAAAAATTAAACACAGATAATATAATCACAGCTCAAAACTATATATGAAACAAGATAAACATTTTACCTCAAGTGGCCAACCTCTTGCCAAGCAAACTGTAAAATAATATCTCTTGTGAAAGGATCAAGATTAGCTTTCTGAGCTCCAATAGGACTTGGCCCTCCCATTGTTAAATTTGGTGCCACTATATCAAGACCAAACCCTAGTGCTCCGAACAAGAAAAACTCAGCTTCAAGATACTCCAAATTCAATGGAAACTCCAATAATTTCCTATCCTGATCCGTACAGTTCGTTGCCTGAACGTCTGGACAACTCATAACTTGAAGATGGTGAACGTTGAAAAGGCAAAATACCATCACCGTTGAAACTAACAAGCTTCTTCTCTCTTTGGCGATTGCCATTTTCTAAAAATGTTTTGGCTTTTTCTTTGTTTGGTTCTTTGTGATGATTTGAATTGGGTATGGGTTTGAAGGTGATTTTATTTATAAGGGTTTAGGATCAACTTAAGTGAAAAGCTAAAGAAGTCGTCTCTTTTCCCGGGTTATTTACTCCGGAACGGATTTCGTGGATACTGCCACGTGGCTTTTTAACTCCTATATGAGTTCCACGTAAACATTTGACGATTTCAGATACTATTCTTAGGACACATCTTTTGGTGATGAGAAATGAACGGGAAAGTCTCTTTGTCTTTTTGTCTTCGATTGATAAGAGTTAGGTTGAATATTCTTTATATGCCATCTATTAAATGTAGGAAATTAAATGATAAAATGTTATTGAAATAATCTTAAGTTTTGTAATATCCAAATATATACACACATGTATATAAGATGTCAAAAAAATACACATATATCTGCTTGAATAATCAAAGTTGAGTTAAATCCGTAAACAAAAAAAATCAAAGTTGAGTTAAAATGATGAAATTTGAGTTACTCTTTGGTAGGATTTAGGACGGATCATCTTTTGGACTATGAGAAATGAACGGATAAATCTTTGTTTTTTGTCTTTTTGAGTTTATTTGATAAGGGTTAGATCAAATGATAGATAAAATAGTCCTACTTTTCTCAATTGATCCAAAATATATTTGCTTGACATGACGAAATTTTAGTTGAATAATAGAAGGATAACGCATGACACCAACTCTGTATACGAACAAAAACACATTTATCTAAAAAAACTGTCTACGAAATAGCATATCTTATAATTCGATCTGCAAGAAAATAAGTCTTAGATAATAAAATATGCATTAATTAAGTCCTGTTTATAAAAAAAAATCACGCAAACCAATCTAAACTAAATTCAGATGAATTTTAGTTCACTTTCCTTGTTTTTCGAATAATGAAGCAATCTTTCTCTCATCCCAAGGATCTCGTTTAGCAAATTCGTTTTTCTTTTTTATCAAAAAAAAATTCGTGTTTCTTTTGTGTGCTTCATTATACATGTACATTCTCGGTCGCCCGAAACATAAACACAGGTTAAGCCACCATTTTGGATCACCAACTTTAAAAAAATTTTAGAAACTATAAATATATATATTTTTGCCATAACATTTGAAACTCATAATATTTTAGAGAGGCCACATATTTCTTTTTAAACCTTATCAAAAATTATTTGAGGTGTACTATATCGCAAGAAATACTGAACGGACTAGTTTTATTATCAATCGAGAGAGGTATGATTGAAAAAATAGATTATGAGGGTGTAATGAACGATTTTACAAAGAAAAATGAGAAAAAATTATATTTACTAAATAAGATATAAAAAAAAAATTAACTTTAATAATATATTATAGATTTTTTTTATTAAACTATAAAAAAGGCCATAATTTCACCTGAAACTTTTAAATCAAATTCTAATCATGTTTTCAATAACAGTGGAAGTGTATAATTTAAAATCATTAATCCAATAACACTGGATTTTAAAAGATATTTTAAAATTTATGTTTCAATAACATATAATTTATCATTTAAACTCAAATCTATCCAAATATTCATTCCAATACACCTCCCTAAAGCTTATTTAAAAAATGTCTTGAAATCACACCAACAAATTTTACTTGTGCTACAAGTAATATGTATACACTTGATCATAAACATAGGAAGGTTCAACACAACAATCAATCTATCTAACACCCTAAACCACTCAACTTATCATGTATATACGTCTCATGCTTTTTTGTGCGCTTACTATGCATCATTCACACCACATCACATCATATGATAACCTCAGATCAATCGTTCTAGACCGTGCTTATGTCCGTAGTTTTAAGAGATTTTTGGCAACATTTTCTCCTGCTTAGTTTTTCAAACGACAAACTACCACATATATAGAAATCGCAATGGAAAGAATTTTTTTTTTCTTTTTTTGTTAAAACTGTATGAGTTTTGAACCTTCGGTTTTCAATCTCCCTAGTTTTTGGAGGCAGTTTTGGAAATTTCAATTTAAAAAATAACTTTTCGTACTAAAGAAGAATTTTCGTTCGCAATTTTCGTACTTGATTTTGAAGATGTGGAAGAAATCGCCAGATAATCCTCTTAACCAGGTTTGTGAAACTCCATCTAATGTTCATCTAGTGTCAATTTTCTCTCGACCTCACGCGTTTCGATCTCCATATTGTTGTTATTTGCGTTTTGAATCAAATATTCTCTCTATTTAGTTTTTTTTTTATCCCCTGTTCAATTGTGTTTCCTAATTTCTATTTCATTGCGCCCAGATTGAATCAATTGATTCAAGACTAATTCTGGTTCTACATGATTATGAAGGTACGCCAATCAACCAAGAGTTTGATCTGAAATTTCTAAAACCAGCTCTTGTATCTCTTCTCCGGGATCATTCATATGATGGTCCGATGACATATAATGTAATAGTGGGAGATAAAACCGACCAGCGTAAAATCCATCCAGATATGGGTGAGAAGTTGATTCAAATGAAGGATACTATAAACTTTATTGATTGTGCATCTCACGAGAAACAAGCGGCAGATAAGTACATTCATGAGGTTCTGAGAAGATTGAGAGACGACAATGTTGATGTGGTAGTGGTCCTGATAGCCGCTGATGGTGGGTTCCCAGAGATCTCAAAGAGTTGATCCCAAATCACCATATCATACTATTGTGTCCTGATATAAATCACACGAATAATAGGTTGATAGCATTTAAAAAGATGATGTCTTATGAAAATCCTAAAGCCGTCGTGTTCTTGCATTCTTGGGCGAAGTTGTTGTTGGCAACCCAGGGCGGATCCACACAAGGAGGTTGGGGTCAGCTGATACCCCATTAATTTTATTTTTTTAGTGGTGTAATTTTATTGATTTTAGATGAATTTATTGGTTTTGAACTCACAAAAAAATAAAATTTTCTAGCCCATTTAATATTGAATCCACAAATTAAAAAAGTTTCTTTATTTGTTATGTGACCCAAGTTAAAAATGCCCATTTATATTTTCAACTTTATTAAAAATAGAAAAATAGAAAACTTAATTATTTCAATTCACGTAATAATCTCTTCAACTTCTCCTCTCAGTTTTGCATCTTTTCTTTGGCTGTTCTTCACCTTCGTCCAAGTAAGTCCAAGTTTGAAATAAAATTTTTCTTTCAATTTTTATTTATTTAATCATTAAATCTATTTGTGTATGAACAAAATTAGTATGTATTAATCTATATATATTTGTTAATTGCTGTAAAATTTGTGACTTTGAATAACATAAATTATTTAGTTTAGCGAATGATTTATGATTATGATCAAAGATAAAAGATAAATTAACATAGAAAAATAGGGTTTTGATATTATCCATAATACAACTTATAAACTAGTGAGCATGTGACCAATTTGCTAAACTATCACCATTCACGATGCTAAACCTGAATTGTTTTACCAATCTTTTTTTTTTGTAATTGAATTATAAGAATAATGATAAAAATGACTTCTAACTTAAATTATTAGAATCATGTACACTTTTTTATGTGCAATTTAAGTTAGAAAAAATATTTAATTCTTTGTTATTTCTATTTCAGATGAATTAAACGTCACTGAAGAAATTTTTGAAAAGAAAAGATTCACCTTCATCTTGCAGTAATTTAGATGATTTGCCATCAGATCCTGCTGATCGAAAAAGAATAGCAGATTATCATCCAAATCAAAGAGATGAGATAATTTGCAAATACTTGGTTAAAGGTCCTTGCCAGCCATGGGGTCATAATTTTAAACAAACGCTGATAGGAGATGTATTGAGGCGATTTAATGCAACTTGGTTCGATATGTTTGAAAGCTGGTTAGAGTATAGTGTGAAAAAAGAAGCAGCTTTTTTGTCTCTGTTGTTACTTATTCAGGGATAATGTTGGTAAGAGAGGAAAAAATGAGATATGAAACATTGAAGGGTTCTCTAGTTGGAAGAAGTTTGAAAGAATTTCAAGACATGGAACAAGTACTTTTCATAAAAATGAAGTCATGAAGTGTGAAAACTTGAAGAATCAAAGTTGTTCTATCAAGCATGCTCTGCATAAAAAAGATGATATTATGAAGAATGAGTATCGAGTTCGGTTGAATACTTCAATTGATGCTTCCAGATACTTATTACGACAAGGATTATCTTTTCGTGGTCACGATGAGTCAGATATATCTGCTAACAGAGGTAATTTTGTAGAGCTCTTGAAATACACTGCTGAACAAAATGAAGATCTGAGTAAAGTTGTTTTAGAAAATGCTCCTTGAAATAATCAAATGATGTCTCCAAAGATTCAGAAAGATATAGTGAATTGTTTTGCTGAAGAGCTAGTCAAATCTATTGTTGAAAAAATTGATCATGATGTTTTTGGTTTATTGGTGGATGAGTCGGCTGATGTTTCTGATAAAGAACAAATGACGGTAGTGTTTCGTTTTGTTAATAAAAGTAGGATGGTCAAAGAAAGATTCTTGTGTATTACTCATGTGAGCGATACATGTTCTACATCTTTGAAAGCTGCTATTGATGATTTGTTTGCAAAATATGGGCTAAGCATTAAAAAGATGAGAGGACAAGGTTACGATGGATCAAGTAATATGAGAGGTGATTTCAATGGGCTAAGGTCATTAATTTCAAAGAAAACCTCATCAGCATATTATGTCCATTACATGTTATAGCGGTTGCAAAAAAAACATTTTCATGTTGGAGGGTTTTTTTTATATGATTTTTTTATTGTTGAATGTGGTAGGAGCTTCATGTAAAAAAAAAGATATGATCCGAGAGAGTTATAGAAAAAAAATTGAGGAAGGAATTAATAATGACAAAATCAGTACTAGAACAGGGTTGAATCAAGAGGTTTCTCTTCAAAGACCAAGGAATACTCGTTGGAATTCTCACTATAAAACTCGGTTGCATTTGATTGCGTTATTTTCTTCTATTGTTGAGGTGCTCGAGTACATTCAGAATGAAGGCGTAGAAGACTTGAAAAGACTTCAAGCACATGGTCTCCTCAAGTACTTCCATAGCTTTGACTTTGTGTTCTATTTGCAAATGATGATACATGTTTTAGGGCTCACGGAGAACTTGTCTATGGTGCTACAAAGAAGAGATCAAGACATTTTGAAAGCTATGTCATTGGTTAAATCAACTAAGAGACAACTTCAGAAATTTAGGGATGATGGATGGGATTCTCTCATGAGTAAAGTTTTTTTTTTTTGTGAGAAACATGATATTGAAAAGGTTGACATGGAAAAAAATTTTGTTGACTCAAGGAGACCAAGAAAATATCAGGAGTATCAAATATGCATCACTACAAGGTCAATTGCTTATATGTTGTCTTGGATTTGCAGCTTCAGGAGTTTAACGATCGCTTTAATGAGGTGAACACTGAATTGCTGATTTGTGCTGCTTTTTTATCTCCTATTGATTCATTCTCTGAGTTTGACCACTCAAAGTTGATGAGGTTATCTAAGTTCTATCCAGATGATTTTACTCCTAATGAGTACATATCTCTTGAGCGAGAATTAGATATCTACATTGATAATATTTGAAATGATGAAAGATTTACTCAATTAAAGAATCTTAGAGAACTTGCTTGTATGTTGGTGGAAACTCGAAAACATATGTCACATCCTTTGGTGTATAGACTTTTGAAGTTGGTTTTTATTTTGCCTGTTGTAACTGCAACTGTTGAGAGATGCTTTTCAGCAATGAAGATCGTGAATACACATCGACGCAATCGGATTGGAGATCAATTTTTGAATGACAGCTTAGTTTGTTATATCAAGAAAGATGTATTCCAGACTATTACTAATGAAACTGTGATGACAAGATTTCAGGATATGAAAGAACGCAAACTGATTTTGTAGGATGTTTTTTTATCAACGGTATTGTAAGACATTTCATATATATATTTTAAAAAATTTTAGTTATGTTTTGATTCCAGTGAAAAAAATTCCAAGGTCCGCCACTGTTGGCAGCTAAGCAGTTGGAAGCTGAGCAGTTGAAAACTGAGCGTGAAGCCCAGGGTACAGAGAAGGTTCACATCAACATTGTGGTTATTGGCCACGACGACTCTGGAAAATCGACAACAACTGGTCACTTGATCCACAAGCTTGGTGAAGAAGCTGCCGAGATGGGCAAGAGCTCTTTCAACTTCGAGACCAGCAAGTATAAGTGTACTATCATTCATGTTCCTGGGCATCGTGATAACATCAAGAACATGATTACTGGTCCCTACCAGGCTGATTGTGCTGTCCTTATCATTGACTCTACCAAGGATGATTTTAAAGTTGGTTTCAATGGTCAGACTGTAGAGCACGCTCTTCTTGCTTCCACCCTTGTATCCAGTCAAATGATTTGCTGCTGTAACAATGTAACTAATGTTCTATCTGTTATATGATAATATGTTCTTTTTGTTTGTGTTTCGTCTTGTTAATTAGTTTACTTTATGTTCTTTGCAGATGGATGCCACCACCCCTAAGTACTCCAAGTCTAGGTACGATGAAATCATCAAGGAGGTGTCTCTTTTCCTGAACAAGGGTGGTAAAAAATATGACAACATGATTGAGAGGTCCACCAACCTTGACTGGTACAAGGGACCAACCCTCCTTGTGGCTCTTGACCAGATCAACTTTCCCAAGAGGCTATCAACAATCTCCTTCGTCTCCCAGTTTAGGATGTCTACAAGATTGGTGATACTGGAACGGTGGTGGGTCGTATTGAAACTGGTAAGCTGAAGCCAGGTATGCTTGTCACTTTTACTCCCTCTAGTCTGACCACTAAGGTCAAGTCTGTTGAGATGGACCCAGTGACAACGTTGTGTTTACTGTCGAGGGAAATCTTGCCTTCATGGATTTGAAGCGTGGGCATGTTGCCTCCAACTCCGAGGACGACCCTGCCAAGAGTGCAGCCAACTTCACCGTATATGTCTCCTTCATAAATTCCCCTGGTCAGATTGGAAACGGTTACACCCCTGAAATATATTGCCACACCTTGTACACTACCCTCAAGTTCTCTAAGATCTTGAAAAAGGTTGACAAGCGTACTCATAACCTTATTGAGACGGAACCCAGCTTGTTGACGAATGGTGATGGTGGTTTTGTGGAGATGACTCCGACCGTGCCCATGGTTTTTGAGACCTCCTCTACGTACTTAACACTTGGACTTTTTGCTTTGAGAGACATGGGGCAGATTGTTGCAGTCGTTTATATCACGAGCGTAAATAAGCAGGACCCCACCGGTGCCTAGGTTACCAAGGTTGCCGTCAAGAACGGTGAATTGTCATCAAAACTCTATCCGAAAGATGAAAGAACAAAATCGTTAGTTTAGTTAGGTATTTCGTCGCTTGTTTGTTTTAAGTCAACGATGTTATTATAGCTCATAAACAGATGTATCTGCCTCTAATGGATTTGTCTTTAGATTGGAAGGTTTAAAGCGAATGAATGAGTGGTTTTTAAGGTGTTGAGACTTGAGATTCAGACAATGGCGTATCGTTTGGATTTATCTGAAAATTTGCTTTGTGAAATCATTTATGTAAGTCTTGATCAAGAAACTTGTAGGTTTCTTTTAGGCATTTGGTCGAACATTTTACCTGCATTTTGAAGTTTGTACACACATCTTTCAAAAGAATTTTGTTTGCAGAATTTTGGGTTATAAAGAGAAAACTTTTACACTGTTGAGAAATGTTTTAAGGTTTAAAAGCCAACAAGTGATATGTTGCCATTTTAGCATGTTTTAAAGTTCATTTCTCATATAGTTTCTTGCATCTACATTGTATAATAGGAGATTAGTTGCATATTTGCATGTTTCCCTTGTCTTTAGATCCTGGAGTGATGCTTACAACATGATGAATCAAATTGGAGTCAAGAAGATCGAAAGTGAAGCATTTGATGAAGAAAGGGAGCCACATGGATTATGTAGCGGCTCCAGTGAAGTCGGTGGGTGCCAGCGGGATACTGTAGCGGCCAGAGCTTGACCGATACGAAGCCGCTGATATTTCTCTGGGCAAGATAGCGGTCAGGCGTAGCGGTCATGTGTGGGTCGATGGATGTTAGCGGTTACTTGTAGCGGTCCAACTGCAACCGGTATGAAACAGCGAGCATGTGTAGCGGTCTGAGCTAGGCCGGTGGTCGACAATGATCTCTTGTAGCGACCAGGAGTAAACCGCTGGAGTTAGAAGTATTTTGACTTTTTCAAAATTATTGACCGGTTCAATTCAGGTTTGACTTGGTTTAGCATGTTAACCAAGTTATTTTATTTTGACTATAAATAGCTGGAGAGAAAAAAACCTAAAGGGGATGCTTTGTTTTAGAGAGATTTTGTTTAAGCTTCTTTTGGATATTTTTATGAATCTCTTTGATCTAAGTTATCGAATCTTCTTAAATCTTTCAACTATTCTTCTTATACTCATGATTATGCATCAATCAAACCAATTGATTTGTGTTTTCATGACTATGAGTGAGTAGTCTTTTAGATGAGTTTAGGGTTTGGTAATTTAGATGATTTGGTGGATTGATGGTGATGTTTAGGACTAGATTATATGTTACTCCTTCATTTAGGTTGATTATATTGCTAGATTAGGCAAGAGATTGTTAATCTAGATCATTTGCATTTTTATGCCCACAAGGTGTTTATTAAAATGCTTGAATGAAACCTAAATGTGCATTTCATTCCTTACCTATGAGAATAGTTGACTAGGATGAATTGTGGTTGGATTAGACTTGATTCTTAATGCTCAATGATCATTTTTAATTGCTAATGAGAGTTATTGTTGATTGAATGATTGTTGAAGAGATTATTGACATGAGAGTGGATTAGTCTTATTTGTTGATCTTTTAGCCTAGGATTTTGCTCATCATATGTTCTTGCATCATCAAACTTCCATCATTTCATCTTAATCATAACCATTTCGGAGACTCATCACCTTTTATTATTTAATTTTAAACCGTTTTTACCGCTTTATTTACATTTAAAGTTTATTTGAAACCACTTAAACCCTTGTTTGCTTAGATTAAAATGAGACTTGGATTCTTGGTGAGTTAGATGCTCGTTTCTCCGTGGATTTCGATACCTTTTATGCTATAACGGTATAAGGGTTATTTGATAGCCCGGTTTGCAAAAACCAATATATCAACAAGTAATAAGCAGATTTCAATACCGGAACTGGAAACTAGATTGGAAGGTGTAATGTCACTTCTTGAACCAATTGATTCAATGTAGTGAAAATTTTGTGTAGGTGAGTACGATATGCAAATTGGGATTGATTCCTACACGGTTATACGATTAATTTAATTACCATAGTTTTATTGGACTAAACATCATTAGAGACTAGAGACCAACAAATCATTTTGATTAGCTAATGACTTATATGGTAGACAATCCCCAAGTCATAGTTCAACCAGAGTCACACATACATATGGTCTCCAAAAGAAACTTTGACCTTTTGTTTATTTCATTCCCATAAATTTACACATTCTCTATTCTACAAATGCACATATATATATATATATATAGACGTCCCTTTCATTTTCATAAATTTGCTTCTTTCTTCTTATTCTTCTTCTGTTTAGGAAATATTGATCAATGAGATGTTCCCAGGACCAGAAATTCGCTCTGTTACCAATGATAACCTCATCATTAACGTATTTAACAAACTCGATGAGCCTTTTCTTATTTCATGGTATGGATTTTTGGAAAAATGTATTTTGAAATTGCATGGAATTCGAAAACAATAGTTTTTTTTAGTGAAACTTAATACAATGGTACTATTTTGTAGGCAAATTATACATCAAATATAAATATTTTAATGAAAATAACACAATACTATGCTTTAATCATAAAATTAAACGGTTAATCATTGCATGCAATTGCTTACATGTAAGTTCTTATTTATATAACTATTTTAAAATAAATGGTTAATTTTGTTTGCTACAAAGGGCCGGAATTCAAAATAGAAAAAACTCGTTCCAGGACGGAGTATACGGAACGACTTGCCCAATTCCGCCGGGGAAGAATTACACCTATGCTCTTCAAGTTAAGGACCAAATCCGAACTTTTTATTTTAATACAGAAAAACTCACAATTTCAAATAACGTTTCCGATAACAACGTAATTCAATCAATGTTCATAAAACACAGAAAGAATGATCCCATCTACTAGAGTTAGAAGGATCTAATCTCAAGCAACACAATGAGGAATACAATTTCAGAGTTACAGAAGAAAGAATTGAAGAAGATGAAGTGTACAGACTCAAAATTGACATGAATGAATGAAAATATATTCTCAGCTTCCTTTATACGCGACTAACTTCTTCTTGACTTCTCAAATGCTTCTCAGCCATTGACTCTTCTTTTAATCTCAGCCCTCCACGTGATCGGACTGATGGTTAGATGTGGCCAGACGGAGAACGTCATGTCGCCAGACTTGGCACTTTCGATGTACTCCTTCAAGCACAACTCGACGGCAACGCGACCCGGGACATTTTACGTTATGCCCCATAAGGATCGATGTATCGTCGGCGAACTTCCGGGCAGAGACCCGTATTGGCAAGAACGATACTTCTTTTTCCGCATCTCTCCCGCATCAGTTGGGGATTTTGATTTTGGAAAATTGCTGCACGAGTGGCGTAGCGTGACTAGCCGCCGTTTCTTGCTGTATGTTTCTTACTTACTCTGCTTTACTAAGGATTTTATGTTTTTCTGTTTTGCAGCTACTCTGGATATAGTTGCTTTCACTCCGGAGTTGAGAGAGTTGACCGTACAGCATGTATAGGTCCGGGTTGGCGTCTTATTGCAGACCAAAGTTCCTCCGACAGCATGCAATCGGCCCTAAGAATGTCTTGTTAGCTAAAAATATGTTTGTCTGTTTTCAGTTTGACATCCTAACTGGTTTGCATCCAACGCCAGCTGTTTGTGGATGTCCAGAGTAGAGGAAGCAAGGCTTTTGATTAAGCAAATTGGTATAAATATGCTTTGATTTTTCTGCCATTTTAATTTTACATTTATGTAAAAGAATTTCTCTGCTGAAGAAGCTATCTCCTAATAGATGCTTAATTTATACTTGATATGATTTTGATAAGTATGCTTATACAGAGAATTTATACATATTCTTCTTCTTTTTCCAGAGTCATTTGATAGAGGAATGTATGCTGGACCTGTTGGATTCTTTGGTGGTGGAGACAGTGAATTTTCTGTAGGCATAAGATCTGCTTTAGTCGAAAAGGTGAGCTATTTTTTAACTAATGTCAACTTTCCCAAGTGTAGCAAACACTACAAGAAATCTACCGCAAAACCGACGGATTTTCCGACGGAAATATTTTCCGTCGGAAATTTCCGACGGCTTACCGACGGATTCCCGAGATTATAAAATTCCGACAGATTTCCGACGGAAATTCCGTTGGAAATCGGAGCCGTTATATTCCGACGGATTTCTGACGGAATTTCCGACGGAAATTTATATTCCGATGGATTTCCGACGGATATCCGTGCCGTTTTAAATCCGACGGAAATCTGATGGATATCCATGCCGTTATATTCCGACAGATTTCTGACGGCCTATGGAAAAATGTCGGATAATATGAACGTTAATGTATCCGTTGAATTTACCGTTGTAAGCCGACGGATTTCCGATGGAAATCCGACAGAAACGAGTTTATATATATGTTTCATCCTTCCTCCATCCCATTACACAACAATCTTAATTTCATATCTCTCTCTCATTTCTTGTTTACTTAATACGAATTCTATAAAAAAAGTGAAAAATATGTCTAGATATTTTCGATCATGGATGGACGAACCATTAATGGATCCGGAGACGAACAACTAGAACGAGGAGTATGCACGAGGCATATACGAGGTCATGGAAGTGGCGGGAAAGCAACCGCGTGTTCAAAAATCAAGTAAGTTAAAATGTCCATGTTCAATTTGTAGGAATTCTTGTAATGTTGCGATAGAGATAGTTTGGCATCATTTGTGTAGTAATGGGTTTACGCCAGGTTACAAGATATGGTATTTACATGGAGAAACAAATGTTGAGTATGGTAGTACTAGTGAACCAACTGTCTCAGATTGTTTAGGAGGTAGCACGGAAGTAGATGTAGGTGTAGGGAGCGTGCAGATGGTGAATGATGCGTTTAGAGAGAATGTCGAGTTTAGCGGTGAAGAAATATATAGGTTCGAAGAACCTAATGTAGAAGCAAGAAGATTTTTTGATATGTTAGATGCTGCAAAGCAACCACTATATAAAGGGTGTAAAGAAGGTCATTCGCCTTTATCAGCTGCAAGTAGATTGATGACGATTAAGACGGATTACAATTTGGCAGAGGAGTGCGTTGATGCGATAACAGATTGGGCGAAAGATTTATTGCCAGAAGATAATCTTTTACCCGGATCATACTACAAGGTACAAAAACTTGTATCTGGTCTTGGGTTACCGTATAAGGTAATAGATGTGTGCATCGACAACTGTATGCTATATTGGAGAGAAGATGAAAACCGCAAAAGATGTAGATTTTGTCGTAAACCACGGTATCAGGAAAGTAGTAGCAGAATTCAAATTCCATATAAACGTATGTGGTATTTACCAATAACAGAGAGGTTGAAGAGGTTATATACTTCTCAGCGCACAGCAGAGCCAATGAGATGGCATGCAGAACATCGTCAAGATGGAGATATTACACATCCTTTAGACGCAGAAGCTTGGAAACATTTTCAATCATTGTATCCGGAGTTTGCGTATGAGCGAAGGAATGTGTACCTCGGGTTATGTACAGATGGTTTTAACCCATTTGGGAAGCATGGAAGGAAGTATTCGTTATGACCCGTAATTGTAACCCCTTACAATTTGCCTCCATCTTTGTGCATGCGTAGAGAATTTTTATATCTATCGATTCTTGTTCCCGACCCAGAGCATCCGAAGAGATCACTTGATATATTCCTCCAGCCATTGATCTATGAGTTACAAATGCTATGGGAGCATGGTGTGGAAGCGTACGATGTTTTGACCCAGCAAAACTTTAAGATGCGTGCGGTGCTTATGTGGACCATAAGCGATTTCCCAGCATATGGTATGTTATCTGGATGGACAACACATGGGAGATTATCGTGTCCGTATTGCCAAGACAACACAGATGCATTCCAACTAAAGCACGGTAGAAAAAGTTGTTGGTTTGATTGTCATAGGAGATTTTTACCGAGTGATCATCCGTATCGTCGTTCGAGAATAATGTTTACGAAGGGTAGGCAAGTTTTTGATGGTCCACCACCTGAGATACACGGTGAAACTTTATTGGAGTAGTTGAGAGATTTTGGTGCTGAGACGACTCCTTATTGTGGGGGTAATGGACATGAACCTATTTATGGTGTCGGTGAATTTCATAGTTGGCACAAGAAGAGCATATTTTGGGATTTGCCTTACTGGAAGAACCATTTATTGCGGCATAATCTTGATGTCATGCACTTTGAGAAGAACTTCTTTGAGAACATCATGAACACAGTCTTAAATGTCCAAGGGAAGACGAAAGACAATATGAAATCTAGATTAGACTTGCCAGCATATTGCGATCGAGGTTTTCTTGAAGTGCTCCCAAATGGTCAATGTCCATTTCCATTATACCGGTTAGAAGTAGCAAAGAAAACTGAATTTTTTGATTGGATTCACGACGATGTTAAATTCACTGATGGATATGCATCTAATCTGCGTAACTGCATCGATTATGGAGAAGGAAAGTTTACTGGAATGAAGAGTCATGATTGTCACGTTGTGATGCAGAGGCTTCTTCCATTCGCTTTTGCTCATCTTCTCCATAAAGACGTCCACCAAGCAATTGCAGGAGTAGGTGCTTTCTTTCGCGATTTATGCACAAGAACACTTACTGTTGAGGGAATCCAAAATTTACAGGCCAATATCCCGGTGATCCTTTGTAATTTGGAGAAGGTATTTCCCCCATCATTCTTTGATGTGATGGAACATCTTCCGATCCACCTCCCACGAGCTGAACTAGGAGGCCCGGTTCAATACCGTTGGATGTATCTATTTGAGCGGTATATGTTTCATCTGAAGAAAAAGGTTAAGAATTTGAGTAGAGTATAGGGATCTATTATTGCCCAGAGCATCAACGAAGAGGCCTCACAGTTTGCTGAATATTACTTCCCGTCAGAAGTTCGTATGAAGAGTAGACGTCCTAGTCGCCATGATGATCGTGGTGAGAAAGCGATTTACCCCGTCGTTGTTCCAAAGTTGGACGAGTCAGTGGCAAAGGTAAAAGGCGTAAATTATCTCAAGAGGAGTTTAAACACTTGCATACGTATATCCTAACCAATTGTGAAGAAATTACGGAATACGAAAGGTAAACAAAAATTCTTTTGTGTCATTTAATGTATAATTGATTATTTTATATGTTATTATTAACTTGTCAACTATTTTGGTTTTCGTACAGGATTTACATGGCATTAATACGCGGGTACTATATGGATAAGACAGAAGACGAGCTTCAAGTCCATAAGGAGGAGGAATTTATGCATTGGTTGCAATTTTACGTAAGTGTTTAAAAACCATAAAGGATTTATAAAATTATTTTGAAATACTAATTTGTCAACTTATTTTTGTAGGTTTCTGAAGGAGTAATAAGCGGACAGACATTTCCCACATGGTTATTGGAATTTGTTAATGGTCCAAACTACATAGCAACTTCTTATCCTAGATACTGCAGTCGTGGATATGGGTTTAGGGTTCATGACGAGAGAAGGACAACGCAAACTTCAGATTCTGGTATTTCAGTGAAATCTGGTAATGATGTTTACTACGGCGTTCTTCAGAAAATATTGGAAGTGTGGTACCCAGGAATGTTAGACTTGAGGTGCATTGTTTTCAAGTGTGATTGGTATGATTCAACACTCGGTCGTGGGCTTCATGTAGACCAATTTGGTGTTACGTCTGTTAATTCAAGTCGGAGACTAGAAACATATGACCCATTCATTCTAGGATCATAAGCTGAGCAGGTAGGGTACTAATATTAGTGTAATTAATACTCAATTCCTTATTTAGGTATAATACTTACAAAACTAATATGTTTTTTTTAGGTGTGCTATATTCGTTACCCTCGAATTACACGGCGGACGGATCTTTGGCGCACAGTTACTAAAGTGACCCCACGAGGAAGAATTTATGGAGTTGCAGAACACGATCCTTTACAGCCAGCAGAAGTTGTTCCAATGGATCCAGTGGAGCTTTCTTGTGCTCTGGATCTTGTTGTTGATTTCACACAATTTGGTTTAGTTTTTTCCGACTCAGAAGAAGAACAAGGTGAATTTTATGAGGATTCAGACTCAATTCCATCTGAGGGATCTTCATCATCATCTAATGAAGATTAGTTATACACGTGGTTTGTATTAATTTCCCGCATTACAGAAAGATGTAAATTTTTTATTTTGTATTTTAATTAATTTTGACATTACGGTGTAAACCATAGGTCCTCAAAGACCGCAGCTGCCGAGCATTTTATAAGCTCAACTTCAGCTTTGTATATTTTAACAAATTTTAATAAAATAAGATTTTGCCAGAAATTAAAAATTCCCTAAACAAACACATTAACAAACCCACACAACTCATTAAACCACTCAAAAAATTTAAAATTTAAAATGTACAAGAAATTACTATTTGACCATGTAAACCCCAAACCCGTCGGAAATCCATCGGAAAAACCGACGGATTTCCGACGGTTTTAGGGTTACACGTGTCTATAAAAATTAAATTTAAAATAACCCTGAAACCGTCGGATATCCATCGGTTTTTCCGACGGATTTCCGATGGGTATTTTTTTTACGAAAATACGTGTCCGTTTTTAAGGTTTTAAATTATATACCGTCGGAAATCCATCGGAAAAACCGATGGATATCCGATGGTTTCAGGGTTATTTTAAATTTAATTTTTATAGACACGTGTAACCCTAAAACTGTCGGAAATCCATCGGTTTTTCCGACGGATTTCCGACGGGTTTGGGATTTACATGGTCAAATAGTAATTTCTTGTACATCAAGACAATGTTAAGAACAAACTTTGACAAAATAAACTAAATTATGTGATATATAACATATTTTGAAAGATTTTGTTTTTAGACATTGTTCAATCGAAAGTGTCTCATAGATAAACATATAGTTAACGTACAAGTTTACCAAATACGAAATAATCATCTAAACTTTTGAAATTTGTCAAATGAAAGATTTCTATAAGTTATTTGTGTTTGCAAACATGAATTTATAATACTATAAACATATGTTTACTGAAACGGTGCGTAAATAACCACTAAAACCACAAACCCGTCGGAAATCCGTCGGAAATTTCTGACGGATTTCCGATGGGTTTGTGGTAACACGTGTCCCCATTTAAGGATTGACTGGCCAATCAGAGGACATGCATATTTTGACTATCCGTCGGAAATCCGTCGGAAATTTCCGACGGATAATGAAAATGTAACCGCGAAACTCTTTTCGTTTCCCGCGATGCCTAAATTTTTGTGAATCCGTCAGAAATCCATCGGAAATTTCCGACGGATACGCGAAAAATTAGGCGGTAACCTTTCCGAAACCTTATCGAAAACGTGTCTAATTTAATTTTTTTAAAACTGACGGATTTCCGACGGATATATCCGTCGGAAATATCGTAATATATACAGACTTCGTCTTCTTCCTCCTCACTTTCGCAGAGTTGAAAAAAATTTCCTAAAATCGCCAAAACTCTTCCAAGCTTCCGGATTTCCGTCGATATATCATCCAAATGTCTAACAATCCCCTAAACTTGTAAGTTTTGAAGTTTATATTATGGATTCTTAAGTTTTTAGTTAGATTGAATGTTTAGAAAATTATAATTGTTAGATTTAGGTTTGTAATGTTAGATTTAGGTTTGTAATTGTTAGATTTAGGTTTGTAATTGTTAGATTTTGGTTTGTAATGTTAGATTTAGGTTTGTAATTGTTAGATTTAGGATTGTTATGTTTATTGAAATTATTTGTTTTCTTAATTTATTTATTAATTGAAATATTTATAATTTTTTTCATGCATTAATATTTTCTTAATTTTGGTATGTTATTATAATTTTTAGAAAATTATCATTGACAATTTTTTTGATAATTTTTAATCATGATAGTAATTTATAATTATATTCATGAATTATTCATTCTTTTATAAATCAAGAATTTACAAATTTTAAATTTTTTTGGAATTAATACTTATAAATAAAAATTAATGTTGATTTTAGTAATTTATAAGTACTTCCATCAATTATACATTATTTTATAAATTTATAATTGTTTTGGAATAATAATGAATGTAAAATATTTTTTTTTAAATTATTTATTATTATTTTTTTTTCATTATTATTCATTTTTTTATATAATGTTTGATATTTTTTTAATTTTTCTAGGGATTACGGTAGGTTTGTCCATTCAGGACATGGCGGACGTAGTAGTCGCCGGGGAGGTACTGCCGCTTCGAGGAGTTCTCCTATACCGGAGATACATATCCCGGAGACACAGATCCCGGAGACAGCGCCTATGCCGACGCCTTCACCTACTGCACCGTCGTAGATGAGCGTCGAGGACTTTGTCGCTCAACCAGGACGAGATAGATTGCCTCGTCTCCATCCGGATTGCGTAGGCAGAGACACATGGTTAGTTTTTGTTAATTTTAAGATTTTTAATATTTATTTACTATTATTACTTTAGTTACAATTCAAATTATTTGCACTAATTTCTTTTGTAGGTTTGGAGATTCCGGAAATGGGATTTCCAAGTCCATTAACCGGATGCTCAATGGAATGCTTCGTCATCCGTACCCGACTTACAACCAAATGCCGATGGCGGATCAGGAATTGTGGTTTCGCCAATTTGCGGTAAGTACTTCATATTTTAAATTTTTTTACTTTTATTTAATATTGTTTATTTTATTTGAATTTTTGATTTGCAGCAAGAATTTACTTGGGACAGCCACATGACCGCCTCGGTTAGACGATGCTTCGATAAAAAAGTAGCAAGAATGTATTCGTGGAAGCTGAACGAGTGGAAGGAGAAGTGGCACAAGAATGATGTCCCAAGGGAGCTGCTTTCCAACCCGGGCCTATGGAGCGGGTTATGCACTTATTGGAGTGAAGAACCGACCAAGACAAGCTCCACAACTCATTCTGCGTGCCGAAACAGCGATCGCAAAGGAAAAGGCAAGGCGACGCATAATCTAGGAGCGGTTAGTTTGGTCACACGGGCCAAACAACTGGTAAGTTTTTTATTTAATTAAAATTTTGTTATTTAAGTTTTATAATTTTATAGTTTACTAAATTTTCATTTTTGTAGTTTCGGCAAGACGGTGTCCCACCTTCCGCTATCACATTGCTCAAGGATGCGCATACCAGCAGGAAAAACCATGAAATCCAAGATCCGCTGGCTCGGGAGATCATTGACAATTATGAGAAGATGAAGGAAGACTTCCTCCTTTCTCAGCCAATCATCAAAGGAACGCCTCCAATGACCGATCTTCCAATCGAGAAGATTAACGAATTCGTCTACGAGGTAAATAAAATATATATTTATATCGTTTTTTGTAATTTCTAATTTTTAACAAAATTTTCATTTCTTACCGCAGTGTACTCCGAAGACAAAAGGTCGTGTATTTGGTCTTCCGGACGACGACTCTTTTTCTGCAACTTCGCGTTTCTACGGCGGTTCTCCAGATATTAGCGCTATTTGCTCGCATGAACTTGAGACGCTGAGATGGAAGCCATGAAGATGCAGCTGCAACAGCTCGCAGAAGAACAAGAAGCGAATCGCCTCCAACGAGAAGCGGATCGCCTCCAACAAGAAGCGGAATGCGAGAGATCCCGCAAATTGGAGGCGGATAACCGGCTATTGCAGCAACAAATGGCGAAATTCTTATCCCGCTTCCCGCCCTCGTAGTTTTAGATTTTTTCCTTTTTTATTTGAATTATTTTAAATATTGAATTTCATTTTTAATTATTGCATTATTATTATTTCTTTAATTTTAATTTATATTAGATTTTAGTTATTTAATTTATATTATAAAACAAATTTTACAAATTAATAAATTTATTTTTAAATATTCGATTTTATAATTAAAAATATTTCAATAATTCCGTCAGAAATCCGTCGGTTATAGATCCGTCGGTATGCCGTCGGTTATATATCCGTCGGTATGCTGTCGGATATATATCCGTCGGAAATCCGTCGGTAGTTAAATATCAGAAATCCGTCGGAATTCCGTCGGTTATAGATCCGTCGGAAATCCGTCGGTTTGTAAGAATCAGAACTCCGTCGGTGTTCCGTCGGTTTTTAACCGACGGAAAACCGACGCCTTTAAAACCGACGGATTTCCGATGATATTTTTATTTCCGACGAGATAGAAGCGACGGAAAAAAACCGACAGATTTTGCCGAAACCGACGGATTTCCGACAGAATTTGCCGTCAGTTACGCGGTAGATTTCTTGTAGTGAAACTGGTCATTTACTGCTAAGTCATTGCATGTGTCTGATCGTTTTTGTGTGTTGCCAGGGTCTTGGAGCATTGATCTATGCAGGAACTGGAATAGTTTCAGGAAGCAATCCATCTTTGGAGAGGAACGAGCTTGAGCTTAAGATCTCTCAGGTGAGAAAATTATGTTGTTAAACATACTTATATAATGCAATTTCCATGTCTCTTTATGAAATCTTAAATCAGAATTTTTGTGTGTTTTCTGCAGTTTACTAAGTCACTTGAATATGACTCAGTTTTGCAAGCAATCAACTAAAGAAATGCGAATTGAGATTGTTTAGTAAACTATATCTTATGAACTTGTTTTGTATCATTGTGTGTTTGGTTTCTATGTTGTAAATAAGGGTAATAATAATGATGCTGCATCAATAAAAATATATGGTTTAGCTATATTTTCTCCAATTTTGACCATACGAGAAGCTTTTAATAGTTTAATGTGACAGTGAGGTATATGAGACACTTATAACTAAATTCATATAGACACTTATAACTAAATTCATGATTTATAATTGTGCTTATAAATAAAACTGTAGAAAGTTTTGGCAACCAATGGAACATCAAGCCGGAAGAAAGAGAACGATTGAGCCTAAGCAGAATCTAATTTAGTAAGGAAAATGAAACAACATCCAAAGCCGCATTTGAATTAAAGAGCAATTGATACTCTAAACCCTAGATATATATAAGACTAAGTTTTCATAATTCCATCTGTAAGGTTTAAGCATAATGCATAGAGTATATTGATTTATGACACCTAGACTCACATAAATATGATCAAGCTTGGAAATTTTTAACCAAAAAAATATATATATATATATATATATGATGCATGGCATTTAAAGAGAGAATTAATCCTCTTATGATTCATTCCTACAGAACCTTCCAAAATAAATCCCAGTAGATGATCAAGCTGCACTTAATGTCACCTTCACCAGCGATCCTATATTGAGAGATACATCCAACAGATTTGAGATCGATGGCTTGTTCACCAAAAGAGAAACAAAACCAAGTCTTTAAGTCCTTGAGAAAATCTGTATCTTCAGGTATCTGCCCTGGAAATTCTAAATGCTAGGAATTTCAGTGGACGAACTTGTGTTTAACTCAGCTGCAAATTTGTACTACTGTGCAAGTTTTCTATGAGATTTTGCAGTGTTCAAACACAGAAACCAAAGCATAAGAAATCCCAGGAGTAGGACCCTTAAGCTTTTGCATACAGTTTATGAGATAACATGATGAACCAAAAGATAGTTTCTCCATGAATGCAAGATCGTTAAGAGCACAAAGTAATGTTGTCACTGCTAAAAAACTTAAGAAAGATTAGAATGGAATTCCAAGTTTCTATGTTGTACGAAAAGACTTGCTTCTCAAAAAGCTTGAATTAAAATTTTGTTTCCATTACATTTATGGTCTTCTCTTCTTCACTGAATTTACTATGGAAACTTTTGGTTACTTTAGAGAGTGCTTATTGTCTATCATGAGAGTGCAAGGGGTTGTGGTTGGTGAGGATTTTAGACTTTATAGTGTGGTTCTTGGATTTCACGAACAAACAAATTGATTGTGTGGTTACTGGTGGGATGAAATGGTGACCGTTGGAATACTTTGTAACGGTTAAATAATGAATATATAACACAATATTATCCTGCAGAAACAATATTAAAACACGTTTTGGTAATGTAAAAAGAGCTAGATAAGCCGGCATTTATTATCGGAACATAATAAAAACATCGCTGTCACATTATTGATCATATGGTTTGGAACATACTATCCGGTTAGTATGTCCAATCTCCATAAAAAAAGAGACTTGAAAAATAAGCATAAGTTATAAGTAAACCTAACATTTGGCGCTGGAAGTAGAAGAAACCATTCAGCATACGAAAAGCCTTAGAGAAGAACAAGACGTTTTCACAGACCAATTCGGAATATTCTTAAGGCTTCTTTAGCAATGGTGGCTTCTTCTTCACTCAGTATGGTCTTGTCTCCAAACAAACAGGGCTCTAGGCTAGGATCATTAAGTACCTCCTCCGGGTTATCGTCTAGATCATCTACTTGATCTTCTTCCGGAAAAAGATGTGGAAACTCGCTTTGGAGTATTCTTAAAGCAGACTCAGCAATGATGCCTTCTTCTTCACTCATCATGGTCTTGTCTCCAAACCACTAGTGCACTTGGCTAGGATGCTTAATTACCTCCTCATTGCTGATAGGATCAGAGTGGCCTAACTTCCTCAAAACCCTTTCTACACACGGACCCACCCGACGAGCATCAAAGTCTACGGGAACCGGACACCTATTTATTTCCCAAAAGACCCGTAGTTCACCCTCTGGCAGAATCACACGCATCGTTCAAAACCTAAAGAAAATCAATATCAAATTCAAAACTGGGCCGAGAGATTGAGGAGATGAATTTTCTAAGAAACATGAGATAAGGAGAAGAAATTTACCTCAGAGTATCGGCGAGGGTTTCGTAATCCCTCGTTTACCAATGTGGGACATAGGATTTAGAATGGACTTTGCTTTTATGGGCCTTCCGTTTGTATGAATCGGCCTTTCCCTTCCACCAATATGAGTAGTGAACATATTAGTTTCTCCCTTTAAACTATTTTTGATACAAGCCAATTTGAGAAAGAGTATGATGAGGGACGGATCTAGAAATTATGTTTATCCAAGGCATAAACAAAAAATATGATGTAAAAATATATATTAAACAGTTACTGGATTTATTTTAAAATATATATCGCCAAAAAATAAATTGTGATTAAAACAAATTACATTCTTAATTTAAAGAGAACAATTTATCGTTTATCTAATTTTATATTGCATGAATATATCATTGCTTTTTGGATACATAAAATCACAAACTACAATATCATATTTTCCGGACCAAAATAGTAAATGAATCATAAAAAATTTTCGGACCCCTAGTGGTTATAAAAAAAATTGTCTGTAGCTTCTTTTAGGTTTTATTAGTCCATAGACAATTCCATGTGCAACTGCCACCTGTGACGTATATATGTGCTATTCTGTAAATAATTTGGGGATTTAACGTGAATGTGATAGTGATTCGAATAATTGTAGGGAAAGTGAAGTATAATTGTAATTTCAACACCTAATCTCTTGACTTCCACTGCAGATTTAGTGTAATTGTAATTGTTTTGTTTTTAGTATGGATGATTATCATGTTTAGGTGCTCCTAGTAACTATATTTACAGTAAAACCTCTATAAATTAATAATGTTAGAACCTGAAAATTTTATTAATTTATAGAGATTATTAATTTATCAATAAATTATTAATTATTAATTTATAGAGAGTTTTTCTTAGTTTCAAAAAATGTTATATAAAAAATAGAAAAATGAAGATAATATTTCGATATGTTTTAACGCATTTACTCATTATGAAATAATCATTGCATATAAAAAATTTATATAATTTTTTATATAATTTGAGAAGATAATTTCATATATTTTTGATATTTTAAGAAAAAATATAGATAAACTCCAACAAATTTACGAATAAATAAATAACACTATAATCATATTTGACTAAAATATCTTTTATATATATAATAAATTTATATGATTATTAATTTATGTTATTAATGTGATCATATATTTACATGGAGATTTCAAAAAAAAAAATTATCTTATTATCTTATCGAAATATATCAATTATTACACCGATCCAATTCAAAACCAAAATAATTTATTAATTTAGAGAGGTTATTAGTTTATTGAATATTAATTTATAGAAGTTTTACTGTATTTGTTATTTTGGGAATTGGAATAAATATTCTAGAAACCCAATAGCTACTACTCCTACATATTTAAATGATGGTAACGAGAATATTTATATGTATGAATCAAGTGGCCCAGTCCTCTGACTTACAGCACATTCAATATACATTCATAGAATTTGAACTTGCACATTTATTGGTAACAATAAAAAGGTCAGATAATTGGATGGATTTTTACAGAATCTACAATCCGTCTATATGCTAATTGCAGTATGTTGTATTGTAACTCGTAAGCTTTAAATTCATATCCTCATGATATTTTGCATTTTTGAATGAATAGAAGATATAAAAAAAAAGAATATACAATTCGCAGGTAAACTCAAATAATTTTAAAATTTTAGTTTAGTATTAAATTGATAGTTTTGTTTTAACATATAGTTATATATATATATATATATATAGTTTCAAGCATATCTAATATATTAAAAGGATAATTTTAAAAAATAACATCTTATTTGATTATATTTACATACATTACCATTGGATCATCTACTAAAACCTAATTGTTTTGAAAAAAATGGATAAAATATTTTTTGGAAGAGAACTCTATACTAAACTAGACTAGACCCGCGGGTAAAAAATATATTTCAATTTTTATTAGATTAGTATTTGGATTCTGAGTACCATTATGTAAACTTATATATATATTTTTTTTTTATTAATAAGGAAAATTTTCCTTTTTCCTTGTTTTTATATATCAATACATTCATTTTCTCAACATGTTTAAAATTTGAATAAATTAACAAATACTTAATTTTCCCAATAAGATAAAGAAAGTTTATGTTTTTATATTAGTGGATATTTTAACAAATCTCTTTTATAATAGAATTAGGTTAATATATTGACATTTTTATTATAATTTATATAATGTATATTGACATGTGGCAACATCTAAAGTTTTTAATGATATGTGTCTCAATCTTGTTAATTAAATTTTTGACATATGTTAGGTGAGAGCAACCAAACTTTATATAATAAAATTCATACTATTTATGTTGCCAGACAATCATTTTATTTTATTAAATCAGTTTCCAAACACCAAATCTTTTATCAAAATAAAATCTTCTCATAGTCTATTTTTATTAATTATATTACTATTATTCTTGTGCATAGTGTGAAATATCATATATGTATATATATATATGATCAAAAAATTACAACTATACATATATATACTGAAAGACAGATTTTAAAATGTAATTAGTATCCGTCCTACAGTTTCGGAGTTACTAATTAGGTTTTCTATTTTACAAAACAATGTTCTATTATCATTGTGGACAAAAGTTTCCGAATAGATTTTCTAAACTTTTTCCAAATTATTGATTTCGTTATTAATTTCATTGTACCTAGCTGATAATAATATAAACAATTTTCAACAAAATAATATTAACAACTATGTACACGTCTTTCCATCAAAACATTAGAATATCATAAAACCATAGTATATTAGTATCAATAAAATTCAATATTAAATTTCGAGAGAACGCTCATCAAAAGGAGCCTGAACATGTAGGGGTAGGGGTTGGGCCGTAGGGCTGATATGTGAAAGCTTGGATAAGTGGGATATAAGTTTTTTTTAGAAAAAAGTGGGATATATATAAATATTACCTAGGTTGCACGGAATATCCTTGGAAGTTGCAATTCGCGATTCGGAAGCGGAAGTGACGCAGAATCGTCTCGGAAGCACCTGGAATCGTCTCGGAAGCGTGATTAAAAAAAAAGCGGTGTTTGGAAGTGGTGGGGAAGCGAACGACTCCGAATTGGAAGCGTGCACGGGTTGATCGGAAGCGTGAAATCTGGAAAACAAAAATTATATATTATTTTATTTTAATATGATTTTAAAACATTTTAATATGATATGATTTTATGATTTTAAAATATTTGTTGTTAAAATATTTTATTTTAATATAATTTTATGTTTGATTATATATATAATATATTATATGTATATATACGCTTCCAACTCGCTTCCTCTTCCGCGTATCCGCTTCCGATTCCATGCAACGTAGAATATTACGCAATAAATAATTAAATATTTTTTAACTTAAAAATGTAAATATATATATATATATAGGAGTTGAATGATATCCGTGCTCCTTTTCCTTTCATTTTTTACGAACCATGAATACCTATTGGTGTTCATCAACGATATTGGTATAAAAATCCAATACCATTAATTAAAAGTATTTTTAACTGTTAAGAACTTAAAATTGTTAGAGTAATAATCAAAGTTAGCTAATCATATCTTGGTTAGCAAAAAAAAAGGTAACCATTTCTATGATTTTATTTATTTACCATTCAGTATTTTATTTACGTTAACAAATATACCCATCACATTAAATGCGAGCCGATCTCATCGTTAAATGCCCTACATACATTCATACATTCGAACTATAATAAGTGGACTATATATGGAAATTAATATACATACGAGTCAATGAAGCTATCCATAAAAGTGATATCTGGCTACAAAGCTTTTTTGATAACTTCTGGGTCTGGCTACAAAGCTGAACCAATGTAAAATATAAATGTGGTAGTTGATGGTCAATAAATTTGTAGTATATATATACAAACCATGTTCCATATATGGGAATGTACCACTGGTTCCCATTAACTTGATCCGACCAAATTCAAACCCATAATATTTTTATCTAATTTAGATTTGACTTTCTCTTTTAAAATTCTGATTTATTGAAAGAATAACCAATATCTTTGCAGTTCCAATAAACCCACGAAATATAAAATTATCATAATCGAATAAACATGTCGTACAATATCACCGCCAATGCTTACTTTTTTTGAGTTGTAAATCATTCAAGCATTTTGTTGGGAATTATGTAAAGAATAATATACCGACATGCCGGTTATTATATTATCTAACATAGGTTATCTGTTACTTAAAAGGAAAGCAATATTCAGGAAAGAAAATTATATGTTTTTCTGAATATTGAATAGTAAAGAGGTCAAATTTCTTTTGCAAATTGAAAATGTGATGGTTCTACTTTAGCCAAGAAGTCTTCGAATAGCTGAATATCCCGAGGAATACAAATTAATATATGTGAAAGAGGTTTACGACGAATAATTGGAGAATAGTATTGCATTCTTTACGAATTAATGGTTGACAAAAAAAAAAAAGTATTGCATTCTTACATATAAAAAAAAGGTGTGGAATTTTTTTCCAACATGTTTGAATGATCTCTCTCTCTATATATATATATATATATATACAAAGGTGTAGAATTTTTGTTTTCAACACGAAATCGAACTTTCAATTGTGTATATATATATACGATATATCTTTAAATATATTTATATGGTCCTAATATTATATTTATATTTTTATATATATATATATATATATTATGTTTATATAATACATACATATGCAAGTGCAAAGGATTCTAACAAGTTCAGCTTATTCATAAATAAAACTTCCATCAGTTTGACATTGTCTGGTAATTTAGTTCTATATTATATAGCTAAAAAAATCAACATAATCAGTAAAATGAAAAACCAAAAACTAATTTAAGTCTTAATCCTCATGTATTAAAACTTTAGTCGTAACAAAGCATATATCGACACTTCTCTTCTTCTTTAACTATCTACCTTCTAAATTTATAAGATTCCACCAAACATTTAGTATTACTCGTTGGTGCCTAATACATGCACGTGATGATAACCAATTTTTATTCACCAAAATATTCTCTATCACTCTCTCTCTTGTGTGTATATAAAATATACCCACACATACATACACTAATTCTTCCTTATCATCTTCTCTCATACAAATTCTTCTCTCTATCTCTCTAAAAATGGTGAAAGGGTCCCAGAAAATCGTGGCCGTAGATCAAGAAATACCAATAGTAGACATGTCACAGGAGAGATCACGAGTGTCGATGAAGATAGTCAAAGCATGCGAGACTCTTGGCTTCTTCAAAGTGGTGAACCACGGCGTCGACCAAATCACCATCTCAAGGATGGAGCAAGAATCTATAAACTTCTTTGCTAAACCGGTTCACGAGAAGAAATCGGTCCGACCGGTTAACCAGCCTTTCCGGTATGGGTTTAGAGACATTGGTCTCAACGGTGACTCTGGTGAGGTCGAGTATTTGCTGTTTCACACCATTGACCCTGCCTTTAGCTCTCAGCTCTCCTTAAGGTATATACATATATTACATATAGTAGCCGTATGTATTTGTAGATATATAGTTCGAGTTTAGGTCTCATGTAAAACTAAATCATACTTACGACCATTAGTAATCAAATTTCATAATACACTTCTGTAGTTGAATTTTCATGAAAATACATCATTCCATGTATCTAAGCTTGAGTACGTTCAAAAGTTTATACATATATATCTAATTATCTATGACGAAATTTTGAAAATATTAATGTGATAAATCAACATGTTTATTATTATTTCTTTAACAAAAAAAACATGTTTATTGTGACAGTATTATATAATAAATGTAGGCAAAATGCATGTTTATTATGTTATTTGAAGGCATACTGTATAAATATGTACAAACAGTTTTAAATATATGGATATTATTTAATTGTTAACTTTTTTTTTTCTTTTGGATAAAAGTTTTTTAAAAATTTCTTGGCACCCTTTAATTGTTAACTTGTAGGTCTACATTTAGGTAAAAGGAGACCGTTAGCACATACCAGCATCAACTATTGATACTATAAACAAACAGTTCACCTTTTTATTTATTCAATAGTTAGTTCAATAGGTTTGTTTTCATTTGTTTGGGAGTTTACTAGACTAACCGATTAAAAAAAAAAGAGTAACGGAGCCTACTCTGTCTCAATAACAGTGTATGGATAAGAATTGTGTATCTACTCATCTACATGATACATGCTTGTATAGTGTATATAATATTCAAACTATAAACATATAGGGGATGATTGGTTATCACATATAGCATAATAAAAGTAGAGTATCAATCACAATAATTTTGCAAAATAATATTTACTTCAATTTATTCTAATTTAAAAGAATAAAACCTTAATAACTTAAAAGTGGCTGATTTTTTTTTCACTTTTGTATTCATTCTCTCAATTATTTAATTACGCCAAAAATTTACCAATCAAATCCCATCATATACACTATTCGTTTTCAAAAATATAGACGTTTTAACAAAAAAAAAAAAAAAGTAAATATAGATGACTCCAATGATACTATACAGTTCAAAGAAATTTCGTACTTTTTCAACAGGTTTTTTCGCACTTAACTCAATAATGATTCATTCTTGTCTATTTAATTTGTTTGCTCGATTGATACAAAAAAAAAAATATCTTTCTGAAAGTAGAAATATTAAGGTTTCGTAGTTATATTCGTATATTACTATAATTAACCTAAAAAAAATGATTCGAGTACACTGATGTGTGACATATATATATTTGACAGCTCGGCAGTGAATTGTTACATAGAAGCAGTTAAGCAGTTGGCTCGTGAGATATTAGATCTGATGGCTGAGGGACTTGGGGTCCCACCTCACACCTTGAGTAGGTTAATCAGCTCCGTCGATAGTGACTCCGTTCTGAGGGTGAATCATTATCCACCGTCCGATCAACTCTTCGGTGGAGCCACTCTCTCTGATAAATCTGCGTCACTGACCAAGGTTGGCTTCGGAGAACACACTGACCCTCAGATTTTAACAGTGCTTAGATCTAACGGTGTAGGAGGACTCCAAGTTTCAAACTCAGAGGGCATGTGGGTTCCTGTCTCCCCTGACCCTTCAGCTTTCTGCGTCAATGTAGGAGACTTGTTACAGGTTGGTGTCCTTTTTTTTTTCTTTGGTTCGAATTTTTCTTTCTTAATTACATTTTCTATCACATCTTTTTATTTATGGGTGATGCAAAGTTCGTAACCAAAAAAGAAATCAGAAATTGAACCATATTTTGTTTTTAAACTTGATTGGTTTCATTGACTAGGAAATTGAACCTGATTTATGTGTAAGTGTAAAAACAACTGAATTGTATAAACCAAAATTTATTAAAATATTTACATTTAACTAGACATACATTTTTAAATAAATTAATCATATTATGATAGGTCCCTAATTGTATAAACAGTTTAACAAAAACATAACACAAGCAACTTCATGCAAATTTTCTCTATATCTTCTACCTTTGACATGCATATCTTTAAATACAAAACAGAAGCAAACTAAATCAATCGTGATCCTGCAAGTAAGGAAATAAGAAAGTGGAGAGTGGAAAATGGAGATGACTAAGTCTCTTATAATTTAGTAGATAATTAAAATAATGAATTGACAAATTATTGTCAATTAATCAGATCCCATCATATTATAAATTAAACCTAAAACTAAACCCATCAAAACTACATTTCATAAAACTAAACCTAAACTAGAAACTAGGAACCATAAACATATAAAATCAAACCTAACCTACATCATTAACTATTCTCTGTTTTATATAAAATCGATAAAACCATAAACTTGAAATCAACAAAAACCAAAAATATACAGGTTTTTTGTGCCACAACAAATCATTTTAATTATTATCATTTCCATAATTTATAAAAGTATTTTCTTAATTAGTTGTTGGATTTTAAAGGTTATGACGAATGGGAGATTTATAAGCGTAAGACATAGAGCGTTGACATTTGGAAAAGAAAGTCGGCTCTCGACGGCGTATTTCGCCGGACCACCACTTCAAGCAAAGATTGGACCTCTTCCAGCAATGGTTACATCTGTGAGTCAGCCGTGGTTATACCAAACATTTACTTGGGGCGAATACAAGAAGCTAGCGTACTCTCTACGGCTTGAGGAGAGCCGTTTAGACATGTTTCGTACATGTAAGGATTAGGATGGTGAGAAAGTTTTCTAGTAAGTAATATTTAGGGTGTCATGTTGAGGGTATTTTATTCTAACTATGTTTCGTAAAAAAACATAGGGTAGAAGTAGACATCTTAGATCTGTGTGTAAACTACCTAGAAGCCTAGAACTAGGAGTTGAAAGTTTTGTAACCAGTTTAATTACTTTTAACTTTGAAGTGAGTGAAATGTGTTTTTTTTTCCCATTGATTTAATTATGAAGTAAAATTATAAGGTTCGTATAGTTATTGAAAAATTAAAGTAGAAGTGGGGGTGAGTAATCAACTAATCATCAATCATCATACTATATGTTTTACATCCAAAGACATTGAACCATTTACCATGGAATCATCCAAATTATTATATTTATAGACTTAATGTTCCAAATTTAGCTCTCTTTTCTTGTGTCAATGAATTAGCTTAATTTTTAATTAATAGTTTTTATAAGATCAATACTGATATATCAAATTTATTGAAACATAATTTTCAAAGGAAAACAATTATCTTTTTGTTGACGATCAATAATCAAGAAGATAATAAAATTAATCAACTACTCAAGTATTATACACATTGTTATAATATGTAGTGTGATGGGAATAGCCAAAAGCCAGTTGACTACTATAAATGTTCTGGGCTGATAAGGATATGAATGTGTATAAGGAATGTTTTGGGCTGGTATTGGGTATCTCTTCAAATTTTGAATAATAAATTTCACTGTTGTATGAGTTGTGCAAGACTGCAACTTCCAACAACACACGTACTATACCGAATCTAAATTTGAACGGTGATACGTCGGCGATATTAATACAAAACTTGAAGGATTTTGGCTCATACAAAGAATTTATGAGACAGTTAAAAATCCACCGTCTACATTTGCATAGGAACTAAATGGTAAAGGCCACTTACGGTTTTATAACGTTTAATTGGCAAGACAGTAAGATCTATACAAATTTCGTCTAGAGGCTAGTGTCGGGGATATACAGGATCAGTCATTTTGAAGGGCTGTCATTGGGTTCCATTTTCAAACTGTCAGTTTCGGACCTTTGGATTTTGATAATCTTTCAAAAATATCAATTGTACGATCAGCCATTTTATGGTTCATAGTTTATGAGATACATTATGTGAAATCCAATATTCTAATTTTTTTTCTTATAAATGTTCTGGGCTTAAATCGATTTTTCTGATATTACAATAATAATTATTGCCTATTTTGACAATTTTATACTCCATCTGTTTCAGAATGGTTAATGCCCAATATGTTTCACACATATTATGAAAAAGTACATATCTATATTTGTTTTATTAGTTTGCTTTTAATCAATGTTTTTTATTTTATCTTTTTACTCAAAAACTAAAAGATTATAATGAAGTCATGCAAAAAAACAAAAAAGAAATGCAGATTATGTGAAACAATTTATCAGTTTTCCACAATTTCCCAAAAATATATTACTTATTAATTAATTAGAAAATTAAAAATATATTAAATAAATCAAAACATCAATATTTCTAAAACATGAAAAAACCTCAAAACATCAATCATTATTAAACATTATGAAACAGAGAGAGTATATATCTTTAATATATTACCTTGTGATTTATGAGTTTGTGCGTTAATTCAACTTTGTCAAGACATAAATAATTTGTGAAGATACCAATAACAAAAATTGACAATGTCCATGGATGGTTTAATTCGTGTGGTTACTTTGCAGAGACTCTACTCATAATTTACAATACAGCTTTTGCCATTTATCTCAATGATTATTTCTTTGTAAAGTTATAGCTGCATAATTGTCTTGTGTAGCCTTTTATAGAATAAATTAATAAATTAACTTTCTTTTCACCTTAATTAATTTTTATAAGACCCATTAAATCGTGCATGTAGGGTTCCCTTTCGTGACCTGTTCTACTTTATATGAGAACAAGTTCCTAAGCAAAGACTTTTGTTGTGTTTTGAGATCGATAAGTCTTGGGAGTCGGGACAAATAATGCGATGTGTATTCTCGAAGATGCAATTATGTCTCTAAAACGGGGGTTATGAGGAAGCCAAGTTTAAAATACAAAATCAAATTATTATCCACAGTGATTACTTTATTTGTGTTTAATTGTATCGCTTTACTTTTAGTATCTTTATATTAACAATACAATAAAATGTTCGAGGCACTATCTGTGAATGGTGAAACGGTTTTTGGACGTTTTTTGAGTGGTTGCGTTTTTGAAGAGTATCAGAATTATATATTACCATTCATTAATGTTATTGCTTAAAATGCATATCAAGAATTTAATAATGAAATATATTGTAAACAGTAAAAACGTTAATTTTTGTGAAGAAAAACAACAAAAACGCTCTAAATAGTAAAACGCAGCAAAACTGATGTATTTTTTCAGTTGACCCTCATGAATAGTAATATATTTTAAAATTTTGTAATTAATATGATGGTTAATTGTGTATATATATAAAACTTTTTTTCTCAAAGTAAAAATAATGATAACAATTATTATAATATAGCATTTTTAAAATTAACATATTCTATAAACATATTTTACTCCACAAACATATTCTATAATATAGCATTATTATTATAATAAATATTCTATAAAAATATATTTAAAATAAACATTTTTAATTATGTATATAATATTTTGTGTGATTGGAATCACACATATGGCAATATTAACTCTTACTGACGCCAGATATTTACCAATGAAAATAATTTTGCAAAAAAAAAAACATTTACTCCAAATTCCTCCATTTTCATATAAATCAATTGATAAAACTATGCAATTATTTGTATAAAAAAATTATGTCTTTTAGTTAATTTATTATTTTGTATTGAAAACACATCATTAATTTTATTATAATTTTAAAAACTTTCTTACACTAAATTGAAAAATTATATACTGAAAATATTGAAATAATCTATCTTTTTTAAATTTAATATATATATATATATATCTAATTCACAATTTAATATATTATTTTTATTTTTGTAAATAGTATTTGTATTACATAATATGTTTTATAATTTTTATCATTCAAACCGTTTGTTATACTGTTTACCATTTAACATATATTTTAACAGTCCGATCTACACTTTTTCTGCTTAATTCTGTCAGATTTTATATTTTTAGATTCATTTGTGCATACCAAGTGGTATGTACACTGGTAACTTATGTATGCAGTAGAAATAAAATATTTTACTCTTGAAATGATCCAACAAAAATAAATTATTGGTGTTTTTTTTTATATAGAAGATATTCTATTGAATGCAACAACGGTGTACAAAATGATGAAATTACAAATAAGATAGACACTAGGACGAACTAGAGAATAGTTTGAGTGAACATAAGCAAGCTAGAAAGAGATAATTTCCAGAGATCTTCCCATAAGTTATTGGTTATCGTAAGATATATACAATTAACAGCATATGGACATATTCATGCATATATAATTGGTTCAGTTTATGCAAGAGATCATTTCTAGAATCTTTTTCATAAACATATAAATTATAAAATCTATTAATCCATGTTTTTCTATACAGATTCAAATGAATTATCATGAAAATGTAATAAAACCAAAATATCTTAAATTTAAATTAGAAAAATATAAAACTCAGATTAAATTAATCATAATTATATTTTGCATTTCATAAAAATTGGAAAATACACTATTAAATTAGGGTAATTGTCGAGGTCTATGGTCGGTTTTGAAATTTTGAAGACCCTAAGCAAAAAGGAAATTTGGGGGCTCTTTTTCATACTTACATTTTATCTTACGTATATAAATTTGGTATTAAAAATTTATGAACTTTACGTGAATCTTTTACTTTGCGATGCCTATAACTGATCTTTTCGGGATCTGAGTTTTAGGTCTTGAATGGAGACGCGGATTTCGAAAACGCGGATTTCGAATAATTTTTTTTTTTATTAATATTTTTTTATATATATATAGCTAACCTCTCCTTTGTACAAACCATAATCTGAAACACAACTTTTTATTGTTAACGTGCAGCAACTATTTCCTCTTTAAGGTAATATTTTTTTTTCACATATACACATTACACTACTAATGTTATTGTGTCTTTTATTCACAATAATAGTTTAATTAAGCATTCATATATTAATAGTTTAATTAAAATATAGTTATATATATTATACTATAATCACATTTTTGTAGAATCTCATATCATCCATTAATTTTTTTATTTTATTTTAAAGTATTTTTATTCTCACTAATTCAAAGTGAATCATCTAATTAAATATTTATAATCTATGTTTTCTTAAGTCAAAATTTTATAATAGTAATAGATTATAAAATTCATTAAGTTATTTTTTGTATAATCGCATACACCTATTTTTTCTTATTTAAAATTTTATTTTTAAACTTATTTGACCATATAAATGTTACCACTAAAATTTTCATTAGAATATCATTATTATTATTTTTGAAGAAGAAAATTGTGATCGGAAAATTTTCAAAATAAATTTATAATAATAGCTTATTTGTACAAAAAATATTATTTTATTTATACATATAAATTATAAAATATATATATATACCGTAAATAATATATATATATATATATACCATTTTCAAACATAGATTATATATTTATATCATGGTTTTATTTAAATTATGTAATCATAATTAAATACATTTTAGATCAAATCAATAATTCTATTATTTCGAAAACAAGAAAGTTAGTCGTTAATCATATTATTTTTTTAAAAATATGAAACTTCTTATCCTCGGTCTTTTACTAATTAAAAACTTTTTACTAAAAAAAACCATAAATCAAGTAGAATTCAATATTATAAGGAACCAATAATCGAAGAAACAAGAGCCACTCGAACTAAAAGGGACACGTGACAAATAAAGAACACATGTGTCAAATAGGGACCACTTTTGGTTGCTTATCATGTCCGCACGCGCCCCTTTCTTTTGGATTCCCATCCCAGCCGCCATTGCCACTTCTTTATTTTTCAACATAAAAGTACACCTCGCACGTGTTACATGTTCACACGTGTCTCTATATATATTTATTCATGTTAAATATCCTATAATATAATTACAGAATTGTTAAAAGTGAAACCAACAATGATTCTAAAACCCAAGAAGTAAAATATTCGTGTGTAAAAGGCTAATATTCCATTTTACAAAATTGTTCTTCCTTTAAAAAAAAAAATTTAGAAACAAAAAAATCGAAAAAGTAAATTTATAACAAAAATCAAACCTGCCTTGTTTTTCTAGAAAGGCATTTTAATATGTCGTTATGATTATATTAACAAATAAAATAAAATAATATTTAACTATGAAACTAGGGTTGCTGTGAATCTGTGATCATACTCAGATGTAGAGGAAAAAAAACAATGAGAAATAATCATTTAAAAAAAACTTAACTTGGCTAACTTATTTGGGTTCATCCCCTCTGGACCTCTATATATAGTCTTGAAGTGTTACTTGAGTTGGATTATATAGTATAAATTAATAATTAATATCTAAGCATGATTAGGAATATTAGAGCCATCATTCACGTACGTACGTCCCTTTCTTGTAGTTAAATTATTAGAAGTTTCTTGTTCTAATTCCATTAATGATTATGCAACATAAATTAGTTCTTTATTAAAAAAAAACGAAATTAGTGTATGTTATTTAGAGTAGAACTTAGTGGATGCTCACTTAACATACACACAATACATCAATTCCTATCCATTCACTACTGAATGCATATCATATGCTTTTTCTTTATAACTGGATTTTCCTATCGAAAAATTCAGACTAAATTCGATTAAAATAAAAACAAATCCAGGTTAATTTCTGAAGTATAGGTAGCACTATTTATTAATGTATGTATATCAATTCGATCTTTCGGATGTTTTTGAACTACCATTCTTTTGTTTACACAAAATATCATACACCATAATTAAGAAAATACCAATTAAAAATGGAGACGGAAAAAAGAAAAATAAGTAAAAAAAATAAATAAAAAAGAAGAGAGAGTAATATTTGTCGTCTCTCCAATGTTCCTGGAATAAGTTTTGTTTCTTCATATAATTCCAAGTGAATTATACTAAGCTATTTATGTTTATTGATTTTAATTAATCATCACACATGCATGAACTGCTACTGTAAGAGCCAATTGTTGAGCTCATCAACACTCCACAAAGTTTCCAACGCATCTCCGCCGTTAAAACAAGTACCACCATTTGCCACATGATCCAACGTTCCATATTCCATCTGATCACCACCGTAAAAACTCGATCCCATGGACTCAGAGGACGACGTAGATGACATGGCAGTGGCTACGGTAGAGTTCTCAGGTGAGTAGTGGTTAGGGGTAAATTCGACATTTTGAGTGGAGGTAATTCTCTCGACGAGACGAGGCATCCAGAGATGTTTGATAGTGTCTTTGAATTGCTTGCTGTTCACGTCACATTTGAGAAGTTTTGCATGTTTTTGAACACGTGTTCTCCAATAATTCTTTATCTCGTTGTCTGTTCTTCCGGGTAAATGTTGAGCAATCTTTGACCACCTTCACAAATATAATTTAAAAGGGTTACATTTTTCCTAATTAAAAGACGTTGATTTGTCTAATCTTAATTTTTAAATATGATAAACATTTCATATAATATCACACAATTCAACCAAGAAATTTCAAATACGCATCAAATTTGAGTTGTCAATTCTCTATAAATACATTTGAATATTGAGTTATTTATTTCATATAGAGACGTTCCAAATTTGCTCTCTTCAAATTATATCTGTCGCTTTTTGTCCTTTCAAATAATGTAAATACTAAATAGACTATTATCTATATCAATAAATAATTACTCACTCTGTTCTTAATTAATCATATTTTTAACATTTTCACATATATTAAAAATTGATTATAAATACATTATTTTTATTATTAATAGTTTTCTATCACTTTAAACCAATAGTATTCAACTATTTTTTAAAGTTTATATAATTCATCATCAATAACTAATAAAAATTACATTGAAAACTTAAAAATTGTATCTTTATGAAACAATCATTTTTTCTAGAAATATGATTAATAAGGAAAAAAAAAGTAATTTTTACCGATTTCCCAAGCGAGAATGGAGTTCGAGAATGATGACTTGTTCTTGGAGGGATATGTCTCCACGGCGGATGTCCGGACGGAGATAATTTAGCCAACGCAATCTGCAACTCTTTCCCGTTCTATTCAGTCTTGTCTCCATAGTAAATTATTTCAAAATAATACAATTAATATACGAACTAGAATGTACTATAGTGATCTACTATATTAAATGGACAATTTCCCAAGTCAATAAAGATAACAATTAAATGAAGCTTTATCGTATTGGATGGTTGTGAAAGGTGTTTGAGTTCCACACTCAAAAGGCTAATGAAAAGAACTCCAAAGTAAAAATAAATAAATTTGGACCGACCAATCTGTTTCATATGAAAGTACACTTTTAATGATAATAATGAACTATGAAGATGGCAACTTGTTCTTTGTTACTTTGCCAATTCTACAGAGGAATTTAAATTATGTCGACATGGAGAAGTCACAACCATAGGAAAAGTATTATCATAGTGACGAAAAATCATATGCGCATATCTGTCTATATATATCTGTCTATATATATATATATATATATATTAATTTCCCTATTAAGCAAGATGTAACAAAAGATAGTAATACTAATAACATATTGATAAGACGAGAAAGAGTGTTTATAAGAGTTTATATGGGCACATCTACTCCATTTAATTTCAATTAGATATAAGATAAACTATTAAACTTCATATACTATCGAAACCCATAAATTCCAAAGGAATTTCTGATAAGAAAAAAAAAACTACTTGTTTCAAGAGCATAGAAAGAGTTCTTCAACGGAAAAGTTAACCCATTCAAATCAATGATATAGAGACACGATCTTAATATCTCTTGGGGAAGCTAAACTTGAGAAAAACCAATTGAAATAATAGCTCTCAGAGTATGATGATTTAGATTGATCTGGATCGATGTATTATGCTTTACATCTTGTATATATATCATGCATGATCATATATTAATATTTATTATATACAAGTATGAAAAAGGGTTAAGAAATTACCAGCAGAACGAGAGAGTGAGTTCCATCTTCCTTCACCGTGAAGAGAAATGTAATTGATGAGCTTCATGTCTTCTTCTACAGTCCATGGACCTCTCCTTATTTCTATTTCCACCTTCGTTTTTATTTCTTCCACTTCTTCTTTCTGCTTTAGAGTTTTACAGTTTGCGAATTCTGCTCTGTTTGTATTCATGCTTTGATATCCTTAGAAAGTAGAGAGGAGATATTGATCTAATAAGGATTTTGATGAATGTTGAGGGAGATAGTTTGATAAGATAGTTCTCTAAAGGGACATAAAGTGATCGAGTTTTGAGGGTGGGGTTTATATATATTTACATATATTATAAAATAAATACCAAGCATTTGGAATCGGCATGTTAATATGTATATTATTAACACACGATAGCATTGGACATTTTTTTTGTCCTACATTAATAGTAGAAGAATTTTTAGATTCTCTTAGGCATTTGGGTTCGGATCGGATAGTCGGATTTTTTGGGTTTCGGGTAATTCAGTATTAGAGATTTTGTATCTGATAAGGTAATTTGTAATTTTGGAACTTATTTGATTCAGGTTTCAAAATTTTCAGATCCAGATTCGAAACATGTTTTTTTTTATCCAAAATTATCCGAACAATCCAAACAAACCCGGAAAATCGGATATTATCCGAAGTATTAAGTGAAAACAAGAATAAAATCCAAAAATAAAAAAAAAATCTGAACATAAATCTAATCCGAAAAGAAATCTGAAAAATTCAAAAAATGTACATGTATCACACATATGTAAGTATAATACATATGCAAGTATTTCGGATAGCCGAATAGGTGTTGGGTTTTACCCGATCCAAAACCCGGAATTTTAGATCAGATTTGGATCGGTAAATTGGATTCAGATTTTTTGCCGAGGCCTAGACTCTCCTAAAGCGACTGCTTCAGAGTGGGGTTATACATCTAGTTAATTTCGTTTGGTAATTGGTCTTTAGATTTATAAAACCATTGTTAATTTTATTTTGATTTCAATTTAGTTTGATGCAATTTTGGTTTAGTTTCATTTAAATTTTGATTTAGATTAGGTTAGTTTTAATAAAAAACTAGAGTCTGTATCCGCGGTACACCGCAGGTCAATATTTTCTTAATAATTATAACAAATATTTATATTTTACAGTTTAATATTGTGTGTTCAATTCTTAAGATAATTTTTAATTATTACATTTTGTTCGTTTAGTTTTTATAACTAATTTTCTTTTAGATATGTAATTTCAACTTTATTAAATTATAAAATGTTAGTGTTGTTGGTTGTTTGACGTATATATCTATTTTAATATTTTGTGCATGTGAATTTTTTTTTAAACATTATAGCAAATTTTTATATTTTACAGTTTAATATTTTGTGTACAATTTTGCAGATAATTTTTAGATTTTTTCGTTTAGTTTTTATAATTAATTTCTATTTTTTATATGTAGTTTTAACTTCATTAAACTATTAAGTGTTAGTATTGTTGATTGTTTAATGTATATACCTATTTTAATATTTTATAAATCTTTCTTATGTCGAAGTATGTCCTGCTATATCCAGCGGTTTTAATTTTTATAATTTTAAATAATTTAAATATTTTAAAGAATATAAATTAATAACTTTTTAAAAGAAATATTTTTAATATTCTCTTTTTGTAAATATTTTAAGTTTATATATATAAACTCTTAAAATTTTTAAATATATCACATATTATATTTATCAAGTATATATAATTATTAATATATATATATATATATCACTTATTTGTTTTATTAAAAATTGGTAGTTTGGGTATCTATCTGTCAATTCGCAGATAAATTCTGCTAAATCCGTAGTCTACTATTAGGTTATCCATATTATCCACTTTTTAATGGGCATAAAATAATTTCACCTCATGATGGATCTATTTAGACATAGTTTGTAGTTTTACATGCCTGATTGACACTTCTATTGATATGGGACGTTGAACATTAACTTTTTTTCTTATTGATTAAGTAATATATGCTTATTTTTAAAACCTATCTTATTTGAAATCTCTACAAAATATAAATATTTGTTATTTATAAATTTTTCTGCAAAAAATGCATCTGTAATTTTTTCACCTAAAATGTATTTTAATCAGAATATATGTTGAAAAAAATAAAATTTATTAATTCTATGCATTATATAGTAATTTATAATAATTTTAAAATAGGATCAAATAAAAGTGAAATGAGAATCATAATTATTTTTCCAATATAATTTAAATTATGTAGATTGGTTTTTGGCAATTTAAAATCAATGTTAGTTTTTATAATACTGCTAATTTAATCTGTTTGGATTTTTGATTTGTTATTTAATTTAGTAGGTATCTTTTGAAATAGGTTTAGTAATAATAGTAGTAAATTCATGTCCGCATATAAATTATTTTGATATAAATTATAGTTTTTAGATTCTTTAATTTTTATAAAAATTAAATTAATTGAAAAAAAAATCATAACTAAATGAAAACTAATATAATTGTTAATCTTAAGTATAATTAATTTTTCCGCCAAAATTAATCTGGTTTTTGAAAAAAAAAATTGACTCTGTAATTTTTTTAACAAATTACAAATCCGTAATTTTCTGTCAAAATGAATACTTAGAAGTTTTCTTGCAAAAAACGGATATGTCATTTTCTAAAAAAAAATATTTGAGTCACAACATATTTAGAAAAAATAAACTTTTATTAATTAAATTCATTATGTAATAATTCAAAATAATTTGAAAATAAGATCAAATAAAAGTGAAATGTGAATTATACTTATTTTTCTAATACATTAATTTAAATTAGGTAGAAAGATTTTAGATAAATTATAATCAATGTTAGTTTCCATAATATTGTTGTTTTAATCTGTTTGGATACACATATAACATTAATCATGGTTTATTTATTTTAATATGAATGTTTAGAAACATCCTCTTCGATTGACTCTTTTTTAATAGTGTAGTAGAAGATTTGGACTGCATATGATTGTACTTTTAAGAGGAAAAGTTTCGAAGGCAAATAAATAAGGAGGGATTACTAGAATGACCCATATTTTTTTGTTAATAAGTAGAATGACTCACATTTTTTTTAATTATTAATTTGTCTTTTTTTATTTATAGGCAGCAAAATATAACGGATCGGACCTGCCGTTACATATGAAGAAACAGAGCATGAGAAGCTAGAGTTACATCATGTGATCTCAAAGAAGAACCACAATAATAAAGTAAATATCAAACTTTAGAAGTGATTACAAGCTGAGATCCAACGGATATGAAGTGCTTGTAGAGTTTAGGAATAAAATTCCAGCCCGAAAGAAATCTTTGCCAAAGGTCTAAGCTTTAAGAGTTTTTTTTCCAAATCCAAGAACCTCTAGAACCATCACGAGTATCCCAAAAAGATGAATTTCGTAATAGCATACCCAGACTCGATACGCTAGAATGACATCTTACAAAATCAAAAAGTATACAGTTAAATCAGGTTATTGGACATATCGCAATGTTCTATCACCTGACATTATTCTACCGCAAGTTTGTGGACTAGATTTTCAAAAATTCCAAATACATACTTGGAAATGGAAATATCCTTTAAAAGTAAAACATTGTTTATTTTTTATGCAAACTATAACGAGTTGTTTACCGATCATATAGTGTGATACTCTGTGTACATGATATGGAGCGAAAGACAAAACAATTAATAAGGTTGTTTTTGAATGCCCTCCAACATTACAAACCTGATCAACTCTATCAAAAATTTATGCGGCAATTGGGTTATTCCCAAGAACATCAATTAATTCAACTTTGGATTATCTCTTTTGGAGAATTACAATAACATGGATCATTTGGTATCTATAGAAAACAAGAAAGGATAAGATATAATCCCTCTGTTTTTAAAGAGTGATATTTTCACACAAATTAAGAAAATATATAAATTTATTTTCTACTCTTTATTAATACAGTAAAAAGTTTCTCTCTCTAATTAAGAAGCTAAAATAACAGGGGCAAATCTGCATGCATAAGACGTCAAGAGCCTTCACAACATATTGCTTTGAAGTAGTGGATCGATATGGTGTTACACTAGCGGATTTGTCTTCAATAAATTTTGTTTTTCTTTCTCACAAAACCACTTATTGATCTTCTTTAAATCTCCCATTTGAAGGACCTAGTGATAAGAGGTAGTTAAACTAATTTTTTTCTTTTTATGGCAAATTGTAAATAATATTTCATTGAAAATGAAAACGGTTTAGGTTTACAATCTTTGATCATAGACCTAAAGAGGAAGTAGTTAAACAATTTCTTTTATCCTAACTATGGCCATATATACTATATAGTACGTAGCTCGATTAGTAAAGCAATTAGTTTTTGTTTTCCTTTGAAAGAAACAAATTTTCCTTTGCCTATTTAAAAGAATGTCACAAAAAATGTATAGCCTTTAGTCTTACGGAATCTGTGTTTTGTCGCCTAGAAAATTTATATGTAGCTTATCAATATTTCTAATCACACGTAAAATATTAGCATTGTTTTGTTAATCTAGTAAGAAAATTGAGTCTTGATTAATTAAGATCATTCGTTGGTTTACTGTATCACTAGAGTGATTAATTACAGATTTTGTTTTGACTGGATCTCTAGTGTTTTTTATGTCAAAATTCAAATCCTGATTTTTTAATCTAAATGTGTAGCATTATGTATTTTTTTTGGTGATTGGTAAAATACTCGGATGATTGCATTAGAAAACGTTATTCCGCAATTATGCAAGTTACCAATCGAAGTCTAAGCTTAATGAAACAAACATTTAAATTCTTCTGCGCCTAAATCGAATACTCGATGCCAAGAGATAATGCAGTGGTGGCTAAAGACAGGTTCGTGATATGCGTGAAGCAAGACGATTACAGTGAGAATCATCCGAGGAAAAGAAAGTTGTATTGAGGTTACAGAAAGATGATTCATTTTGTTTATTTTCACGATATATATGGGCATATATATCGACACTGAAAATGATATATGAACTATAAACCGCTTCTTATAGTAATAGGTTGTATTATATGTATTTAAGATTTTTGAATATTTCACAATCATATGTTACTGGAAGATTTAAATCTCCGTAAAATTATATGAAAGATATATAAGTCATTTTCTTAGATTTTAGATTTATGTATAGAATTCTTATAGGTTGTAGATATCTTGTATGAGTAGATTCATGATTTTAGATTTAGTCTTGAAATATCCTACAATCATAGGTTAAGAGTTTTTGTTTTGTATACAAATTAAAGATGTCCCGGACAATTAAGTGAAAGATAAAAATCATTATTCAACCCATTTTGTTTTTGCTAAAATTATTCAACCTATTTTTTATGTTTCATGGGATATTTTTTTATTAAAGTTTGTTTTGTTGTTTAACCAGAAATATTACTTAGTAGTTGGACCTTCATTATTGAAATCGAGAATCTTCTACAATTACAAGATAGTTTACATCACCTAAGATTTCATAACCAAGACTTAGAATCACATTCTCCATATAAAATCTTACGTTGCATTAACTTTTGATATTGATCCACATTAGTCCTTTCTCTATGTTCCATAATTATCAACTCATTTCTTTGATCCACAATCAAAGCCGAGCCAAAAGGTAGAGTTGGTCCACAATCATCAACTCATTTCTTTGATCTTGACATTACTCTCGTTGCTGATCACAATTCCCATCAATATGCATGGTTCCGCGCCCTCGATCATCTGAGTCCAAGCAGTTTTGCAGTGCATAGGATCACAACCCTCAACAACTTGATCGCATCTTCTCTATACATTTCTCATATCTTCTTGTCCACAATCTCTAGCACACTCTCTTTGCTTTTCAGATTGTTCCTCACCCAAATTACTATGTCTTTTGTCTTTCCAAACTCTGCCTCTACCGTTTTTGTGTGCTGTGCATGTTATTGACGGATTACAATGGGTTGCTATGCACAGGACAATGAGAATTAAAAATAAATAAATAAAAAACCCACCCCGCCTCTACCGTTTGGGGGGGGGGGGTGGGGGTGTGGAGTAGTAGGTTCGTGATATGCGTGAAGCAAGGTGATTACAATGAGAATCATCCGAGAAAAAGAAAGTTGGCTCTGACATGCCACCGATAATGATTAAGCTTCCCGATGGAAGATATACAACTTCATTTAAGTGTGGGAAAGTAAAAATGGGTTCTTCACTATGTCTTCACGATGTCTTCTTTGTTGATGGTCTTCAGTGTCACCTAATTTCAGTCTCACAACTGACCAGAGATAGTGGTTGTATATTTTAGATATCTGATCGGCTTTGTGTTATTCAAGACCGCATATCGAGGATTCTGATTGGCGCGGGTGAACAACACAATGGACTGTATTTCTTTAGAAGAGTGGCTGTAGCTGCGGCAATGCAAGGAACGGATTCAGATTCCATAGAAGTTTGACATTGTCATCTAGGACATCCCTCATCTAAAGCTTTGAAGTTGTTTCAGTTTTCTGAATTTAGTAGTAGTTCTTTTGATTCCAAGAATTGTGACGTTTGTATTCGATCGAAACAAACCAAAGAGTCTTTTCTTTTGAGTACGAATAAATCAAATTCTATTTTTGAGATGATTCATTGTGATCTTTGGGGCCCTTATAGAACTCCTGCTATATGTGGCTCTCATTAGTTTCTTACGATTGTTGATGACTACTCCAGAGCGGTTTGGATTTATCTTCTTTCGTCTAAACAAGAAGCTCCGACACACCTCAAAAATTGTCTAGCTCTCGTTGAGCGCCAATTTTCTACAAGTGTAAAGGTCATCCGTAGTGACAACGGGTCTGCGTTCATTTGTCTCAGAGATTTCTTTACACAAAAGGGTATTGTTCTTAAAACATCATGCGTTGGCACACCTCAGTAAAATGGTCGTGTCAAACGCAAGCATCGACATATCCTCAATGTTGCTCATGCCTTGCGTTTTCAAGCAAATCTACCTATCGAGTTTTGGGGATATTGTGCACTTACAGCAAGATATCTCATTAACCGTACTCCAACAAAGCTTCTTGACGAAAAGACTCCATTTGAATTAATTTATCAAAGACCAGCACCGATGTCTCATCTGCGTACATTTGGTTGTCTCTGCTATGTTCATAATGAAAAACATGGTGGTGACAAGTTTGCTTCACGTAGTAATCCATCTGTGTTTATCTGGTATCTGTTTACAAAGAAGGGTTGGCGAGTGTATAACATAGAGACATGGGTTATTTCAGTTTCACGAGATGTTGTTTTCTGCGAAAAAAATTTCCCTTTCATGGCTACGCCTTCATCAACTTCATCTTCATCAGTTCTACAACAAATAAATGAAGATGACTCGGACTTTGCTGAACATTCATCAAAAGATATTCTTTCTGCTCCTGACTTGCCAACTTCTTCTTCTGTTTTGGTTCTATTGCCAGTTTCTCCGATTTCAGATAAAAATGATTCGACTCCATCCTTGGATAAGGAAAATATAGACTCAAGCATGATTACTCCGACTGCAACTTCGCAAAAGTTGCTCACTCGGTCTTCTTCTATTACTCCAATGACATAGTCTACTTCTGTGTCGGATTCTTCTAAGCCTTTGTACTCTCCGACTCCTTTAGTATCTAGGGAGTTGTGGAACGATACAGACTCACCTCCAGTCACACCTGCTGAAACGTCTCCTTCCTCATAAAATCTTGGTCGTGGTCTCAGACCTAAGAATCCTCCAACCAAGCTTGCTGATTATGTTGTTAAACTGAACACTCTGATTCATGAGCCGCATCCTTCGGCTACTCCTTATCCACTTGATAATTATCTGTCTAGCTCTCAGTTCTCCAATGATTATCAAACCTATATTTTCGCTATTACTTCAACTTATGAACCTCAACACTACAAAGAGGCAGTTCTTGATGAAAATTGGCGTTTTGCTATCAAAGATGAAATAGTATCGCTTGAAGATCGTGGCACTTGGACGATTGAAACTCTGCCACAAGGAAAGAAAGCTCTGGGTTGTAAATGGGTTTTTTTGACTCAAATTTAATGCCGATAGTACACTCGAAAGACATAAAGCTCGTCTTATTGTGCTCGAAAATCACCCAACTAAAGGTGTTGATTATGATGAAACTTTTGCACCAGTTGCTAAGATGACTACTGTTCGCTCATTTCTTATATATGCGGTAAATAAGAACTAGGAAATTTACCAGATGGACGTACACAACGCATTCCTCAACGGTGACTTTGACGAAGAAGTTTATATGCAACTACCTCCTGGATTTCGTACTGCAGAGAAAAACAAGGTGTGTAGATTGCGTAAATCTCTTTATGGTCTTAAACAAGCTCCTCGTTGCTGGTTTGAGAAGCTTGCTATTTCTTTGTGTGAATTCGGTTTTGAACAGAATATTTCAGATTACTCCTAATTCACGTATGAGAAAAATGGTGATCGGCTTCATGTTCTGGTGTATGTTGACGACCTCATTATTTCTGGAAATTCATTGGCTATGGTTACCGAGTTCAAAGCTTACTTATGCATTTGTTTCCACATGAAAGATCTTGGCGTTTTATGCTATTTCTTGGGGATAGAAGTTGCTCGTGGTCCTGATGGTATTTATCTATGCCAAAGGAAATATGCTTTGGATATTATAGCTGAAATAGGTATTCTTGGAGTTAAACCAGTTACATTTCCACTTGAACAAAACCATAAACTCGGTGAGGTCGATGAGAAATCCCTTGCTGATCCTTTGCCTTATCGACGATTGGTTGGACGTTTGATTTATCTCCGTACTACTCGACCAGAGATGTCTTACGTCATTCATGTGCTCTCTAAGTTTATGAAAAATCCCATGCCTACTCATTGGGAGGCAGCTCTCAGAGCTGTACGGTACTTGAAAAATAATCTTGGCCAAGGTATTCTATTACGCGCAAACACTGAGTTAACTTTTTCCGCATGGTGTGACTCAAAGTATGCTACTTGTCCAGAATCTCGACGCTCATTAACGGGCTGGTTCATTCAACTTGGAGGTTCTCCGTTGTCTTGGAACACACATAAACATGATCGAGTCTCAAAGTCTTCCGCTGAAGCAGAATATCGTGCGATGGGTGACACGGTTAGTGAAATTCTTTGGTTGCGAGAATTACTTACAGCATTTGGTATTGACTGCTCTATGCCAACTCCTCTTCACTGCGATAGTCTCTGAGCAAACATATTGAAAAAGAATGTCACTTTATCAGGGATGAACTCATACGAGGTACTATTACTGCCAAACATGTCAACACCAAATCACAGCTTGCAGATATGATGACCAAGGCATTGGGACGAAAAGAATTTGAAGCTTTCATTGTCAAGCTGGGTGTTCATGATCTTCACACTCCACCTTGAGGGGGAGGGGGGGTATTGGGCTTCTTGGGCTGTGTCGATATTATGTAATTATAGTCCATGTATTTTAGGTTATATGTCGTGATTCTAATGTATTTAAACTGCAGCCTATGTATCATATCAACAAGAGAAAACCTTTTCACAACTACTTAGGTTTCTTGTCACACCACTACAAGAAAACAATTAAATAACTACTACACAATTAGTAGCATTTTAGTCGCATATAAGTAAAAGGAGACTAAAATGCGACTAAAAAATAGAATCGCAAATCGTGCGTTGCTAAATGAGGTAGTCGCATTTTGGTCGCAAAATGTGTAACTAATTTGCGACTAAATAAACCGTCACATATTTTGTGACTACTTAGCGACTTCAAAAGAAAGACGAAAAAGCAACTACCAAGTGGACGTTGCAAATGCGAAAGCCGACTAATAAATGCCGTAGCAAATCAGTCGCAAAAATAGTGTGACTTTTTGGCGACGACAACATTGTAGTCGCAGTTTTTGCGACAAAATAGCGACTTCATATACATCTCAGAAAAAACTACATTTTAGTAGTTAATTAGTAGCACAAAAGGCCACAAATTTGCGACTGTAAATTGTTACTAAAAAGTGACTCATAAGCGACTGATATGCTACTGTTGTTTTAATTAATAAATTCAAAAATATAATTAAATAAAATGTAATTATTATTTAAAAACAAAATTAATAGAAATATTTAAAATGTAAATTAAACTGCAAAAGTATAATTGAAAAAGAAATTTAACAACAAAATATTTAATTTAAAAAAATAAAATAATTATTTTCTAGAAAATCGGTTTAGTTCTGCGGTGGGGGTTGTGGTGACGTGGCTGACGTGCTCGGGTTCTGGGAGTGGGCTTCCACAAACCGTGCATATCCTGGATCCTCTCGCATATACGCCACAAGCATCTCCAAGCTAGCTACTGTTACCTGAGATTGTTGAGCTACTTCCTTCGCTTCTTCTGCTATCTTCATGGCTTCTTCGGCTTTAGCACGATGATGCTCATTCTCCGCGGCTTGTTCTTCGATCCTGCGATGAGCAGCTTCAAGTTGGTCCCATAGTTGTGCCATCGAAGTGTAACTACTTGACTCACCAGACCGTTTATCCCTAACAAATAGGCTCTCCATGCTACCGAGTCCATACATTGTGCCTCTTGAGTCAGGAATGGTTGACTACATACAGCAAAAATAAATATTGGTGATCAATATCCATAACTAAAATATTAAACAAACGTATAAGTGTAATTACCTCTAAAAAGATAGCATCTAGCTCCTGGGTTGTAAGTTGACGACGTGAGGAGTTAGCATCCGACAAGTAGAAGTCATCATCTTCAAGTTGTGCTAACTTCTCCTCTACATTTTTATCATACGTCTCGCAGATGTTCTTCGCTTTCTGGTCGAAAAAAGTCCCATCTGCTTTAGTATGTGTTCGCACAAAAACCTCTCCAACAGACACAGGTCTACCAAGTTGTTGCTCATATTAACACAAAAATGTAATCAACTCCATAAAATAAAGACAAACTGGGCATTAAACCCCATCAAATAGAGGAAGGTATAAATTAATGTAAAAGGAAAAAATGAAGGCAACATACCATTTCATATTGAATTTGTTCGTAGCTTTTTGGGCCAGCTACATGTTTATGAACACCAAGACCACCCCGTTCTGAGTTGCGCGAGTTGGATGCCACACTACTCTTTGATTGCGCTCCTTTTGTTGCCCAATATGCCTGCATTTGGAGCCACAATGTCTCGCCAATCCACTTTGGCCTATCTTTATGTCGAACTTTACTAACCATATCCTTCATCCGGTTAATACAAATAGCATTGTATTTCCGCCTCACAAGTGGGGTGATCAATGGAGCCCAAGTATATTCTTGCTGAGAAAAAATATTAATAAGTTGTTAAAAATTTTGAAAATATATTGAAAATAATATAAATAAATTAAAGTTTTCATACCGCAAAATCAATGAAATATCTATCCTGCCGTCTTGGTGGAACTTTGGACCAGCTATAATAAGGTCCATCAAATTTGTGCTTCAAGAGTTTTGAGACTTTCCGGGTTATCCGCCCCTCGTCTCGACCAAACCTACATAAGATTTACAAATACATTAGAAGAAAAAAAAAGTAAGATGCTAAGTTTTTTAAAAAATTTGAACCTTACCAAGTTGTCCCTTCTACCAAATCAGGATTCAGAATGGGCAAATACATTTCTCTTCCCGGAGTTCGCAAAAGATCCTCCAGCGTCATATGTTCGACCTCACCCATAGGTCCAGGAGTCGCCTCCTCTTCTGGTTCTTCATGCGTCGCATCTGGCATAGGAGGTTCATGAATAGGAGAGGGTGCAAAAGGCGGTGGTTGCGTCACTTGTACATTGATATGCGATGTCCTACTGAGAGGGAATTTGGATCTTTGTTGGGGAGGCACAAAAGAAACTGATGCTCTCGATGTCGAAGGATGATTTGTTGTGGCTTGAGACGACCCTGATCTCCCACCTCCGCCACGGCCTCGAAAGCTTCTAACACCAGAAGTCATACTAAGACAAAAGGAAAAAAAGTGGTATCAAGACAATATCTCAAAAGTGGAAAAATAACAAAGCTGGGTATTTAATACATGAAACAAATAATTAATAAATTTTAGTTATTTAAAAAATTGCATTTTTAAAATGGTAGGTAAAGATGCTAAAAATGCAGTTTAGAACAATTTAAAAGGAATCAATTATGTCAATAAAATTGTATCTAATAGCATTTTGGTGATTTCTGTGTTATATTGGTGAGAATAGATTCCATTAACATTGAACTATTTTGATTCTAAACTATATATGGCTCTTACATCATGATGCTATGTATATCTATATGGAGGGAACTTCTATATAACTTATATGGAGTGAAAGTATATTCCACATATATATATATATATATATATATAACAAAATACAAGAAACAATACCAATAGATAAATAGGAATCCAAATCTATGAATAAACCTCCTTACGGTATTATCAATAAGTTAACGTCTCTTCATATCTATCATTCTATAACTTCATAGTAAGTCTTTTAATGGTTTCGGCACATAACATAGAAAAATTGTTTGTGGATTAAACAGTTTTAAATTTATTATTGATAAGTTGTAAATCATAATGCTATAGAAGGAAAATAATAAAAAAATTCGATGCACCCATATTGCAAACAATTTAAAAAATATAATTATGACAGATCATTGTCTACCTAAAAAATTGGACAGTTTAGTTCAGTAATCATTTGATTCGTTATATCCACCATATCAACTTAAACCAACGAATATCTATAAAAAATTTTAATTGTATAAACTGAATTCATTAGGTAAGTGATAAGATATTATTCCGAAATAGAAATGGAAATGAACGGAGGATATAATTTTCTAAGTGGTACGTAATAAGAAGCACAGAAAAATCACTAAGGATATAATTTTTTTTCACATACCTTGTAACTACAAAACAAACAGAGATGAGCTTCTTTCGGCAACTTTGTGGTTATACCATGCTACCGATTAGTAGAAAAAAAGAGTCTGCGCGCACAAGCATCACTATCAATACCAATTGCTTAAACCAACATAGGCAAATATGAACGTATGCAATAGAAAATCCCATAATACTTATAGTTTTCCAAACCAAGCTTTCGATTAAACCAACATCATGGAATAAAAGCAAATGCAAAATCTGTATTTAGTTTTTACTAAGAAAACACTGCATTTAACCTTAACAATTATAAAGAAGACACAATCGTTTAGAATTTGGTGTAAATATTTTTGCAATTTCGTAATCTACAATCGGGTTATGGCAATCTCTAATGTATTTCAAATGTAGACAAATGATGCAGTGTAAAGCACCTTCGATATACGAAATCATTAAGCCAAAACGTAAGTCGGTGTTGATTTGTAATATATTTGATACGAAAGAGACAAATTTGATAGATCTGCAACTTCTCTAAACAAACTACAACAGAGCAAGTTTCGACGAATTTGAGTCTAAGAAACTGGGTTAATTAGAGACATTTACTATACATCAAACTATTAATCTAGAAAACACAAAACACGGGTAAAACCAATCAATTGATCACCAAATTTACCTCGAGCTCCTCAGCAAATGGTGAAGCGATCGAATTTGGTTCGAATTAGATACAGGGCTGAAAGTAACCGGATCGGATCGAGTTACTTGGTTTGAATTTGGATCGAATTTGGTTTTGGGAGACGACGCCAGAGATTCTTCATGCCCCTACAAATGCTTGTGAATAATCAGTAAATTATAGCGTGCAAAACCCAGATTCCGGGGTTCTTGTCGAAGAAGAAAGCAATAGACGGTGAATCGGAAAATGGTAAAGAAGAAGGAGGAGAGTAGTTTCAGAACGGCGAAAGGGGGAAAAATGGGATAAGTTAGTTCTTGATATATAACACGCAGTAGCCTTTTAGTAGCTCCATTTAGCCACACATAAGCGACTGAATTTATTAATACCGTATTATTCACTTACACATGTGCATAGTCGCCTTTATGTAGCCTAGTTTAGCTACGGAATAGCGACTCTATGAATTATTTTATAAAATTTTTTTTTATTCGGAAATAATAACCGTAGTCGCCTTTTAGTCACTAAACGATGCGATGAAAAGGCGACTAATTAATATTTTTTCTACCCAAATTAATTTTTTATTGCTGCAGTTGCCTTATCGTCACAGGGTTTAGCGACTAAATTGCGACTCTCATATTTATATATTTGTTATAATTTTTGTTTCGGTTATTTACATATCAGTCGCCTTTTAGTCACTTAAAAATGTGACGAAAAAGCGACTACGGTTATTTTTGGTGAGGCGCAATTTTTTTTTTTGTGCAGTCGCCTTTTCATCACATCATTTAGCAACTACATAGCGACTCCCTTATTTTTATTTTGCTAAAAAATTTTGAATCGGTAATTTAAAACGGCAGTCGCCTATTAGTCACTAACTTATGTGACGAAAATGTGACTGCAGAAAAAAATATATATATTGGCCTCACAAAAAACTTGTAGTCGGTGTTTGGTCACATTATTTAGTGACTAAAAGGCGACTCTTGGATTTATATTTTGCTAAAACTTTATGTTTCAGGAAATTTACACATATATGATGCTATTATGCTATTATATATAATTTTATGTTTAATAGCCAAATTAGATGCAATTAATCGTGGCATAAACATAATTGATTTGGGTAAAAACATATATGATTTGGGAATAATATTAGATGAATCATTTATTTATGATGATATTATTTTATATATTTGTATTTTTACACTGTACTCTCCGGTTACTAGCTATATAATGCGACGAAAATGCAAAAATCATATTTTATACTTAGCAAACTTTATATTATACGTTGAAGTCGCCTTTATGTCGCATAATTTACCAACTTAATAACGACTTCCTTTATTTTATTATGTTATAAATAAATCAATTAGAAATTAGAAGTAATTTCTGATTTAAAATCAATATTTTTTTATTTGATCACATTGTAGTAATTTTACGAGGTATTTATATTTTATTCTAATATAAATTAATATAACGAGTGTTCTAAACAATATATCAATATACATATAAATAAATATTTGTTCACATATAATCAGTCAACTGATGCTGTTTAATTATATCACTTATATACTACATATACATTTTGGAAACATAAAGGAAGTCAATATCTTTTCCATAACTGCATTTGAGGTAACGGCGACATATAGATTGTTGATTAAATAACATAAATTATTAAAAGGTTTATATGTATATAGCATAACGTAAAAAACATGAATATAGTAATTTACTCTCCACTTTCATTTTCCTCTTCTTCTGATGTCGATCCTTGAATAATAAATTCGTCGTCAAATTCAGCATCACCGCCTTCTAAATCAAGCAAAGTTGTCGCGTTTCTTCCATCTACTAACGTTTGGACAACAATATCTTCAATTGTTGTGAATTCCACATCCCGATCATCTTCTTGTTGCATTAATACCACCTCATTTTCTTTTAACTTCCCAATTATGTTTGCCCTCGGGTTAACTTTGACGACAGTAAGCCACACTTGTCTTTGTTGTCTTACAGACGGATAAGGTATGTAGCAAACTTGATCCGCCTGAGATGCTGTTTTATTCATGATTAAGAAAATTTTTGAGATAACTCGGTTATGTTAAATATGTATATATATAATATATATATATTATATATATATTATAGTATGATAATATTTTGAACTTACCATGGATAAAAGGCTCGTATTTGCTATATTTTCCTGTGGCAAGTACATCAACTATACCTCCATTTCTCTTTCTCGTCCACCTTCCGATGGTTGGATCATACCATTTACATTTAAACAAGGTGATCTTTAAGGAAACTAATCCCATATACTCTAGTTGGACGATATCAGTCAAAGTTCCATAGAAATCGGCTTCGTCTGATGCATCCGAATAATTTTCACCTCTAACACAAACACCATAGTTAAAAGTTGACCTCCGTTGTCCATGCCTTTGTGTATGAAAAAAATACCCTCTAGTAAAATATATGGGCCACGTTGTCGCCTTGTAGTTGGGACCATCAACTAACTCTTGCACCCAAGTAGGGAAAGGTTGGTTTTGGTAAAATATACCTGATTTAACCTGAAAAGAAAAGCATAACCACGTAAATACCTCCCACATAATATATTTTACAAAAGTTCTAAATAAAAGGTATTAACTAAAACATAATTGTAGCATATTTTGTCTCGAATCCATAATGGAAATTCTGTATCCTTTTTACTAAAAACTTCGGTGTCTGGAAGGTGTGGATATGTTGAACGTATCTCATTCTCGAACAAGCTGTAAATATAATATGTTAATGGTTGGTATGCTAATAATATAAATTTTTGTACAACATCGAAGCCGATCATATATGTTTCCTCTCGAATGGCCGAAAATATTCACAATTTCGCAATATATAAGCATGTGCACACTGATAGTCTTCGTCAGCCAACCAAATTTCCTTTGCTTTCCCCTTTGGACGTCCAATATGACTGAACATTCCAGGTACCCCACTAACAGGGTATATTTGCACATCACCTTCTTCGAATCGTGTATTCCTTTTCATATACCCATAAATACATACACATTAATATTAATAATTTAAATTATAAAATTATAGTTCATTGTGTTTGTACTTTAACTGTGTTGTTATGTTAGCAGCGAAGTAGTGATGCAAAAAATACGAGATTTCATCATTTATATAAGATTGCACAATCGATCCGGCTGGATATCGTTTGTTCTTCGCCTTGCTTTTCAACTCTTTGAAAAACCTTTCGAAAGGGTACATCCACCTGTATTGAACAGGTCCTCCTAGTTCAGCTTCACGTGGGAGGTGTATAGGAAGGTGCTCCATAACGTCAAAGAAGGATGGTGGAAATATCTTTTCTAAGTTGCATAATATTATAGCAATATTTTCTTCCATTAACTGGACACGATGTTGGTTTAATGATCTTGCACATAAGTCTCTAAAAAATAAACTTATCCCTGCATAATTACAAATGTCATAAATATTACTATATTTTAACCCAGCCTTTAAAATTAAGAATCTGTTATCATACCTTATACTGCTTGGTCGACATTCCGAGGGAGAAGTTCTCTCAGTATAAAAGGAAGTAGTCTCTCCATGAATACATGACAGTCATGGCTTTTCATACCAGAAAATTTCCCTCCTTCTATATCAGCGCATGTTGCTAAGTCTGCGGAGTAACCATCAGGAAATTTGACATGATGTTTAACACATGTTAGTAGCTCTTCTTTCGCTTGAGGAGTTAGTCTAAATATTGGGAAAGGAGCCCTTCCATTGCTGTCAAGATGTAATTCTCTCCGAGAACAAAATAATTGTATATCCAATCGTGACTTAACATTGTCTTTCGACCGGTCTTGCGCATTCATCAAAGTAAACATGATGTTGTCAAAAAAATTCTTCTCTATATGCATTACGTCAAGATTGTGCCGCAAGTTAAGATCCTTCCAATATGGTAACTCCCAAAAAATGCTTTCTTTGTGCCAATTGTGCGATCTACCATATCCAGCTTTTTTAGGATCATGCCCATTACCTCCACAGTTTGACGTTTTAAGAGGATTAATTTTTCGGATTCGATCGTACATCACTGAACTTGTTGGGTAGGTGGGTGCGTACTCATTTACTGCATCTTTCCCCTTCAGAAATTCTGTTTTGTTCTTCCTTAACGGATGATCACGCTGAAGATGTCTCCTGTGATAATCAAACCAACAAGACTTTCTACCATTTGGGAGCCAAAATGCCTTTGTTTGATCCATACATATTGGACATGATAATCTACCATGTGTCGTCCAACCAGATAACATACCATATGCTGGAAAATCGCTAATTGTCCATAGGAGAATTGCCTTCATGGTAAAATTTTGCCTTCTAGACACATCGTACGCCTCGACTCCAGTAAACCATAGTTCTTTTAACTCTTCGATAAGAGGGCGTAGGAAGACATCTAAACTGGAACGTGGATGATTTGGCCTAGAGTTCAAAATTGTTAGGAAAAGATACTCTTTTTTCATACATATTCCTGGGGGTAAGTTGTATGGGGTCAAGATCACGGGCCATAAAGAATGGTTTCTAGACATACCGAATGGATTGAAACCATCTGTGCATAAACCTAGGTAGACATTCCTAGGTTCTGCAGCGAACTGTGGATGTTGTTGTTGAAAATGTTTCCACTCTGCGCCATCTGATGGGTGACACATTTCACCCTCGAAAGGTTGATGCTCAAAATGCCAGCACATTGAAGCTGAAGTTTTCTCGCTTTGATACATTCTCTTCAATCTATCCGCAATTGATAAGTACCACATTTTACTAAATGGTATTTTCGTTCGCCCTTCGCTTGTCTTGAATCTTGGTTGTTGACAGAACTTACATGATTCCCATCTTTCATCTTCTCTCCAAAAAATCATGCAATTGTTTACACAAACATCAATTGTGTAGAACGGCAAACCTAAATTCCTCATCAACTTTTCCGTTTCGTAGAAAGAGTTTGTCGCATTATTTCCGTCAGGTAAATACTCTGTGAATAATTCTGCCCAAGAATCAACACCCCTCTCAGACATATTTTGTTCCGACTTGTTGGCCATGAACCTGGCGGCTAAAGATAGTTGTGAGTGTCCTTCTTTACAACCCTCATACAAAGGCGTGTTTGCAGCTTCTAGCATGTTGAAAAATTCTTGTGCTTCATTGTTTGGATTTTCTTCATATTGAGTAGCATTCTCATTGTTGTTGTACCCAGTGTTACTAGGAAATGCATCATGGATCATATCAAGACAACTTCCATGGAAATTAGCGGTCCCACCTTCGTAATCACTTTGACGAGATGTACCATGATGACCAATATCATGGTTTGGAACTATATCTACACTTATTTCTTCACCATGTCTATGCCAAACATAATAGTTAGGCATAAACCCTCGACTCAATAAATGATTCCATATCTTCCGTGACCTAAGGAATTTGTCATTCTTGCAATTGATACAAGGACAGTAAAACATACCACCACTACTTTGCGCAATAGATTGCTGACTTGCAAAATTCATGAAAACTTCAACCCCTGCTAAATACTCCGCAGACAAGCTATTTGTATGTGAATCGATACGATTGTACATCCATGCGCGAGAGTTTGGATACTCTGAAAATCCAGCCATTTTGTGTTTTTAGTATTATTGGAACAAGTGTGGAAATTTTCACGCACAATGGCAATGTATGTATATATAAACACAATATGCGACCAAAATGCGACTAATAAGTAACCTTTTTGCGACAGACAATGTAGTAGCATTATTTGTGTACCTAATTATTAGTTCGTATGGAACACATGTTTTACTATTATGACCACCAACTTTAGGAGACTAAAATGCGACTGCACTATTAACTAAAAGACGAAAATGCGATTACACAAAATAAATGATACTAAAATGCGACTACACAAACTAAATGATACTAAAATGTGACTACACAAAATATATGAGACTAAAAGGCGACTATTTTTGGTATACAATTTGCAACAAATAGCCAAATTAACTTTAAATAAGATTTTTTTCAGTGACAAAAGTTAATAATATAAGTTGATTTTAAATATTCAACTGTTATTAAATTTTAATTTATTTGTATTAGTTAATAATATAAGTTGATTTAATTTAGGATCCTCAAATATTTAATACCATAATTTAAATACAAGTTAACTTAAACAAATATTTTATTATACATTATTTTATTTATTATACATCTTATTTTTGTTACACGAGTAGGATACAAAAGTAGGTATTGATATAACATTAAATAATAAACATAGAAGATTAACATTTTATTTTTACAGCTCGTCTTCCGAATCTGGTACAATCGTTGACAATCTTTCATCATCAACTAAGTTTGCAATAGCTAGTGGTTCCGCCTCACCATGTTCGTATACCATTTGCTGAATCATTTGATTATTTCCAATAACCTATACAATAATTAATTATATAATCATTAGGTACCACAATAACTTAACCACAGTCATTATATTCAAATTTACCTTGACAATATTCTTCAATACTATGTTTAGTTCATTGTGCTTCTGTTTAACTTACATACAGTTACCTATATATAGAAATATTTAATGTTTATAGAATAAAATAGAAATTTAATAAATATTGTTAAATGGTGCTTACTATTTATGAATTTTTAACCGTTTACCTTTTTTAGAAGTAGCATTGCACCAACCTTTATAAGTTCATTGAAATCATCATTCTCAAATACCTTCGAGTGAATAGAAGCACCCATTGTTCCACTTGGATCTTTTAACGTAACCAATGCGTCACCAAATTCATTTTTATTCATATTTTTATCATAACTAAAACCTACAAAGTTGATAAACGGGTTAGGCATAATATATAACAAATCCTCTTTGTAATTTGCTTAGTATTATGTACTTGCCTTTTTAATTTTTGCCCAATGGTTGTTTGCACAGTGAATTGAATTCAACGGTGTCCATTCTACCCCTTTGTTTGTTAGGTATTCAACAGCTGATGTCCAACGTACCTCGTTGAAATCTGGGTCTCCCTCTGCAAGTAAATCATTGAAAAATATTTGAGTTGGGATTTGATTTTGGGGATCATAACTCGAACTCCCTTCATGATATTGCTTGCGTCTTCATGCTAATTGAACATTTTGGAAAGACTCCGTGCCAGGAATTATACGTTCATCTCTGCCAAACTGAGGTCGGGGGTGACATGTAGAAGGTGCATCTACAACATTAATAGAAGGCAAGGGACTTGTAATTGGAATGGGGTATGAGCTTCCATTTTTGTACCAGCTCCAAAGAGAGAAATCTCTTTCTAAATCATCATTTCCAGAAGGATTAGACATTATTAATAAACAAAAGAGATGACTGAAAAAAAATATTTTGATAGTTTGTATTAAGGGAATGATGTTTAGAACATCTGAAATGTTGGCCATATATAGTTAAACATGTGGATATAAATCAATCAGTTTATTTAGTTTGGTACACCTACCTCCTCAATTATAACATGTGGATTTAAATCAAACAACTTTAGTAGGAGTCGCATTTTAGTAGCACAATAAGCAACCAATATGTGACGACAACAAACTTAGTGACTAAATAGCGACTATTATATAAAATGTTATAATAATTGATGATATTTATTTAGTAAACCTATATATTATTCACAGGAAGACATGGTATTAATACCAAATGTCAAACTTATTTCACCATACATATATATATTATAACATTTTTAAACAGCTTAATCAATGACCAATCTCAAACTTTTCGATGTGATACTGGCAACAACCATATTCATCACCATTGCATTCGTAAACATCTTCAGGTTCCTCAAAATCTGGACTTAGAGGAGGGAGAGGTGCAGGTTCCTCAACGTTTATACCAAATTGTCTCGCAATGGCATCAACATCTAGGTCCTTCGGAGGACTTTCAACTTCTTCAGCATAACCACCGCCCTGGTAACTATCATATGGAGATTGTGTAGAATCCGAGGTGAAACTTGGTTCAACTTCTGTGATTGGAGCCTCGGATTCCCAAGACAGCTCCACTTTTTGGTGCTCCTGATCCCACTCTGCCAACTTTGCCGGTAATTGAGAGTCAGTTACATCAGAAAAATTTAGAAGTGATGCTTCTGAATCAGGGAACGGGTTACAAGGAAGCTTTGACATTATATTTCGTGTGTGTTTGTTTTAAATCTCATCTCATATGAGATCTTTTATAAGAATTTGCATATATAAATTTAACTAAAAAATATAAAAGTAGGTACACCTAACTACAATCATTTAAACATGTGGGAATAAATGTAACTATTTTGCGACTACTTATCATATAAAAGTAGGTACACATAAGTTCCGACCAATATACGACCATAATTTTTTGTATTTTGCAACTATAATGTGACTGTCTACAATTTAATAATAAAATCAACAAAAGTAGTATTTTAGTCACTAATAAGTATAAATATTTTGCCACTATTTAGCAACTACCCTTTTAATGCGACACAACTGCGACCAATATGCGACTGGGTATTTTCGTTATTTTCCATTATTTTCGACTAAAATCACAAAATAAATGAAAATCGTATTTTAGTCTCAATTTGGTGGCAACATTATGCGACGTTTTTGCGACCACCTTTTTTTGGACTATAATGCAAAATTTAGTCACTAATTGGTAGCAAAAATTTGCGACCCTTTAGCGACTACATTTGTTGGGATAAAAATGCGACCAATATGCGACTGTGTATTTTTGATTTTTTCCCTATTTTACGAGTAAAATTACAAAATCGACGGTAGTCGTATATTTGTCGCTATTTGGTGGCAAAATTATGCGACTTTTTTGCGACTATTCTTTTTTTGACAATAATGCAACCAATATGCGACGAAATTAGTAAAGTTACATTTCAGTTGCAGAAAAGTCACAAATTAGTCGCTTTTTTTTGTGACTACATAAAGCAGTCGCTTCATGTAGTCGCTTTTTACGTGTTTTCTTGTAGTGCACACCCTCTTTGCTTTTCAGATTTTTGCTCACCCAATTTACTATGTCTTTTCTTTCTCAAAACTCCGCCTCTATCATTTTATTTCTTGCTGTGCATGTTGTTAACATCTACCGCGGGTAACAATGCACCGGAAAGTGCATTTGTTATCATGGCTAAAGACTGATCAGGCCAATTCAAGACAATAAACGAAGGGATTAGTGCTACTTTGGGGAGCGGAAGACTAGTAATATACGTATCTCAACATTCAAAAACCGAATGTAATGTTGAGAGATGATGGTAAAGGGAATACAATCATTACCGGAAGCAGAAGTTTTCAAGGCGGAACACACATTTAATTTAGCTACTGTGGGTACGTATGGTTAAGAAACAAAAGAAAATAATTTTAGTTAATTTATCTCCGCAGCATATAGTTTAGTTTAGGAACTTACGTGCATGAATACACTAAACTAAAAACGAAATTATTATTATGTATATAATTTCATAGTTTTCTTTCCATCTACAGTGTCAACGTCTTAGAAATAAAATTAATGATTCAACTAACTAATGCATACTTTTTAAAAAAGACACTAAGTTATATAGATATTCATAGACACTAATCACTATACTATATCAACTAATTAGTTAGTATACGTCAACAAATACTCATATTTTTTATATATGTTTTGCTTTTGCATTGATTATGTTTTACCTTTTTTTTAATTTTTATTGTTCATTTGTTTTTGTCAAAAATAAAATGTTATATAAAATAAGAAATAATAAAACAACGAATTTGAAAAAAAAGTATGTGAAATAGATGATACAGTTATATCTAACTAGTTACCCTTTAAAATGATTATTTTTTAATAAAAAATTTTATATTGATATTTATAAATAATAATAAATAATTATAACAGTTTAATCACTACAAGAAGATAGAGATATTGCAACAGAGTTTTAGCAACGTCCGTTTCTGTTAGAATTTTGCAACAAATTTTGTGATCATTTTGCAATGATGAATAGACATTACAGTGTTGTTACCAATTTATTGCAAAATCACGAAAAAAGTTTCATTGAAAATTTATGTTACTAATTTACAATTGTTTTACAATATGTGAAATCTCATGAAAATTTTGCAAGAAATAGTCAGAGGATATGAGTCGTGGTTGTTTTGCAAGACAACTATAGTTATAAAAATATGACACATTTATCATTACATTCATCAGTTTAGTAACTATTTTGCAACACTAAATTTCTATTAAAATTGTTAGTGTATTTGTTGCATATTGTTAAGTTGATTAATTGAAAAACATACTTATTCCATATTTAAATTAGAGGTGATCAAAATTTTTTTGGGGTTTTGGGATTTTCATGTTTTCGTAAATTAGTCTATGTTAGAACCAAATTTTATTTTATCAAAAAATTCAAAACCCAAAAAATCTAAATCGAACTAAACTAAAAAATCAAATACCCCCAAAAATATAATGTTTACCTCTAGTTTAAATACAAATTTTAAATAGAATGAAATCAAGTTAATCAATTTAGGTACTTAAACCAATTACCCAAATTCTCAAAGAACATGACATAAACTCATCAAAAAACTAAAACCCCCAAAAAAAGAAAAAAGACAAAAAACGAGGGAGTGTAGAGGGGAGAAGGATACCTTTAGTAGTCGAAGAAGTTAATAGGGGGGATTATATAAATAGATCGAGAAAACACAATCAGTACGACTTTTTAGCTTCCGCTCGTGGATGCACATTTATTTTCCCAGTTCATTCAATGACTCCAAAGATCAAATCTTCGAGAGTATACGGACCTCAATTCGCCCTGACCTAACAGTCTCCATGAAATTCGCCAAACTCAATTAACCCCCATCCGAAAAAATGGGAGGAGCTGTGCACCCCCATTTAGCTCGGCCCAAATCAAAATTTTCCCATTTAGCAATTGACCAAAATCCCATAAAGCTCATCTGTATAGGGGTGGGCACAATTCCCATCATGTTTCGTCCCGTCCCATCCCGTCCCATTCCTGCTAGGAAATTCTCGTCCCCCCCATTTATGATGGATATTCCCGTATGGTACAAGATTCTGATTCCTATTTGGGAACGGGACGGGATAGGACAAGAACAAGAATTTCCGAAATTCCATTCGGGACAAATTATATATAATACATAAAATTATATATACACATATATATCATAAATCTAATAATAAAAAATTAGAAATATTGAATCTTAAATTTCTAAAATTTTCTAATATGTTTAGAGCAAATTTTTTATGATATATATATATATATAAAATATTATGTATTGTATATAATTATACGAGGAATGATGCAAAGGAAGATGAAGATTTGTTACTTGGTTTATTAGAATTTTTTATTTCTGCAATTTATTTTAGTTTTATTTTTATTTTGATGATTTATGGCTGAAGTTTATGTTGGTTTATTTTTAAATTTTAAGAATTTTATATGGACCATAAATGGGACATGTTTTTTTTTTCCAAATTTCTGTCCCATTCCCATTCCCGTAAAATCTCGTCCCGAATTCCCGTTTAAGCACCCCTACGTAAGACATCTGACCTACGATCTCTCGAAGAGGAGAGGGAGGCGACATGTACGGCTAAGTACTGCACGCCCTATTGTCCACAAGGCTCGATGTACGATCTCACAAAAATGAAGACGACAAGTAAGACTAGACATAGAATCTGTGGAAGGGAGGAATCCTGGCGCCAACTCCCACTATAAATAGAAGAGCCTCCCATTGAGAGAAGGGTTATTTTTGGGAGAGGAGAGGAACAACACCTACGATAATAAACACTACACTATTCACTTTAAGAACATATCGTTTAGGAACCAAACTCATATTAAAAAAAAAATTGTTAGAAATATTCGAGGTATTTGATTATTATTTTTTCCGATTAGCAAATGTGGCTGATGATTTAGTTGGAGAGGATATTTTTGACTTTTGAAAACTATAATTCATTTTCGTAATCAAAGCCTAATTTAAAACAAAAACTAACAAAATTTAATATTGAAATACCTAAATAATTTTTTTTTTGTTAAAGACCTAAATAATTTGAATGAAGTTTTTATGTACAATAATTATTCGATGTTGATTTAGATAAGCATATACCATTTTACCATTTAAGTACATCTTCCAAATTTTATAGTTTCAAACACATTTAATCAAAGTTCAAATTTATTATCGTACTGATAACAAACAATATTTTATAAGTTTAAAGTTTGTAAAGTATTTCTTTTATATATAATAATTTTGGCAACGAGAATAAATCTTTGGTGCCTCCTGTTTGAGATAGGAATGTTTAAGAAAAACACCTCCACCGCCCTTTGCAGTGGTGTCGAAGGCAAAACATGCCACCTAACCAACAAATCAGAGTCGGGCCGGTCATACATGAGTCCTTTACCTCCACTTTTCAACTATATCCATAATCCATACCAGGTGACACAAATAATCGACCTATATATGAAATTCGGGGGCTACCCCATAACCATGAGCAACACAATAATTATGTCTTGAGGAGGCTTTATATATGGTAGCATGGAATTCTTTATCTTTCAAGGTCATGCGAAGGGGGATTTTCCTTACTTTCCACCTTCGGCCCTTCCCTTCTTTTTGCCCTACCACTTTATTCCCGATCCTAGGCACCCTTTTTTTTTTGTATGCATATACACATTTTTAGCTAGGTACCATATAATCTGATTAATTTATCTTCAAATTTAATGTTTATACATCAAAATAGTTAATTATTTTTTTCATGACTATACACATGTTTTTCATGTGACCTCCCAAAAATGAAATAATTTGTTAAGAACACACAGACATAAGCATAATAAAAAGTAGGGGTGGACATTGTGCTTCTCTACTTGGTTTTTGCAGTGGGTTGTGGTCATTGTGCTTCTCTACTTGGTGAGTACCTTCTACCTTCTCTACTCGGCGAGTACCTTCTACCTTCTCTTACTCTCCAAGGTGTGGAGTGTCTTCAGCCTCTCCTCCGTCCTGCATCACCTTGTCTCAGGTTTGTCAAGTTTCTCTTCCCCCATGTGTGCTAGTTTCTATTCGGTCATTTCCTTGAGTTCTGTTATCCTTGGTTGTGTGGTCAACTAAGCTGCTCTGGGTTTTTGATTTGTCTTGTTAGGACGGTTGTTGTTTTCGGTTACCTTGGCTCTGAATGTGTCTTCTAGTTTGCTCATGTTTCTGATGAGAGTAGTGCGTGGGTTCTTGGTAGCAACTCCTTGGTCTCTTGGATTTGACCTGGGTATAGCCTATCTTAGACCCGATGAGGGTGACGGTAACCATATTCTTGTGTATTTCTTAGCCGCCATCCTTGGCATTGGGCAGCAGCTGCTTCATTCAGAATTTCAGATTCTCGGGGTCTCGTCTTCAACTAGCTACTGTCTTGGCGATCATTATCCTCAGCTATGATGCACGGGGACGGCATTTGGTCGCCGTCTCACGTCTCCAGTACGTCTCGGAGACGGGTACCTGATGGGGACAGCAAGGAAACGTCCCCACGACGTCTCGGTGAAAGCAGGGACGGGAAGACAAAGACGGATACGGATGCGAACTGGTCCAGGGACGTTTCAGGGACGTTTTTAAACAAAATTAGGAAATTTAACAATTTTTAAAAAATAGCTGAAACAAAAACAAGAAATAATGTGAATATTCATAATTAATTAGGTTTTGCTATTTAAACATCTCTGATCTCTCACTTTGTTTCACGACTTTTCATCTCTGATCTACTATGGAACCCAAGTTTTGGTGGGCTAACTTTGGTGCTCAAACTCCTCTCCTTCAGACTTTGGCTTTTAAGGTACTTGGACAACCTAGTTCTTCTTCTTGTGCTGAGCGTAACTAGAGTACTTATTCATTCATTCACTCACTTAAAAGAAACAAGTTGACTACAAGCCGTGCTCAAGACTTGGTTTACATCCACAACAATTTACGTCTTTTGTCGAGGAATGCTAATGAATATAATGATGAAAAGACCAAGAAGTGGGATGTTGGTGGAGATGAATTTGATTCTATGGAAGATATGGGATTCTTGGAGTTTTCGAACCTTTCATTAGATGACTCGAATTTTGAAAATGAATTTGGTCAATAATTAGTTTATTTTCGTTGTTTTAAGATATTAAACCAAATTATTCTTTTATGTTAAGACTTATATTTATAATTCAAAGGTATTTTCCTTATATATTTATTGAAGTACCCCTTAAGTACCCGTATCGATAAAATATTTACTTTGCCATTTTTCGTTCCCGTTTCCGTACCCGTTTTTTGTTCCCGTACCCGTTCCAGTGCTACTTAGATCCTCAGTATCCTTTCTCTTTTGCTCAATGAGGATTAATTATTCTCTTGTTAATTTTAAAGTTCTTCTACTGTAATTTCACCATCCTGTAAACCTTTCATTGCCTTTAAATAGAATGCTTTTTATCAAAAAAAAAAAAAGTAAAGGTGGACATATAAACCGAGCCGAACCAACCAAACTCAACCCAATTCAAACCGAATCAAAGTGTCAACTCAAATTATATTGTTTATAAAAAAACAAACTCAAATTATTCGGTTGTATATCTTTTTAACCCAAATTTTTTCATTTGGTTTGTTTTTAATTTGATGTGAACCAATAAACCAATGTACTTATTTATTTAATTAATTAAAATAATATATGTGTTGTTTTCATCTTTTTTTTGTTTCTTCTACTTAGGTTTTGTTTAAATATTTTTAGTTCTGTTAGTTGATTTTAAATGTTTTATTTCTTAGGTGTTTTGTTTGAAATATTGAGTCTCCAAATTTGTATTGCTTATTTTGTTTTAAATATTTATTAGTGATAATAATTTTAGTTTCATATTATATTATTTGTTTTTTTCAGCTGAACTAAAACCAAACCAAAGTAGAACCAAACCAAACCGAACTGATCCAAACACAAACCAAATCAAACTATCTTTGGTTTAGTTTGGTTAGAGTCTTCTTAAAACTGAACCAATCCGAGTTGAACCCGAACATAAACCGAAATGTCCACTCTAATAAAAAGTAAATGATATTTTACCAAATATATTATCTAAAAGCCCAAACAGAAACAAGACAATTATTTTATAAAGTTTGACCAAATCCTAATTAAAGTTCGGCCCTTTTTAATTGGCTAATTTTTTTTTTGGTTGGTCGCCATCTGGCTAATGTTTTTTAATCATTTGCCCTTATCATCATCACTCGGTGTTAATAACGTAAGAAGAAAAGCTGAGGAAACGGAGACGAAAGAATCTCAGGTCAGTACACCGAAATTGACGGTACAGTTTAAAGCTTTTTACTACTTCGTGGGTCGACGTTGCTTTTTTTTTTGGTAGGTAATAATATTTTGCCATGTCTCTTCACTCGAAAATTTTCAAATCCGACATGTGTTCGATTCTAGGGCTACAGATAAATTGATAGTGATATTTTTTGTTGGTTGTTTTGAGCTGTTGAGTTGATTAGTGGGTTTGATTTTGATATAAGTTTGTAATTGGGAGCTAGTCCCGATTTAAGGGTTAAATGATTGCATGTGCGTTAAGATAATAGAATTTAGTGGTTACTGTGGATCTTGTCTGAATAAATTCCAATTTAATGTGTAAATAACAATCTTTCTTTATCCAGATTTTCTCGAATTATGAAAGATATTTTCAAAAAACAAAATAAAGGGTTTAATGGGTTTGCTAGTTTAATTAAATATCACATTTTTGTAACTCGTTTCGGTATTGGTAACATTTAGCATTTTGATTTGTTGTTTGTATTGATGATCCTCACTTGCATTGTATTTTTATTGTCTCACCTAGGGTTTAACATTAACATTATTTTTTCAGAAAAAAAACATTAACACTATTTTATTGCATTATCTAGCAAGCTTCAAGAAAATGGAGAATAACCACACTTCCTCAGGAGATTTGATGGTGAAGCGGAAGAGAGGTCGCTCCAGAAAGTATCCGACGATAGAGTCGAATGTGCAGCCTATTGGTCCAGTTCCAGGGTCTAGCATGACTAAGCCGCATATTCATCCAAGGGACAATGATGAAGCTATGGTTGGACAAGCGATTCGTGGCGTGGTTGAGGCAACATTTGAAGATGAGTTCTTTCTTTCGGTTAAGGTTGAGAATTCAGATGACATGCTTAGAGGTGTGGTGTTCAAGCTTGGTCATTGTGTTCCTGTATCAGTTCATAACGATGTTGCTCCTCATCTCCCGATGATTAGAGGGAACATGGTGCATCCTCATGCCTCAGGGAACGGTGCTAAGAAATTTACAGTCAGTGAGAGCTGTGGCAGTGGTGACAGATCACTGATTACTGTTCCAGTTCAACCTGCTCATCCAACGATACCGACACATCGTGTGGCTCCCATCGTTAGACCTAGATCTATGAGTCCTATCCCTGCTCACCCTGCTCAGCCAGCTAATCCTGCTCAGCTTGCTCCGGTTCTTGTTCCTGCTCCTCCTGCTCGATTTGCCCTTCCTGCTCATCCAACAATACCCGCACATCATGTGGTTCCCGTTGTGTTCCAGCCTGTCCATCGGCAGAATGGTGATGGTGGGGTCCCGATGCAGCCTGCTCATCAAGCAATAATCAGGAATCCTAGGGTTTCCGTCAAGCACCAGCCTCCTCATCTACGTGGGCCACTCTCCGTTAACCGCGGTCCTATGTAGACCGAGCCACATTCTTCTCAAGGACATTGATCTTCTGGAGATTCTTTCTTCTTGCCATTGAAACTATTTTTAGCTTAGTTTTTGTTTTTGTTTTTTGTTTTTTGTTTTTTGTTTTTTGTTTTTGTTTTTGTTTTTGAAAGAGTGTAAATTTATTCCAACAAAAACCTGTTTTACATTATATGCAACTTTTCTTGATAGTTTTTGAAAAAGATTGAAAGAAGACAAATAGATTTAACTATTCCTCGCTACTCTTATCCTCGTGCTTGAAACCAAATTTGCAAACCATCACCGTACTTAGTTGGGCCATTATGAGCCTATTTCGAACCACTTTATCAATAGCTGTAATGACCTGCTCGGCCTGGTTTAGCTTAATTATTTCAGCAAAACTACATTGATTCATTAGTGGTTTAAATATCTTTTCGACTCTTTTGTTATTGAGTGACTATATTTTCTCAGTCTTTTATATTTTCGAAATCAAAACCAACTTTTCTTCATGCTAAATCTATGAGTTTCTGATACAGTATTCTCTTGCATCATAAGATAATATTCTACAATATATATAACCACTCATTCAAATCAGCATAACTTCTAGTTTCTCTTCTTCTGATGATATAGAATTCAATCAATCTCTCGAATTCACTAAAAAAAATTGTTTTGGAAGACGTCAATAACCTTTTGTTATTAAACTATCATTTGATGGTTGAAACAAAAAAAAAACTATCACTTGATGAAAATTTATGAAAACGTAGGCTTATGGATACAAAGAAGAAACTATTGAGTAAATTCTTTATAGAAAGTGGGTCTAGATCATATTATTTTCCATCTTACAAAATCTACGTTATCACCTATCTTTAATATTCACCTAAATCCCGCCAAATCTAAAATCCACCAAATTACTTAAAACCACTCATCAAATACACCTATCTAGCTAGCTAGCTAATAACCCTTTCAGCAAAAAAAAAAAAAAACACCTAGCTAATATTTGTATATAATTAATGAAAAAAAAGTCCAAAACAGAAAACGAGTCTTTAATTTTAACTGTGGATCAAAACTTTTTTAATGTAGCCAAGTAATATAAAGCGGAATCGTTAATTTATTTCATACAAGTTGTTGGCCCAATTTTTAATAATTTTTTTTGTGCTAACGTGACATAATCACACCTTTTTTTCTTTTACATTGAAAAATTATTCTACTACTTAAACTTATGGTAGTGTGATAAATCACATATGAATAGAACAATTATTAAAATAAACAAATCTAATCAATGATCTAGCTAGGCAAGCGCTAAGTGGCCGAGACTTAAAACAGAAACGAAATGACACACGCTATCATCTTACTTTTCAGTAGACCAAAAAATACAGGTGATATGTTTCTCATGGATGTTTTGTCTGTCCATCATGAGTTTTTTTACGCTTGTTGATGATTAATCTAGCGGGTGACTTATCTGTGTAGCAAGTAGCAACCAAGGCTACGTCTTTGTATGATGTTGGTACAGCGATGCACACTTTATCTTAAACTCGACCCAAATCAAAAAGCAACTAATTTTGAAGTCTAATTCGCTCGGGCAGTGAAGACAGAAGCCGACCTACTTACTAAAATGGAAACTTACCAAAAGTAAAAGCCAGTTTGTAAAAAGGAAACTTGATCGAAAATAAAATTTGATTCTAAGAAGAAAAAGAAAAACTTGAACCGCCTCAAATCATTATAAATATAGAGTTGCCTCCTCTTCCAAAGGTATCCGAAAATTGCTGCAAGAGCCTCAAGAGTTGAAACAAAACCCTAGAATCCTAAGGCGTTTCTAGTTTCTCGTTCAACTTGATTAATTATCATTTTGAAAATCTATCTTTTGTTTGTTGTATTTTTGAGAAAAATCTTCATTAATAACAAAGGTCTATAATTTCCCACAGATTATAAATCTTATTGTTGTTCTTGAAACCCTAATTCAACTTACGATATGAATGCAACTAAGTTCTGTCATGTTAGGAGGCCTGAATGGCCGGCAGATGTTAACCCTTTCAACGACGATACACGTTGTAAGCTAGAATGCTTCCGGTGATCAAAGGTATATTTCAATTGTTTGTAATTTTTTTTGATAAGTATTGTGTAGTTTTCAAATTCCTAATATTTTGTTTTCCGGTCAATTGTTTGTAAATTATAGTGTAGTTTTCAAATTCCTAATAAGATGTAAGGTATATAATCAAATTATCTTGTATTTTAATGGTTTTAAACCTTATTAATGGGCAGGTGAAGGAATCAGAGCTGGAAGAAAACAAATGAATTCGTCTAAATATGGACCTTGCATTTGTCACATTAAATAGACAAATTCACTATATATGTAGGGTTTCTTCTTAGCAATTACATGCTAAATATATAATTTTAAATGTTTGTTTTGAAGCACAGTGTTTCTTCTTTGAAGATTGTCAAGGTAGCGGTAGAAACTGATGATAAAGTGGAGCCACCTAGTGCAAAATTCCAGGGTACCGTAAATGCATTTTTCTACATAAGCTATGATCAAGACTTGGGCGAGGGTCGGGTTTCGGAATGCAAATCTGTAGTTTGAAGAGCCGTCGATATTTTTCGGATAAATGATTGGACAATGCAAACTAGAAATACCTTTACTTGGATAAGGTCGGGACGGTTTCTTCTCGTTCGCGATATTTCGATTAAGAAGAGGACGACCATCTCCAAGTAAGAAGAAGCTTCTAATAAGATAGTACAAGATCTATTTGATTTTTTTTGGATAAAAGAGAAGTTTTATTTTAGGAATTATTACTTTCAGTGTTGTAGATCTTAGTAATTTAATGTCTGTAATGCTCATGGGCAATATTCTGGAAGTGACCGACATTTTGAAAGCAACCAGCTCTGAGTAAGAACCTTCTTATAATGTAGCAAGGCAAGATGCATTTGAAAATGTGGATCAATCACAGATTACTACTACTGGTGGATTGGTATTTGTGAACTGTGTCGATTTGTATGAGTTAAAGGACTCCATAGCCTCTATGGTTCTACATGTATTTCATGTACGTCTATGACTTCAAAAAAAAAACGCTGCTCCACCTTATATTTTAGGGAGAATTGGGTAAAGAGCAAAGGAAGATGGTAAAATTAAGAAATCAACAATATCATTTCACTGTCCCTAACAATTAAAATAGTTTGCCACGAGTGTTGACAAAACTACTCCCACCCCTTCAATTCACAATGCATTAAATCATTAGTTACATATCTAACATCTGCTCCTCCACCACAACCACTTATCCTGCTTCAGACGATACTTCCAGATCTCACTTCTCTTCTATTTTCTTTTATATTCTCCTAACGTCACTTCAACCAAACCCACCGATAGATCCAGAGATGCCAATTCTCTTACCCCAGATAATACTTCCGGATCTAAAACCTTCTTGCTGACATCTTTGTTTTGGTTGGAATTGAAAACACAGATGTGTATAGAAGGAAGATCTTCTTCAATTACTAGAAGCGTTTGAGATCAGAAAGTCCTCCAAAATTAATATTTTATCTAAACATTTAAATGTCTAAAATAATAAATATCGCAAGCATTTTTTAGATAATGATAAATACATAAACGAGAAGTTATATGTTTTCGTAACATGTTAACATACTTTTTATATCATATAAGTGTAGAGGAAGATAACTTTGATTAATTAGTAATCGATACATTGTACATAGGTATTTATAGGAGGTACACTAGATCATATATTGCAACTGGAGGGCCTTTGTGGCTTTCTACGCTTATCAACTCAGAAACTCAAAGTTCGGTTTCGGAGTCTTGAATGATCATTGAGGGAGCGAAAACCTTCGGTTTCAGAACTGTACCGCTAGAGACGCTGTTCTGTTTTTTTTTCAAAGGAAACTTTAGTTTTATGAGTTTCTTTGTCTTTTATCTTTAATGAGCTAATCAGTTACCTACTGGTGCTGGTCTCTCTTTGTTTCTCTTTTGTAATATTGGTTCCTACAATTTTTAATACAGTTGCTCTAAGCGTTAAAAAAAGATCTATACAAACCCTAAGAGAATATACATACGATATATGAAATGGAAATATGCTAATAATATGATGATACGAGAATATCTTGTATTATCTTGACATGCCCCTGCAAGATGAATGTACGGAGGACAGTCCAATCTTGGAAGAATATGCTTCAAGTAGAGATCTTGGTACTGGTTTTGTAATTGCATCAGCAAGCTGGTATTTAGATGAAATGTGAGAGACACGAAGAGCTTTAGATTGTACTAGTTCTCGAATGAAGTGATAATTAAGAGTGACATGCTTCATATGAGAATGAAATTAAGACCAGATTAGCACTTAAATGGGTGGCACCAACATTATTACAATAGATTACCGGCTGAGTGGTTGATTTTATACCAAGCTCACGAAGAACAGACGCAACCCAACATAGCTCAGAGGCAGTATCCACGACCGCACGATATTCAGCTTCTGTAGAGGATCGTGACACCAAATTTTGTTTCTTAGATGACCAAGCAACATGATGAGACCCAAGATAAATGATACACGCCCCCGTGGATCTAGAATCATCTCTATCTCTAACCCAATCCACATCTAAAAATGCATGAAGAGCTACTTGATTGTCTTGACGTAGAAAAATGCCTCGATCTCGAGTTCCCACAAGATAGCGAAGAACTCTCTTAACCGCAAGCCAATGAACATCTGTTGGACAATGCATGAACTGGGAAAGCTTGTTAACAGCAAAAGCAATATCTGGCCATGTGAAATGAAGATATTGAAGGCTTCCCACTACTTGTCTATATTCAGACCCATCGGGAAGTGGTGTTCCAGATGTCAGATGTAAGCGATCATGAGACATCATCGGAGAAGAAACAGGGTTGGCAGAAGACATGTTGGTACGATGCAGTAAGTCATTGATATACTTCCGTTGATTCAACAACAGCTCTGCCTGAGAATGTGTCGCCTCAACGCCCAAAAAATAACTCAGCTCATCAAGATCTTTCAACGAAAATCTGTTACTTAACAAGTCCATGAATTTTTGGACTTTGGCAGAATCATTCCCGGTGATAATAATATCATCAACATAGACAAGCGTGTAGATAAGTGTGGTTCCTGAGTGTAAGACAAAGAGAGAAGCATCAGCCATAGAATTCACAAACCCAGATTGAATAAGAAAGGTGTAAAGCTCTAAGTACCATGCACATGGAGCTTCCTTCAATCCGTATAGTGCTTTCTGTATTTTACAAACATGAGTAGGCTTGTCTTTGTCTACGAAACCAACCGGTTGCTCCATATAAACATCTTCAGTTAAGTGACCTTGCCAAAAGGCATTGTTAACATCGAGTTGCCTTAGCTTTCAATCACGTGATAGAGCCACTCCAAGAACAATAAGAATCATTGATTGTTTGAAAACCGGGCTGAATGTATCATGAAAATCAATACCCGGTCTCTGATGAAAACCTTTTGCAACTAGTTGAGACTTGAATCTATCAATAGTACTATCAGGTTTGCGTTTGACACAAAATACCCACTTATTTCCGATGAGATTATATTCCGGTGATGGAGGCACAAGATCCCAAGTGCGATGGGCCAGTTGAGAATCAAATTCACTGGACATAGAGTTCCGCCAACGATGATCTTTCATGGCCTGAGTGACATTTTCTGGTTCATCATCAGATAAAGGAGTCACGACAGCCACTAAAGACTGTTTTTGCTTCATTTTATTGATATTATTCTTTGACCGTGTTTGCATTGGATGAACATTCACAGCCGGGGCTGGTACAGGTGCAACTATAGCGGCTAGAGCTGTGGGTACCAAGTCTGATGTTGATGCATTCACAGTCTCATTGCTAGTAGAACCCTGCAATGTCAAACAACCAGTGTCTCCAGGTGGAGAAGAGTCGTTAGTCTCAATAGTTTCAGTGAGTAAAGGATCCAAACCTGGGGAATGTTTCAATGGCGGAGAACTAGATGGCGACACCAAGATTATGGTGACTGGCGGGCACCAAGAATCAAGAATAGAACTTTTTGGAGTAGGTGAAAGAGATATCTTTTTGAATGGGAACTCTATTTCGACAAAATGGACATGACGACTTACAAAAATATGAGAGGATGAAGGATCTTGGCAGAGCAATGCGCTTTGACTCAACGAATATCCTAAGAAGACACACGGTTTTGAGCATGGGTCAAGCTTATTTTGAGAATATGGTTTAAGCCAAGGAAAACAAAGACAACCAAAAACCCGTAATTTATTGTAGTTCGTAGGTGTAACAAAAAGGTTCGAAAAAGAACAGGCATTTGAAAGAGTTGGTGTGGGAAGACGATTAATGAGATAGACCACAACAGAAAGAGCATAAGTAAAGAGGAAATTCGAGCAACCAACCACGAGCCCGAGGAAACTATCATCTCAATCCCGGAACTAAGAAGAAGTCCAAGGACAAGAGGAGGAGACAAGAGTGTGAGAGAAGACTTCAAAACATCCGTGGAGAGCTTAATCACCTTAGTGGAACATGAGGAGCTCAAAATATCACTTCTAACCAAGGAAATAGCTCAAGAAACTCCCATGGAACCCACAAGCAACACAAACGAAGAAAGCACTCAAAGCCAAGTCATCTCCGGTTGCATTTTTACCAGTTCTCCAAGGACACAAGGAATCCATACTCTTCACCATCGCCAAAGATGCAAGAACAGTGTTTTCACCACTTCCTTAGGCTAAAGAAACTCAAAGACGTGCTAAAGAATTATACTATTTTTCCTTATCTCGATTTTATCCCATTGGGTTTTTCTAGAAATTTTTTAATGAGACAACACCCTTAGTGCGCATTCCAGAGCTTATTACCAATCTAATACATATCCCACAAGCTCAAGACATGCACAAATTCAAGAAGAGTCCCAGCACACCAAAACTTTCCATTTTTAGTTATTTACTTTTTCTTTGCAAGCCTTGATGTTTTCGATTTAAATGACTTGCTCTTTTAGTTTATTTATGTCTTTTAGGCCTAGGGTTCTCTTAGAAAACCCCATGCTCGAGTTGTAAGACTCACGATATCAATAAAGAAAAACAGCATTCTCTTTGAGAAAGAAAACCCTAGCCGCTTGTCTTCTTCGTGTGAGATTCCATTGAAGCTTGAGGTCTGACTTATCAGAGTTTTGTCATCAGCTTTGTGGCGTCATTCGATCCCCAGTGTTACTCCATCCCATCTCATCTCTTTGCTGAACCGGAGAGTGTGTTATCACCAGCCGGAAAAGCTCCATTCACTTCCACTTCGATCATCTATCGTCTAACAAAGAGCGTGTTACCAACAGTTGTTAGATCCCGTCTCTATCCCTCGTTATTTTATCTTTGCGAATCCACAAAGTATCAACCCCATCAGATCCCACTAAGTTAAATATCGAGAGTTGCTGAGTCTTGAGATCAGTGCTATATTAATAAGTCTAGTAAGTAGTGGGCATGCCAGCATGAGAAAGAAAGGTAAGGCCGGTTTCTACAATGTGCCGATGCCGAAGCTCAGAAAACCCGTTGTTTATCTCTCTGATGTCCTTTTGTTCAGATCTTATCTCGGTTCCCAAAAGAATATCATTTCCTTCTCGCACATTCACTCACCAAAAACCTTCACCATTCTTTGACTCTACACAGTTTTCCAACAACATCCTCTAGCTCAATTCTTCCCTCACCATCTCTCGAGTTTATTCCTATCTCGGGATTTATACCTGAAAATATTTGGTTTTTGCAGCTTCCTTTCTTTTCAGTCATCGAATTCTCATCCACCATCATCTTTAATTTCTAGCGGAAGCCCCACCGCTTTGCTCCCTCCTCTGGATCCAGATTACTCTATGAGACTTGGCTCCGCATAAGCAACTCTCTATGAGGATTTCTGCCTTTTTTTTTTTTACTTATTCTCTTTGGGAGAGAACAATTCTGATTTCTTTCCTTTGTAAGAGATAATTTACACACTTTTTCTTCTGTATGGACAACATTTCTTTCAATTTTCATGTCCAATAGAGATGTTGTTTCTTTTTCGTAAACCAAGAACATTATGTGATCCTATTTTATCTAAATACCTATTTTATTATGTGGTCCTGGAAACAGCAAACCGTCAAACCGGTTAGAGGCACGAGCTCCAGTCTCCGCACGAGTGAGAAAGAGATTGGCCAATTCCCAATTCCACCGCCGTATCGCCAGAAAACTTAGTTCGCTCACGCGACCACCGTACTCGTCCATCAACACTCAGTGCTCCTCACACTCAACCTGCCGACGATGCCTTCGTCGGAGCTAGACCGAAGAGGCTCCATCGGTGACTCGCCGAGTAGCCTAACACCTCAGATCTCCACTGTCCTCACTCTAAATCAACCAGATCTCGGTCAGACCAAAGAGTTTGGCCTATTCCGTTGCCCTCCACTAGAACTAACCAGCCTTCGATCTAACATAGCACCTCGATTTCTTCGTTGTCGTCAAGTCAGAGCAATCCGAGTCTCGACCCATCGGGAAGGCTTCCTCTCGAGATGTCACTAATGAAGCAAAAGAAAAAAGGTTGGAGGTCGGAGCCGGTGCTATATGAGCCATCGTGCACCGACCTCAATCGCTGATCGAAAAGCTTCTTTCGTGAGGAAATAGTTGATAGAAAAAATATCTGACGCGTGAGTTACCTCAACAACTTTTGTGATCTCACTAGGTAAAATCTCTCTTAAAACTTTGATCTCTAGAAATAAATGATTCTCATCAATGTCTGAATACTTTTCATGTTTAAGAGAAGTTTCAAGGTTGATACATGATGCTTTTAAGCCATCATAAGTTGATGTTTTGAGCTTTCTCAAATCAAACAAGAATCCCAAAGTTTTTCTATATTCTTCAAATTGTTCAAACTTCGCTTAGAGAGACATTATAGCTTGATCCACAATTCTAATGAAACAATCAATTTTGAAATTCTCTTCCTCCGCTTAGTATCACATTCTCATCATCTTTCTCTATGTCTTCATCAAAATGCCGTTTGCTTGGCAATATAACAATATAATTGAAATACAAGGATGATTTCATCTAGTAAATTCTTATTTACTAACATATTTTGAAATCTGTTATGCTTATTTTTCTCTGTAATCAATCCCACATTTATGTGTCTTGACAGAATCTCCAAACTACAAATCACATGATAAAATCCAAATACTTTCATAGTATCCAAATTGGACAATTTTTTTTTTTTTGAGTATTAGGAGGTTTTAGACCGAAATTCGTAATCCTCACCTTACATAAAACATATAATAAAATATTAGTTTTATTCCAATCTCACTCGAACTAGCAACCTCTAAATTCGACAATCCGTTTAGTATCATATATATATATATATATATATAATTTATCAACTTTTGAAGTTTCCTATATATATAAACTATAATATAAAAATAGAGTACATAACAAGATCGAAATAGAGTATATAAAAATAGAGTACATAATATAATAAAATAGAGTACATAAAAATAGAGTACATAATAAATAGAGTACATAATAACATAATAAAATAGAGTACATAAAAATAGAGTACTATAATATAAAAATAGAGTACATAACAAGTATAGAGTATTTAACAAGTGAGTGATTGGCTCTCATTTAGTATTAAAAATGTATAAAATGTCTACGTATATGGTTTGAATTTTTGTGTTCTACTCCGAGATTTGAGGTTAACAGCCAGGTCGACCACGTGATAATCGAAAACGACAGCGTTCCAGATTTTAAAAAAAAAAAACATAACGGTGCCTTATGCCCTGAGAGAACGGCGGAGATTTTCAATTTAAAAAATTAATAAAACATATTAAAAAAAAAAAGAAATAAAAAAGAAGAAGAAGGAAGGAGACAGAGAAGAAAGAGACAACCTTCGTTTGCGCGTTTTCTGTAATCTCTCTTCTCTCTCTCTCTTACGGCCATGGCAATTTCTCCAGAACGACGGGATCCGTGATTTTCGATTTGGAAAACGAAGCTTCTTCTCTTTCTCTCTTCTTCTTCTTCTTCTTCTTCTTCTTCTTCTTCGCCTAATCGTTCATTCTCCAATCTCCACAATCGCCGCCTAATTGTAACGCTTCCGTTAATCTCCCTCCATTCTTATCATTTTCTTCTGATCATATTTGATTCGTTATAGAGATTCTTCGATGAAAAATAAATCAGCCTTTCTCATTTTCAGATCATTTGTTTACGTTTGATTTTGCACATTCTCCGTTTTTTTTTTGTTGGTTCATACGCGAATGAGAGTTTCAAATACGCATTCTGATCTCATAATGTTCCACGAATTTGATTTTTCTATTTTGTTTACTTTTTTTTGTTTGTTTGAAGATCTAATTGAATTTTTCTTCGGGTAGATCGTTTTAACGTTTGTGAATTTGATCTCGTAATGTGGATCGGAATGTTAAAAGTAATCTTACGACTATATATATTGGAGCTGTGCTTTGAATTTGATTAACTGTAATTTAGAGGTTTTGATTCTTGGAATTGATTTTTTTTTGTATCAGGAACCTTTTTTTGTTTGAGGAGAGATTTGGTGGAGAACTAGAAGAAAGCTTAGAGGAAGTTTTTAGTTTTTTTTTTTTTTTTTTTTTTTGGTGAGTTTAGAGGGAAACAATGTCAACTAGAGGAGAACATCATACAGTTCCACTTTCTGTATTGCTTAAACGTGAATCAGCTAATGAAAAGATAGACAATCCTGAACTTATACACGGCCAGGCTAATCAAAGCAAGAAAGGAGAAGATTTTACGCTTGTTAAAACCGAATGTCAAAGGGTTATGGGAGATGGTGTTACTACATTCTCGGTTTTCGGGGTATTTATTCGCCTCTTCTTTCTTTATACGCATTGCATTCCTATCAATATAGGCCTTTTTTGCAGTATGGGAATTGAAACATCATTTTCTGAGGTTTAAAATGTGTTAATTATTGTGGAGTGACATACTTATTTGTCTTATTGTAGATGATTAGATTGACATTTCATATTAATCTAGTTGATTCTTTGGTGTTGATATTTTTAGTTAAACATTGGATGATATTATTGCAGCTTTTTGATGGACACAATGGTTCTCAAGCAGCTATCTACACTAAGGAGAACCTCTTGAACAATGTATTAGCTGCAATACCCTCTGATCTTAATAGAGATGAGTGGGTTGCGGCACTTCCTAGGGCTCTGGTTGCAGGATTTGTCAAAACTGATAAAGATTTCCAGGAAAGAGGTATATTCAGTAATCAAAATATTTGGATTATTCCCAAAATGAGAACTCGCCGGTATCTTTTTGTTGTTATATGATTTGGGTGAAGGCTATGTTTGATGTTTTATTGTTTTTTGGCATGTCAGCAAGGACGTCAGGAACGACTGTAACTTTTGTCATAGTAGAAGGATGGGTGGTGAGTGTTGCATCTGTAGGTGACTCTCGTTGCATACTTGAGCCTGCTGAGGGTGGTGTCTATTACTTATCTGCTGATCATCGGCTGGAAATAAACGAAGAAGAGTAAGTCAGCTTTGATCCTTCTATTGACCCAGCTGATGATAATCTTATTATATATAATGGCCTCACTAATATTTTTGGCTTTTTTTATCAGGCGAGATCGCGTCACTGCAAGTGGTGGTGAAGTTGGTCGGTTAAATACTGGTGGTGGTACTGAGGTACTTCTTTAGATAATACTTGACACTTTCTTCTGTGTACATTAAGTCTCTTGATATCATGTGCTCTTGATTCTATCAATTTAAAACTAAAGTTAACTGAGTGAAGATGAGGTTTCAGAATTGGATTCCCTACCAGACTGGACCATTAAAAACGCAATATACTTAGCTAGGGAACCATTAAGAACTCCTCAATTGTTTATGCAGGACCGATTTATAGGTTATGAAGTCAGCAACCTATAATCTGATCATTGCAAGATATCAGATATTGGATGCAAATATTTAGGCTGTCAAATTATGCTGGCTTTATAGAACGTAACACATATATGAAACTGCTTTGTGCCCTCAAATGTAAGGATTCTAATAACTAACTCTAAATTTTTATAGATTGGTCCGCTGAGATGTTGGCCTGGTGGTCTGTGTCTCTCAAGATCCATAGGAGATCTGGATGTTGGCGAATACATTGTTCCAGTTCCTTATGTGAAGCAAGTCAAGGTTTAAAAACTCTTTAACTTTCTTCGGCTGCGGTTATGAGCCTTATGGCGCTAGCTGATATTCTAAGTATTGAGTTTATCCTGAAAGCTCTGTCTTGGTTATGTAGTTGTCTTCTGCTGGTGGCCGACTTATCATCTCAAGTGATGGTGTGTGGGATGCAATATCTGCAGAGGAGGCTCTTGATTGTTGCCGGGGTTTGCCACCTGAGTCTTCCGCGGAGCATATTGTTAAAGTATAGTATCTAAGTTGCTTCATTTCCGATATACTCTGTACATAATCTTTCCTTTATAGTACCTTGATGTATTATTAACTTCACACAGGAAGCTGTGGGGAAAAAGGGCCTTCGCGATGATACAACCTGTATTGTTGTCGATATATTACCATCAGAAAAACCGGCTGCTTCCATGCCGCCCCCAAAAAAGCAAGGAAAAGGAATGCTAAAGTCAATGTTTAAAAGAAAATCTTCCGACTCTTCTTCTAATATCGAGAAAGAGTATGCAGAACCTGATGTAGTTGAAGAACTGTTTGAAGAGGGCTCTGCTATGCTTTCAGAAAGGTGTGATTCCCTGAATATAGTTAATAACTTCATTAGCTTGATTTTTATCTGCTAAGCTTTTATTTTTGGTTTATTGCAGATTAGACACAAAGTACCCGCTTTGCAATATGTTTAAGTTGTTCATGTGTGCTGTGTGTCAAGTAGAAGTGAAACCTGGAGAAGGTGTATCAATCCATGCTGGATCGTCTAATTGTCATAAGCTTCGTCCTTGGGATGGTCCATTCCTTTGCGCAAGTTGCCAAGATAAGAAAGACGCAATGGAAGGCAAAAGATCATTGGGAGGTACCTACTTACATTTCCTTTTCCCGATATTTTGCAGTCCACTAAAGAATTTTCGTGTGTAGATTTCTTTTACGAAAGCTAATCGTAACCTTTTTGGGATGTTCAGATAGACATAGTAGTGAGAGCGACTAGCCAGCAATCTACAATTTATTGGCAAAGCAACTAACAAAACAGTATTGTGAGTAAATTTGGAGCGCATCGAGGAATCTTCTGGTTGTAATTTTTCACCCAGAGATATGAATATGAGTGTTCCTTGAGATCAACCAAACCACCATTCTTACCAATTCTCCGGCAGACTCTCAAAGCAGTTTATTTTATTTTTTCTTTGATATGGTCTCCCACATCACCAATGTACAATCCGATAGCCGACATCAAACTGGTTTTCGAACTAGAGGTAATTCGGAAGTTCTTTTTTCTTTATTTGTTTTTTTTTTTCATTTATGATGATCACTCTTGTGTTTTGGTGTTTCAAAAAATGAGTAGAACTAACTACGAGTGACAGTAGCTTTTATTACTTCTGTTGAAAATGTGGGTCGTTTAGGGAAGGGTAAAGAAAGATATGCAAGTCTTTGTGCAATTATTTCAATGTATAAACCAAAGAAATTTTTTCATGTAACTTTAATTTTCTACGCTTATAAATTTCATTTGCCTTTTTTCTGAGTTATTATGTCTACAAGTACAAGTGAACTCAAATAGTTTACATATCATAAAGTTTGTGACTAAGATAAGTAAAATCAATTACTGTCTCTTCTATCCACAAAGCTGCGTGTAAAATAGTCACTTGACTTCTTTAGAATGTAATAAACAGATCAAGAACGTTAAAAAGTGTGATATCTTACCTATTCAAAAACCAATAAAATTTGGCCTTCAAGTTTGGTGCAAATAAACTTATATTAGGCCAACCAAATTGACATGTATCTAAAAGAGTATAAAAAGGTCATTTCCGAACACATGCATGTGTCGATGACGATTACTGCATGTTACAAATTTCTTAATTAGCATCACTTGTCACTAAAGTAGAACACGTATTATGATCGTGTTTTTTTCAATATTTTCGTGAAATTTACATCAATTTAATTTCCCATACTATGGGAAGTGTCTATTTCTTGGCTCCGGATTGTTACTCCATACGCAGTAAAGCCTTCGGAGTCCCTATCTCAAACACCAAAGCTGCTTCTGCTTCAACCTTTTTCCTTCTTTTATAACTATATATATATCTTCAATCATATCAAATCAAGAAAGACTTGAATCTGAAGGCTTTGTTGTAGAACCTGAACTTGAAGGTTTTGCTGTAGGACTCGAATCTGGTGTGGCCAAATGAGATGTTTGGTTGGGACTAGTGGAACCCGATGATGATTGCGTGACTGAGGTTACGCTTGGTAGATTCTCTTGAGAAGCATGCATGTTGACTCTTATCCTGTTGTGTATGTTCACATACTCATCGGTTTCGTCAAGTATCTCTTCCTGCAATCAGAGCAAGCACATTTAGATAAATGCTTATGGTGATAACTCCTATAAGAGATTTGAGTTTACCTGAAGAAGCTCTTCGATAACATCCTCCATGGTGATAACTCCTACAACTTCTTCATTGAAAGGGAAATCAGGTATAGGAGAATTCTCGAGATCCAAAATGCAGAATGAACAGCCTCTATGTCGCTTCTTAGCTGGAGCAGCGGATAGAGTCGTCTTCCCTTGCTGCTCTTCACCGTTCTCGCTCTTGCCGGATTTTGAATCTCCGGTTTCGATTTTGAATACTAAATTCCAACGAAACAGTTAGGCTATTATTTGTTTTCATGTTTATCTATGGACTTTGCATCTCCAGTTTTGAGTCATACCTTCCTTCTCTGATACCTCAAGCTGAGCTTTTGGTTTCCTACAACTATCCTTGAACAGTTCATCTTTCGTTTTCTTGTTTTTTCTGCGCTCAATACCATTTTCAATTGTTTCGGGAGATCCCTTATGCTCATCAAGATCCTTGTAGACAACTGCAATATGACTGTGACCCTTCTGGAACTCGTTTAGGATATCGTATAGTGGCATTGTCTCAGAGACACTGGAGAAAAAGAAAACTATAAACATGAAACTCTGTGTAATGATATCAAATCCTGGTCACAAACTATGTCAAGAACAAACTAAGCATTAGAGAGAGTTATTTACCGCGGAATTTTTCTCATGCTCATTTTTCTCAGTGGAACTTCCTTTCTGGCATCAACTGCCAAGAGATTTTTAACCTGCACCAGCAAACGAAGTAGAAAGTCATACCCTTCTTAAGTACTTTTCATCATTGTAGAAGAGTGACCCATTGAAATGTAGATGTAAGATCTAATAGCTACAAGATTGACTTTCTTGAAAGTCTAGAAACTCCTCTCTCATAGAATAAGACTATGTCATTGGCTTAAATTTATACAGTTACTTTAAGTACTCAACAGATAGCATCATAAACTACGAAAAAAATAAAGGAGTGAGTGATATGAAAGATAGATACCAGAATGAGCCCAATTATATGTGTTGGGTTTCTGAAATAAACTGGAACTCTGCTATGACCAACTGACATTATTGTATTCAAAGTTTCCCTGTATTGTAGATTATAGCAGATAATTAGTCCAAACTATCAATAAGCATGATGAACAAGTGTAACTAGAATAAAAAGGAAGCAAAAAAAAAAAAAGAAACCCCACAAATTCAGAGTTGTATCAATATCAAGGGAAAATGCGTTCGATATGGGCGTCATTGCATCTTTTGCCGTTTTTTCAGTTAATTCAAGTGCACCTGTGATGATAGAAGTCTCATCGTTCGTTAGATCTCCACCTTTACCAGCCTAATAGAAAAAAGAAAAGTTGGCTGTAAGAGACACAACGGTTCAGCCACATCCCTGGAACTATTGAATTTGGAGGCTGGCACAAATTCAGATTTCTATAACACATATTTATGAATTTGAGGCACAGATTTAGCGAAAGCTGCACTAATTACATTCCTTACGTTAGCTACATACCTCATTTCCATGGAAATTTACAAATGTCTTCAGCTCTGCTCTCCGTAAAAGAACACCATGTCCCTTACCTAACATCCAATCAAGAACCTGAAGCAACAATGTTTATCAGAATTATAATTCCAGTGCTTATAGCTGATTTTCAAAACAGACAATTTGGTACTCTTATCTACCTTGCTGATTGGATATGAAATAGGGAAGAATAATACAAGAAGAACACGGACAAAAGGAGCCATAATCGCTCCAACCTTAAGTCCATATCGAGTACAAACCGCCTGTGGCATAATCTGCAAATATCCAACAGAAAAAACCATGATCACAAATAGTAACAAACGAAATAAGCTATAAAACAAAAACTTAGGTAAGAGATGTTATAACCTCTCCAAACACAAGTATAAGAGTCACTGACAGAAGAATCGCAGCCCATGGAGGCACAATTTTATCCAAAAATATTGGCAAAGCCTGTGAAGACAAATCATCATAACCAATATATATACAGTGTTCACATCAAATATTTAGTAAAGAGAAAACAAAAAATTAAGTATTATTATTACCTCCATAGCCATAGAGTTTCCAATCAAAAGTGTACATAGCAACAGATGCTGATTTTTCACTACTGGAAATATTTTACCTATGAACCAAAAAAAAAAAGAACACAATATTTTTCAATTGCTATGTGCAAAACGAAATTGCTTAAGAAACGAAAGATCACAGCAAAAATAGCTAAAAATCACAAAAATTAGCGAAACAGACGATCACTTGTTTATAAAATCAAAACGAGATCAAAATCACAAAATCAGCGAAGCAGAGACGATCACTTGTTTACAAAATCAACTCGCATGAATAACAAGATGATATCGATGAACTCAACCAGAATCATCATTGCTAAATTTGAATCTCAATTCAACAAATCATCAAAAACAACAAAATCCTTACCGGCGTTTATTCGATCTTGAGGACGGCCAGATTTGATGAGAACTTCAAGGTCGACTAATCCAAGAGACATGAGACCAAGAGTTAAACCTGCCATTAACCCAGCGAATGCTACAAGAGCTATGCTTATGAAGACGTAGAACAAGAACGTGGTTCCGCAGCACGGTAGATCGGAGGCCATGTTGTTTAGCTACCGGAATCTGAAATTTTCCGGTGGGAATTTGGCGAGGGAGCTGATTTGGAGTGACTCTTTTAGTGCGTATCCAATTCAGATGCAATAAACGTTTTGTAATTGAGAGGACGATCAAGTGTATTTTTATCAAACGCATTTATTCTCTTTTTCCATTTTTGGGTATTTGTTTAACATTGTTTTTTGAGATCGAACCGGATATTAGTAATTTACCAATCTGGTCCACTTACTTTTTCTTATATATTTTTCTTATATCGTAATCTTTTATATTCAAAAGTATTTTTGTAAAGACAACTTCTGATTATAAAGCCTGTTAGACGACATTTGTTCTTAAAAAATGGGTAACAAATATATTCCTCAATTATTTCAACTTTTTCATTATTTTAAAAGTAGTTTTATATTGCTGCTTTACTTTCTAAACAAAATGAAAAACAAAAACAGAATATTACAATTCGTTTACAGCTTTTAAAAGTCAAAAAAAAAAAAATTAAGTTTAAAGTCATAATTGATAGTTATATGACTGTTAAGTCTGTTACAGAGTTCCAGTTATAAAGGGAAAATAAAAACAACTTAAACCAAGCAACATCCATGTTTAACAATTTGTTGGTATGAAAAATTAAGCCGTTACCTGATAAAAAGCTCAAAATATCCATTTAATGACATTGCTGTAAGATGGATAGTCTTCTTCTTCTTAGTCATTCTTCTTGCTCCCGAACAATTTCATGTTCTCTGGTAAAATGCCATGGATGAACGAAAAAACTGATGATACCAACAAAACCTTGGAAAGAGCAGTTACGACGGAAGAAGAAGATCCGGTCGTTGCGACAAAGTTATGATAGAGAGTTATCAGAATGATTATGGCAATGAGAGTCTGCTTTTTCCATTGATGTGTAGCATTAACTGCAAAAATATCATATGCCACCATACAAGACTATCAGTACTAACACCAAGATCACAAGTGTTTTTACTCCCGATTTCGGTTTGGATTTATGAATTTACCCAAGATTCGATATGCTTTCGGTTTCGGTTGGGATTCTGGTTTTAATCAAATTTATCCTTAGTTCCCAAAGAAAGTTTGAAAAGCTGTGAATCCATATAAGATCATACTAAAACATGGTTTGGGTTTTTTGCATCGATTATTTCCAGATTAGTTCGGATGAGATTGGTTAATCCAGATTATACAGCTCTAATCCTAACTATTAAATGACAATGGTACGAATTTTGACACCTACATTGAAGTGAGATCATATGATTTGATTTCAAAGTAAAACTTAAGAGATATAGCCATACGTACCTTCTTTTTTGGGTTGGTTTTGAGCTGCCAAGTGTGAGAACGAGTCTATTGTCCTCTTTATACCTTCCTACGGGTACGCATTACACAAAAAAAAACGAAACTGAAAGGATAAGCAATAGCCCAAAGCAGAAGATATATCGATCTCTGTCTCAAACGAAAGAAAATATTGTATAAACCTGAAGTGGCACAACAGGAGCATAGCCTAAACGATCTTTTGCTTTTGAAGAATCAAAAGTTCTGTTGCAAGAGAGTAGCCTAACTCTAGAAGGTGTTAGCACAGGTACTTTCATCCCGTATGGTCCCAGTAATTTATACGCTAGTTCCACAAGATGTGCTATTGGCATCATGACACTTGCAGGTATCATTATACTTGGCCTGAAAGAAACACAATAATTTACCAACTTCTATTAATTCATCATGAATAAACATAAATCAAATGTACTCGGTGAATTTTTCTGTAAGCTTTGTGTAGGAAAAAGTTATGAAAACATATGGAATTTTTAATACAACTAACACACCAGACGTAGAAAACCCCAAAAAGTGGAAGAACTTTCTTGTAGCTTGTGTTAGGGAAATACCTTTCATAGCCAAGTCCTTCAAGAAGCTGTGACATAAACTCCCAAAATTTAATTTGCTCCATGTTGGTAATGAAGTATGCCTGTACAGCCATTTTATGTCAGATTAAGCTACAGCTAGGATTTCCAGACATCATATATTCTCTCAATGGAGTACGAGGAGATTAACTTCTATCAGAAAAATGACCTACTCCTAGAAAAAGTGGGCAGTTTTCATTCAAAAATCCCTCCATGCACAAGTTCCATGTACGTAGTATGTCACATGTCACCTTATAACCCCACTTAAGAGAAATCTAAGTCTAATCCATGTAATTTCACCATACAACCCAACCTAAAAGAAAATTAAGTCTAAGAAGAGCAATGAGAAACAACTTAATTGTACAAATATAACTAGACTGGAGCCAAACTCGTATATATGTTTTCAGGTATTGTATACAACTTTCTGACTTTTTACATCCCTAAAGAGCAGACATGAGATATATTATACACTACGTCATAACAGATCAGACTAAAACTTAGACAGGTACTTATATACTAATACAATAAAATAAGAACAGCGGCAAAACATAGTGCCACTATGATAATAGACAACTACAACATGGAATCAACTGAAACCAATTACCTGGCCTGCAGCTTTTGCACACACTTCTCCTCCTGATGCTAGAGCTCGCTCAGCACAGACATGGGCATGCACAACGTTTTCGACATAAGTGAAATCATAGAAGTTACTCCCATCACCAATAATGAACTGGACAATAAAGAATTCAAAAAAAAATTGTAAATGTAAAGTCAATTATTGAATATGCTAGGCAAAGCAAATAATATGCAGATAACGCATCTTCAGCTTTTCATTCATTTCATTTTGATCTTAGTTTCATATTAAAATCAAATCCAGAAGCATGCCATATCGTTAGATAGATTAAGCACATCTTGCAAAATGTCAAATCTTTCAATATGTAGCATGATCATGGATTACATAAACTGTTGATGGAAGTAGCATGAATGATAAAACCATCACTTAATAGAAGAGACAATACCATAAAAGATCACAAAGAAGATAGATAGCATATGGAAGGCCAAAGAGATAAACAAAGAAAATAAATCCAACCTTGGATTTTCCAGCTCTGGCAGCAGCAACAAGCGACGGAACCATTAATTTATCACCAGGACCAAATATGCTGCTAGGACGTATACAACAAGTTAGTAGTCCATCTCTTCCATTCGCTTTTATGATCAAAGCTTCCCCTTCAGCTTTAGTTGCTGAATATGAATCATTGTGCTAGAAAAAAATGGAGATTCTCAGTAAACAGAAGCTCAAAAACAGCTACACAGGAGTTTTCATATCTATGATAGTATAGTGAAAATGAAAATTTTCACATAATCCTGTATAACTGTCAAGTTATTAATCAACAAGAGAAACACCTTAGGTGGGTATGGCATTGTTTCATTGCAATTTGAAGTACCGTGGACTCCGTCAAACACGACACTAGGAGAGCTTGTGTAGATTAGCCTCTTTACTCCAACCTCAACACAAGCATCAATTACATTTGTTGTCCCTACCATAAACAAGTTTGAAAACTCAATAAAACTAATAACACAAGAGAAATTTACAGATTAGATTAGTTTCTTCAAACCTTGAACATTAACTGAGTAATGAAGCTGATAATTGTTAATCGATGAATCTGGAGCGGCCATGTGAAATACCACTTCTGCTCCTTCAAAAGCTGTTCCACATTATCATCATCATCAGATACCGGAACGCAGAAACGAATTCAAATTAAACCGAGAACGAACTAATTCAAACCTTTGATAACTTGAGATTTATTCCGGAGATCAGCAGAGACGTATTGAACTCTACCAGATCTCATTGCTTCACCGAGAAGTCCAGTTTCCTCATGAGGATCAAGCTGTATCACCGGAGCTAAATCGGCGATACGGACATGAAACATCTCGTAGCGTATTAGCATTTCCACAAGATGCCTTGCAGCGAATCCTCTACCACCGGTTACAACGCACCATCGCTCAGTCTCTGTAACTTCCATCGCCATTGTCTTCTCCGCCGAACTATTCAAATCCAAAAGTATGAAAAATTAAGCAATGTTCATAATGTATCTAACATTGAATTCAAAATTACTGAGCTAAAACAGAAATTATCATACACTCAACAGATTAACAACAAACTCAGAATCGAACAACCAAGCCAAGAGAAGAGACGAGCTCAAAATGAAGAGATTACAGTTTACAGAGGTGGAAATTGACGGCGTCCTGGTCACAGGTGAAGTCAACGGCGAGAGTAGCGACGCTCGACGATTGACTGAGAAGAGAGAACGTTCGGAGGAAAAAAAATGGTAAGTTGCAGGTGAAATCGAGGTTGTTTTATTTCTTTTAATATTACGGATTAACTAAGGAACCCGAAATATTGGGAAAAAAAAATGAAGTACAAATGAAAAAAGAAATAAAATTGGGAAATGGCGACGGAAAATAAAAATTGGAGAATATTTTGGACCAAAATGGTAAAAATGGATAATGCCGATTTTGATAGAATAAGTAGTCTATAGATTAAGTGAATCAAACCGTATAAAATAAATGTTTAAATAGTAAAAGAAAATATTATAAGTGTTATGCAGCAACTATACGAATACTAGAAAATACAAGATAAAAATAGTACATGATAACAAGTTTAGCTAAAATTATTTTTAAATAATATATGTATTATAATAAATCATATCAATTTAAAATTATGATATCATTTTCATCTCTTTCAATACGCAAATATTTTTAATTCAACGTAAAATTCTCTAAAAAAAAAAATAATCTTGTATTTACGTGAAATATTACAGTAAATATCATTGGATAATTTTTTTATTTTTCAAATCTTACTAATAATCATAATAATTTCCTATTTAGTTAATCAATTTTCTATTAAATAGCACAAAAAATCTGTACAAATTTTAATTTTTAATATTTTAAATTTAAATCTGTTTATTTTTATTTAGTATCGTCTAAATAAATATGAAATTATTTAATTAGAGTATTTAAACAATATAGTATTTAATGTTTTTAAATAAATTCATTAAAGATATAATAATAATCAAAAAATTAATATAATTAAATAAATATTTTGTAAATAATAATTTAAACAATTATTACTTTCCACAAAAAATAAACTCACTTTCTCTCTCTCTTATTAATTATTGACAAAAATTAAAATTATTTTTTTACCTAATGCTTAAATGATTATTTTTTTATTTCTATATTTATATAAGATACAAGGATTAAATGATACAATTAAATCCTAATGAATTCTATGATTCTTTTTTAATTCGTCGGTTTTGATTTGGTCTGTAATGTTGTAACGTCTTGAATTTTGAATGATTTTCTCCTTTAGCTCGCGGGTTTACTCTCTTTCGCGAACTCCCTTTGCTCCGTTTGCTCCTTCTCTTCGCGAGGCTCTATTATTCGTCGAACCCCCTAGTTTGTACGATCTCCTATAGCCGCCATAGGACGTGGAGTCAGGGCTTCAACCAGACGGTGCATGGCTTCAGTCATCTCTGCCAGTGATGTTTGAAGGTTGGAGTGCGATGTAAGGATCACATCACGCAAGTCTGTCCAATCTGTGACTTGGTCGGCGGCGGCAGTACCTGTAGTTGTAGCCCTCGGTTGTGTTTGCAGGAGCCATGAGTCAAGATGAGTCAACACGAGGTCGGATCAAAAAAGAATTTGATACTAACTGATAGAGAACGGAAGCTTAGGTTAAGAATTTAAGTCACAAGATCTCAAGGAGAACCTCATGACAAGTCTTGTGTCTCGTGAATGATGCAAGACAAGACGAATCGTGTCTTATGTTAGAAAAGACGAATCGTGTCTTGTGAAAGACGAATCGTGTCATGTGCTCGACGACGCTGGTGATAAAAGATATCTCGTGACAAAGGCGGCTAGATGATTGGTGTCTTGATGAAGCTCGCAACAAGAAGTTATCTTGTGACGACGACGCTAGATGATTTGTGTCTCGTGACGAATGTGACGCATGACAATTTTATTGTCATGTGTCTTGTTTGTGCGCACGATGTTCTTCCGCTCTTTTTGCCTTCTAAATCGCTTTTTTTATGCCCCATAAATAGTACACATCCTTTATCATATAGAGAAAACAAATCAATCCAGCAAAATTTTGTTCTTAAACAAAAATCATAATCAATAGTAATAGTTTTTCTATTTTACTAGGTAGAAGAAAACAAATTGTACAAGAGAAAATGGAAAACGTAAAATCCTTTGCGATAATTTTTACGGTGACAATGATTATGACAAGGGTTTTGGTGGAAGAGCCACCGGTGCAATTGATGACCAATGAGGTGACTCTTGCGGCGGAAGCTGCCGCCTCGAGTTAAAAGCAGCGCCGGAGAGGCTGCTCAAGGGGCCAAGTCATGGGCCGATTGGGCTACTAGCAAAATCAGGTAAAAAACAAATTTTAATTTTTTTTTTCATATTTCTTTATTATTTAATGTTAATTATTTTCTGGGAAAACAATAATCGATTAATTTGGATTCATTTTTTCCAGAATATTGTTAAATTACAATCCATCTGACATATTCAGTTTAAATGTTGATGCTCGTTGACATTTGTGAATTTATATCTTATTTAAGCAGAATTCAATTTTGAAATTTTATAATTTGTTGTGATTTTTGAACCTTGTAAGAATTTGGTTTATATATTAGGATTCCAAAAAATCCAAACTATCAACTATTTATTTTTGCTAGTTTAGAGGAAGAAAATTTTGCTACATCAATAGATTCAATACAATACCTTCCAATTTTATAATCTTTGATGAATAGTAGCATAGAATAATTGTTGAATGATCATATACTGTAGCTAAAACATTTCTATTGAATATATAGTTTTCCCATAATAATTAAAAAACATTACAAACTAAATTTTATAGATTTATGATGTTTTGATTCCTTCAAAAAACGTTTATAGTATATAGCATAATCTAACATAGTATATCACTTGGTTTTAAATTTGAAACTCATGTGTCTAAAATGATCTCAACGTAAGAAAATAATATACCACTATTACCTTTTATCGATGTCATTTGTATTATCACTAAACCATATTTTTATTTTTTTATTTGAAGGAATACCGGCGGAAATTTGGAGGAAACACCCGGGTCAGAGTGAAAGTTATCGAAGTCTTTAGTAAACATTTATCTAAATTATTGCATAAATTTAAAACGAATCAATTCTGTTGCATTCACTTGTACGATTGTACCTTATTGAAACGCTTATTGTATAAGAATTTTTCCAATGCTAACACAAAATTTGAAGGCACTAACAGGTAATTCTAATAAAATGATGAAAGTAAGAACACAAAGATGTTTAGGAAAGAATTATAATACTCTTATAGATTTATTCATTAGGCAACAGACTTATTTATACAAGATCATAACTTGTCTAACAAGTTCTTTACATATTATAATAAAAAATCTATCTATTAAAGAGATATACACAATAATATTTAGAGAATATACTATAGGAGATCTCGTACTCCCCGCAAACTTATATGTGGTAACACATATGAGATTAGACCTGTTTTTGAAATAAAGGCTATATACCCGGCCGTCGGGTCAAATCGACTGTAACATCCGAGCCGTCGAATCATCAACGGCATTTATACCCAACAGTAGGGTCATCGGTTCCATGAAAGATACATATTTTATAGTCTATGTATTTCCATCATATCATGTGAATTGAACAAACCCATCAATTGGTTCATGCTCATAATCCACATTAATGTCATCACTCTGTCCGAGTCATCATCTTCAAACATCTTCGTGACCACCATCAGATTTGTAGTAGATAGATAGCCACATGAAGACATATTCCCAGATAAGTGAAATAAGCATCTCAAAATCAAAAACAATAACTTTTTTGTAGTTAGGTTAATGCTTTGATAAAAAGAAAACATAACACCTTCAAAAATTCTTCTTCTCCAAGATTGCTATGAAATCAAACGTGGCTCCCAATCATCAACGTATCACGTCTCTTTTCTTCTCTCTTTTTTTTTTTTTTTGTTTTCAGAAATATAGTATATGAAAGCAAAAGAAGAATAAAACCAAAGCATCAAAGAACAGCAAAATAATAATATATATATATATAATAGACTCTCATAAGGTATTTAGGGAAAAATTATAATAAACTCTCATAAATTTATTCATTAAGTTTATTTATATAAAGATCATAACCTGTCTAACAAGTTCTTTACATATTATAATAGAAAATCTATCTATTAATGAGATATACACAATAATATTTAGAAAATATATTATAAGAGATCTCGCCTAACAAATTCTGTTGAAAACAGACAAAATGCGACATAAAACTTAATCTCGTAAATGTACAATTTAACTTACATTCAAATAAGTGTCTAACCATCAAAAATTACCACATCCGTAAATAATTTTCCTTGAACCTTTTACCTATTCCCTATTATTCTATATTCTTAGGGGTTGTTCGTGAGAGTTCTCAAAGTAGAAATTAATGGTAAGAGAAATCTACGAAATTATCTCCAATATCGACCATCCATCATCGGTTTTCACCGAGATCGGTTTTAACATACTCTCTAGCAAAGACCTCTCTTTTGACTTGTAACACTTTTTGGGCATATTTTTACAGAATTTGTTGAACAGGAAAAAAAAAACAGATTGTTTGTAAGCATCAGAATGTTGTTTGATTTGTCTAATTACATTTAGAAAAATTCCCTAAAATAGCATAAAAAAAGATTTTGTGCCAAATTTAGTACACATTTTAATTTTAGACAAAAATAATATTTTGATAAAGGACAATCATTTTTTTTTTTTGGCTTAAGTATTTTATGATTTAGGATATAGTTTTTAGGAGGTGAGAGATAGGGTTTAGGGTTTTTAAACCCTAAGCTAAATCCTAAACTCTAAAAATATGAAGTTAGAAAATTTGTGCTGTATAAGAAAGTTACCCTTTTATCCTAAAAAAAAATGTGTGATATTTGTAATAAAAAAATTGATTTTGTACTATTTATGAGAATTGCCCTTAAATTTAAGGTGTGATAAAGCAATTGGATGAAAACTTAAGGTGATTTTGGATGCAATTTAAAGCAGAGTTTAGAAGCACCAATTGCATCCAAAAATCTGAAGTCCAGATGAAGAAATGGCCTTTGGTAAATTCAAGTTTGTAACCAATGTTTTAGTTGCAATTTGGTATATACCTAAACAAAATTAAGCATCATAACATTAGGCTAATAGTTTCTATTTTCTTACCACAAAAAAAAAAGATAAATCATATGACAACATCATTAACACTCATAAACCTCTCTACCTTGACTCATAAGACAAGTTTATTGCAAAACAAAGATACCAAAAATCCTTTCTTTTGGTGAACAATGTGTCCCAAAGTTACTTCTCTTCTAGATGCCATCAAACTTGTACATATGAAATACCCAAAAGAAACATAGAGACAAATGAAGAGATCAACAACAAAATCTATCGGTTTACGGATACAAAATCCATGCTTATGTTTTACTTTCTTCCGCGGGTTAGCCTCTGCAAATGGTAGTTAATGTTACCCCAAGACTTTTTGTTCTTCTGATCCGTCTACAAAGCAAAGAGTTTTCAAGAAAGAAAGTTCAACGTATCGCAAAAGGCAATGACGAATAAAAGGTTGCGAAATGCAAAGATAATTAACCTGGCTCTGCATACAAACACTCAAGAGCTGCTTTGGTTTCTCACATTTGTCATCTTTGATGTGATTAAGCGCCAAACAGTTGAGGAACGACACCATTTCTTTCATACAAGGTTTAGCTAAAGTTCCCATTTTTTTCGGGTTTATGTACAAATTCCCAGCCTTTCTTCCCATGGCTACAAAAACTGAAACCAAACACAGAAGAAATCAATCAATTTTGCAACAACAACAAAATTTTCCCATAAAGCTACAATATTTCAAATTTTCAAATAAACTTATACTGAATACGCTCATATTTCACAAAGCTATATCAACCCTTCGCATTTAACGAAGTTACCAACAATAGAAAGAGAGAGCATTGAGATTAACCCACGAAACATTGACAAATTACACATTTCTATGACATTTTGAGAGGTTTCTACAATGTATCTAGTTCTTGTAACAGTTACAATTTCAGCCACACCCCCAAACTTTACATTGATATTTATCGATTAATACAATTATTAATCGAAAATTAGTGTGAATTTTCAAAAAATCAGAAAGTTTATAAAATATGAATGAAAACGTCAATGAAGGACCCAAAGCTCGGAATCAGAAAATAGTAATTATGTTTCAGATGATCAAAGCCAAAATTAAAGCAGAATCAAACATTCAAACAGACTCAGATCCGATAATAGAACAAAAATTGAATCTAAGTAGTCAGATCGAAACAATGACTCGAAGATAAGATAAAGAAAGCAACGATGTGGCGAAACAAAAATCTGAATCAAACAAACATTTACTTACAGTGTTGTTGTAGAGATGATGATGAATCAACGATTTCTGAGAGACGAGCGAAATGAAGAATCGCAGCTGAGAAATTTTTTACAAAACCCTTAAGACCAAAAAGAAAAAAAAAAAGGAAAAAACAAATAATATAAAACCCATTATTTCAGTTAGGCCCATTGGACTTTCAGCCCAGTTATGACTCCGCCCATTGAAAAGCGGATACTTGAACCGAATCAAAATTGAATTTAGTTATTTTGGTAAACCGATTATCATCTAACCAAACACTTGAAAGAGAAACCACACTAATAACAAATATGGATGGATTTAATGATCAAAGAATTTCTGTTTATACAGAAAAAAATCGCAGAAAAAAATCTATATATATAAAGTAAAATGTTGTTCTCTTCTCATGAAACCTTCTCATGAAGCATGAAGTCATATCAGCATTCTTATATTCTAAAACTTTGACACATCCGCATCAATCAACTCATTACTTATTCTTCTAATCACCTCACTAACAATTTAATTCTCATAATAATTAACATTCTTTAATATAATAATTTTAAAAAGAATTTGAAAAGTCATTTCTTTAGAAAAATTATCTAAAACACTCTAATTTAATAATCTTATTCTTATTAGATTTATTCATATAGTTTAGAAAATTATTAAAAATAAATCAAACTATTAATAATTATTATTATAATTTATGAATTTAAATTGAAGAGTTCCATGTTTATAAATAATAGATTAAATTTTGTATTTATAAAATCATTTAAATAAATAGTAAAGTATTAATAATTGTTATTATAAGTTATGATTTCATGTTTATAAATAATAGATTAAATTGTGTATACATTGGGTGTAAATGGTACCAACTTATTTGTGGAATTGACGTGGAATTTGGTGGAAAAAAAATTCTCTCTTCTCATGAAGCCACGTCATCCTCACAATCTCTAATACTGTGACACATCAACAATTATTTTATTAATTGTAAGTTTCTTGCTTGATTAATTTATTATGTTATTGACACTTTTAATTCTCATAATAACTAGCATTCTTTAATGATTTTGAAAAGAATTTGAGAAGTTATTTCCTCAAAAACAAATTCTAAAATCTCTAACATAATTTTTGTCTTAGTAGATGGGAACATTTAATCTTATATAGATTTGTCTTTGTTGCAGATTATGAGTCTGGGTCTGATTTAACTTACCATTATAAATGTCTCCAATATAAAAGGTTCCAAAAGCAACCCAAAAATAGTACTATAAAATATATGGTATTAATATAATTTTTCAAAGTATATTAACTATATACATTAAAATGGTATCAAACAATATACATAAAAAAAAAAAACTAAATAATTTCAATATTGATTACCAATAATCCAAATCCCTAATCAAAATCTCGTCTGAAGGGCGGGTCATCTCCTAGTAAATAAATAAAGCAAAATCATCATCTCGAAGTTTTGCATATGCAAAACATCATATTGCTTGAACAAATATTGTGATTGCTATTCGACGTGTTTGATGATCCTCCAAACAGTAATTCTGAAAGAAACAATTTAGTAATAAAACATAAGGAGTGACAAAGAGGTCCATGCCATTATTGTTTGGCATCTGTTTTTTTTTTTTTAATATCTGTTTTTTTTCAACTCCAAGAATTTACTTGTATTTTAGGCTCACATATATCATTTTAAATGTTGTTATAAAAGTGAGGGAATGACATGTTTTAAATCGTTTCAACAATAGTCACTAGTTTGTTGAATACTAGTTGTTTTTAATACTAAAATTATAGTTAAAATCGGTTCGGAGGTTAATTCATTCAAGTCACCAATTAGGATCACCCAAACCACCGCTTAGAATCATCCAAACGATTTGTGGTTAGCAAAATAATTTAGAATTTTTGAAATTTCTAAGTTATATAATAATTTTTTTTCTAATTTAAACAACTAAACATATAACACCATTTAAAAAAAAATTGTTTCAAACCACCAAAATTATTGGATCGGCCTTGGTTGTATCAATAATATGATCTGAATTTACCATGCTGTAATTTTCAATCAGGGCCGATCCAAACCGATGAAGACAAAAACTAGTGTAGTTTAGATTTAAAAAAAAAAAAAAGTTTAATGTCACTTTAAACTTTCAAATTTTGTGGAAACAGTGACATGGGTTGCATTATCGTTTAGTGCATCTTTCTTCCGAATCTTTTTTCTCTTTGTGTCAGGCTCAATTCACATGTAAGAAAATATATTGTTTCCACAGTTCAAAAAAAGTTACTCTTTATAAACAAATTAATTGACGCCGAATATGATGTGTCTCTTTCGGTTTATGGTCATGATCTCTTCCTACCGAAGAAGACTGAGATATGTTAAATAAGTAATCCAATTGAGGAAATTATTGATAGTATATATACATAATTATTGAAAAAAATTAAGTTAGTAGTAGTCTCCTTTGATGAACTGATTCAAGCGTTTGAGCTCTCCATTTTGATGGTCCACAATGGCTCTAACCACATCAACCATAGAGATCAATCCTATTATCTTTCCGTCAATCACCTGTACATGCCTTATGTGATTCTCTACATCATTTAAAACATAATATCTTATTCTTTTGTCAATTTTAAAACATAATTTACATTTTGGAACCTGTAACATATGTATATGTTAGTATATTTACCTGACATCAGCTGCATTGCTTTGATTATATTTGTCCCAGACGAAACTGTGACCAACTTGCTCTGGCCAACCAAAGTAATTCCCAATTTGTTTTATAAAATTAAGTAACTGGATAAATGAAAATTTCCAAATTTTTAACTTAAGAATGTTATTTTTTTTGTTTATTCTGACCTCATCCGTCATAACTTCTCTACCTTTTGTAAGCTTTGATGATCTTCCTGCCCCAATGATCTTTTTCATATTGTCTGTTTCACAATCAACCAATCCATATATATTATGAAATTAAAAATAAGAATCATGAATACATTGTTTTGGGGGTAATAAGAACACTACTAAAGAAACCTTATATAGTGACAATTCCTGCGATATATTGCTGGTCTCCAGGTTTTAATACGACCAACGATCCAATATTATGCTTAGCCATCTGATTTTTGTTTGATAAACAAAAATAAAGAGTTACTGCATGCATGTAGACAAATAATCTATACGCATATTTTTCTCTTAATTATTCATATATTTCACCCAAATATTTTTTGGATAATTGATATCCAAACACCAAACTAATCAAAAGATTTGCAATCATCTTATGAATTTAAATTTGGCTAAACAAATAAATTATATATCCAACAAAGTAGATCCACTAATCTCGATGAACCAAAAAAAGAACTACACATAGCTTCAGGCCTCTATAGTTGCAATTTTTGTTTATTAAGTCACTGGACCGATTGACACATGTTATTCTATACGTGAATGCATGATTTAAAATACAAATACATTCCCAAGATATTGGTCCGATTGAAAATTTAACGTATAAACTACTTATATAAATGTTTATAAAACAAAACAAAAAACTACTTACATAAATTATATACGTGACAAAAACTACTTCTTTACAGGCGCGTCTTTGTACTATATTGGGATTGCACCGAATGTGGAAATTAATCACGTCTACTTGGACACAGAACAACGTGGAGTAGGCAACGAACCTAACACTGGTGTTAGTAAATAAAAAATAGTTCGCTGCTAGACAATACATGTTTAAAAGTAATAAATCTAGGCCTATATGTTTTGTGTTCGAGATTTATAGACTTTAAGTGACGCGATTAAATCTATTAAAAAGAATATATTGGACTGAATATTTAGAGAGATTTAAATTTTAGTGACAAATGAATTTATTAAAACATGAATTTTAAAATATTTTTTAAAATCTATAGTTATTGGATTGATGATTTTAAATTATACACTTAAATCCATTGTTATTGAAAACATAATTAGAATTTGATTTAAAGTTTCAGGTGAAAATTGAGGGGATTTCTTAATAAAAAATATAAAGAACCAAATCTCATGGTTTTTATATGGGATTTCAGAAAATTTAATAACAAAATTTCTAATTCATCAAAATTTTACCAAATCATCTCAAAACTCATAAAAACTCAAATCACTCCAACTATTCAATTCAATACACCCCTAAGATTATCCCAAAAATTTTTATGATCCCATAAAATCGATGCTAACACTCATGCGTATATTAGGAGGCCTGCACATAGAAATCGACCTTACAAAGAATGTTCAGTTTAGTTTTGGTTAGCCAAAATTATTCTAATAGATTTGGTTTGGTTCGGGTAGGATCCAAAACCCGAAATGAATATCCCTAAAACCCAAAACAAAATGTAATTCGATTCCAAGTTTTTGCTTTTGTTGTTTCCATTTCATTTTCAATCTAAAGTTGAACTAGAACCGAAACGAAATATGTTTCGATTCTATGGGAGATTCAATTAAATTTTAATAACTGATCCAAACCCGATAAAAACCGAACCAAACTAAAAAATTATCGGTTCTTATATAAGTTCAAAATATCTTTATCTAAATGATCCAACTTGGATAATCCAAAATCCGAATGCGGAGGATTACTACATGTATAGCAAGCATATCTGCATATGTAACGTAACGAGCAAAATAATAAAGGGAAGGAATATGAAACGAACATTTGTGACTGCGTCTGAAACAAGATAAGAACCGAATGGTATTTGACTGAAAATACACTATATTTCAGATAATTACAAATGAGGGTTTACATCCTTCTTATATAGACATCAAGGAAGGATCTAGAATTACATTAGTTGTCACTAGCTATTATTAGATAATGATTGGAGAATCTCATATTTGTTACACTCGAGGAGCATCTTCTCCGATCTTGATGTTTTCCTTTTGGGTTCTCTCAGATTTTGTCTTCTTCAGTTGACTGGATTTCCTTTGTGGGCCTTTCATCACTTGGGCCAGATTACACTTCTTTGGATCAAGGCCCACTCTGTTGCTCACACTCCCCCCTCAAACTTGGAGAGGGTGAAACAGATACGCCAAGTTTGCATCTTAGATCGATGAAGGATCTTCGCGGTAGTGGTTTGGTGAAAACATCAGCTAGTTGAAAGGTTACTAGAATATATCTTGTCTCAATAAGTCCAAGAGCAACTCTTTCTCTTATATTATGATAATCTGAATCGAAGTGCTTGGTTCGGTTGTGAAAAGCTGGGTTTATTGATAAATAGACCGCAGACAGGTTATCACATTGGACCACTGTTGGTTGGTGTTGAGAAATCCCTATATCCCGAAGCAAAGAGGAGATCTAAGTAATTTCATGAGCTACAGCTATGAGAGCTCTGTATTCGGCTTCGGTTGATGAATTTGAGACTGAATCCTGTCTTTTTGCTGACCAAGATATCAAGTTTGTACCCAGCTTTATACAGAATCCGGTGGTAGATCGTCTAGTTGCCTTGCAGCCAGCCCAATCACTATCGGAAAAGGCAGAGAAAGCCAGGTTGGTGTTTTTCTTGATTGGTAGACCCATGTTGATTGTGCCTTTGACATAACGAAGAATTTGTTTTAATAACCCAAAGTCTGAGATGGTAGGTGAGTGCATCCTCTGACACACGAAATTCATGGCAAACTGAATGTCTGGTCTTGTGATTGTCAAGTACTGTAGTTTCCCAGCAAGGCTTCTGAAATATGTTGGTTCCGAGAATGGCTCAGAATTGAGATTATCCAAATGTTGTGGTAGTGGTGTTGGCATGGGATTGCAGTCTGACATTCCAGCTTGATGTAGAATATCTGAGGCGTAGGCAGTTTGATGGAGAAACATACCAGACTTGTAGGACTCGATCTCAATGCCCAAGAAGTAGCGTGGTTGATCAAGATCTTTCATTGAGAATCGGTTGTTGAGTGATGTTAGGAGCTTCTGATGCAGGGTTTGATCACTACCTGTAAGAAGTATATCATCAACATATAGGAGCAGGATAAGTGTCGTACCACTCTGATGATAAGTGAACAATGATGGGTCTGATGTGTTGCAAACAAATCCAAAGTCAAGGAGGAAGTTGCTGAAGGTGTCAAACCAGGCTCTAGGGGCTTGTTTTAGTCCGTAGAGAGCTTTGGTGAGCCTGCAAACATGAGATGGTTTTTGAGGATCAACAAAACCATTTGGTTAGAACATAAAGACTGGTTCATGTAGTTCACCATGCAGGAAAGCATTGGAGACATCCAGTTGCTTGATAGGCCACTCTTTTGCTGTAGTAACATCAAAAACAATCTGTATTGTTGCTGTTCGAACAACTGGGCTGAATGTCTCTAGGTAGTCTACTCCCTCCTCTTGATCAAATCCTTTAGCTACTAACCGTGCTTTGAGCTTGTCGACTGTACCATCTGGATTAGGCTTAGTCTTGAACACCCATCTTGAATTCAGAATATTCATTTCTTCAGTTGCTGGCATAAGAGACCATGTATTGAGCATATGAATTCTCTTCATTTCTTCCATTACTGCCTCATTCCGTCCAGGATGATTCATAGCTTCGACAATGCTTTTTGGTTCATCAGTAGTGAATTTAGAGGTGATGAGAGCATACCTAGCGTTTGGCTTATGAATTCCATCTTTTGATCTTGTGACCATTGGATGAGTATTGGCAGTGATAGTTGAATCTTCAGTGGATGATGATTCTGATTTATCCGACTCTACTGATAGCTCTGTATCTTGATCAGATTCTGGTTGAACTCTCTGTTCTTCATTTTCTGAATGTAACTCTACATTATGACCAACATCCTCTGTGTGTACAGGTGACGCCTCAGGATTACTAACAAGCTCTACTTCCTTTACCAGTGCCACTGGAGTATTTAACTGTTGCCGTATAAATGGAGGGTCAGGAACTGCAGTTGCAGGTGTTATATATGCGCGTTTCCAAGCTTGGAGCAGCAGTGATTGATATTCAGGAATCAAAGATTTGTATTTTTTTGTAAAAGGTAATTATTTTTATCAAAGATCACATGTCGTGAGATATATACCTTACGGTTGGAGGATATAGACATCGATATCCTTTATATTGGCTATGATACCCAAGGAAGACACATTGTAGTGATCGAGGATCAAATTTATGTTGTGCTACAGGTATTAGGCAAGGATAACACGCAGAACCAAACACACGAAGATACGAGTAGTCTACTTTCTCACCAAAGAGAGCTTCATATGGACTGACGTTATTCAATACTGAGGAAGGCACAACATTACTAATGTAGTTTGCGGTGAAGAAGGCTTCAACCCAGTAATGTAGTGGCATGTGGCTGTGGAACATCATCGACAAACCAAGTTATACCAGATGCCTATGCTTCCTTTCAGCTACCCAATTTTGTTGGGGCGTGTGTGGACACGATATTCTGTGATGTATTCCATTCTCTTTGAAGTGTGTTTTCAATCAATTGCTTGTAAATTCTCCACCTCCATCACTCTGAAACACTTTGATATTTGTATTGAACTGGTTCTCTAACAATTTTGAAAAAGCAATAAAGACTGATGTAAACTTAAATTTGGCACGCAAAGGATAGAACCAAGAGTATCTCGAGAAAGTATCAACAAATACTGTATAATATTTGAATTTTTGGTTTGATACAACTGGTGACGGTCCCTAAATATCACAATGAACTCGATCTAGGGGATGTAAAACACGAGAATCAGAAGCAAAAAACTGTAATCTAGAGTTTTTCCCTATATGGCAAGGCTCACAAATAGGGAAGGTGCTGCTCTTATTAACTTGTATCTCCTTGCTGGTTTGTAACTGCTGAAGAACTCTAGAGTTTGCGTAGCCAAGCCGATGATGCCATGTTTCCTCACTTGTGGCACATTGACGATTTGAGTTAAGCGCTACAAACTCTTGATTCTCCAGCACATAGAGTCCATTACTGCGTGGACCCTTGGACACCACTTTTTAAGTGGGTCAATCAATAATACACACCTTATTAGAGTCAAAATAAACACCACAGGGGTAATCATCCCATAACTTGGACACATATAGCAGAGATTTCTGTATTGTTGGACACACTAAGACTTTATTTAAAGGAATGTTACCTTTTGAAGATGATATAGTGGTGGATGGAACATGAGTTATGAGTAGAAAAGTACCATCTCCAACCAAAATTGTATCATTACCTTCATATGTTGTTGCAGACTGCAAAGTAGAGGTGGATGAGGTAACGTGAGCTGTGGCGCCTAAATCGGGTTACCATTCCTTTCCAGTTTCGTCAGAGACACGTAGTGAAGAGAAAGTTTGAGTGGGTACTTCACTTTGATAGTTGTTGTCAAATCTGTTGTAACACTTGATGGCTGTGTGACCAGTGTGACCACAGATTTGACAAACTAGTCTCTATCCGGAGGTTTGAGGCGAGGATTGGTGTTGTGTGAAACCACGTCCTCGGGTAGAGTAGCCTACGTCCTCTGCCTCTATTCTGTCCACGTCCTCTGCCTCTCTGGTTTGGAATGTATTGAGGAACTCCAGAGTCAGATCTTTGGGTGTTGAAGGCAAGGTGTGAAGTTACAGAGTCGGCAACTTCATAAAACTGAATTTTGTTGTCAAAGCCTTCAACTTCAGACACCACATCGTTGAAGTTTGAGGGTGAGATTTTGCTGAGCGAGCTCTGAATGACTGTGGTGATGGGATCATAATCTCTGTCCAGGCCATTAAAAAACCCAAAGATCTTCATTGACTCATCAATCGGTTTTTCAATGGAGCTCAAGGAATCACAGATTGCTTTGAACTCACGGGAATAGACAGAGAAAAACTTGTCTCGTTTGGATAGGAGTTGGAGGTTACGACGAAGAGAAAACTCTCTGGATACACTGCTTTTGTTGAAGTTTTCAGAAAGAGATACCCAGATCTGGCGAGAAGTCTCAAGGTTGTGAATATGACCAAGGACTTCTTCTGACAAGGTACCGAACAACCATGACCGGACGAGTTGATCGGTGCAGAACCATGACTCGTACTGAGGATTTGTAACCTCACTGGTGACATCACCATTGACGACGAGCTGAGTTTGAGATGGAGCAGTGACGGATCCATTGACGAAACCTATGAGTTTTTGACTCGATAGGAGAGACTCGAACTGAGTTTTCCACAACAAGTAGTTACTGTCATTCAACTTGAGAGTGACAGAGCTGGAGACATGGACGTTATCTGGGAAGGGGTAGGAGGTCACCATTGTTTTACCTGTTAAGGTTTACAAGGGGCTATGATACCATGAAACAAGATAAGAACCGAATGGTATTTAACTGAAAATACACTATATTTTAGATAATTACAAATGAGGGTTTACATCCTTTAGAATTACATTAGATGTCACTAGCTATCATTAGATAATGATTGGAGAATCTCATATTTGTTACGCTGGAGGAGCATCTTCTCCGTACTGATGTTTTCCCGTTTTGCAGGTTCTCTGTATTTTGTCTTCTTCAGTTGACTGAATTTCTTTGGTGGACCTTTCATCACTTGGGCCAGATTACACTTTTTTTGGATCAAGGCCCACTCTGTTGCTCACAGCGTCAAAAACGGTATCGTTCGTACGGCATGAGATCCACGTGTCAAGATTCTCCAATCCTTTCTCCGGCGGCGGAGGCCAAGTAACACAACCAAAACCAGCGGATTCCTTCCTCTGAATCTTTGATACCTCATAAGCTCTTGCTAATAATCCTCTCACAAAAGCTTTCATTCTTTTATCTTAATAAGTTTTATAAACGTTTTTTGTCTGAAAATAAATGAAACACAGACAGAAACAAAGATTGGGTTTTGTAATAAATCTTTGCTTTAAATGAAAGAAGACTAAGAACATACCTTACCTAAACCAAAAGTTAATCACTTTTTAATTACAAAGTTAAGTAAGAAAAAAAGTTCTGATTGTTTTGATTGCTGCTCAAAGAGGGAAAAGCATGTACATTAAACCAACCACACACAAACTTGCAATAGAAGAATATAAAATTTGATACAATGTTTTTTGGTTCTGGTTCATTCATTCGCAGACAGGCTTCGTATCGAAGCTGCTTAAACAAATGGCAAAAGCTTGAAATGCCGAAATTGGATAACGATAATCCATGGTGAAAATGTCTTTACCTATCTTCCCAAACTGTAATATCACTCTCTCTTGTTCCTCTTCAGGTATGCTCACATTCTTCCCTTCTTCTGCTGCAGCTGCCACTAGCTGAAAGTTTTTAACCGAAGCAACCGTTACTCGTCCTTTGAAGTTTAGACACCAGCATTGCAACTGCTCGTGCCATCTCGGCGACTTGTTTTTTAGAATCAATGGTTCTTCTACAACAGATTCTTCATCTAAGTTCCCTGAGCAAAAATCCATTAGCGGCTTCATCTTCTTCTTCTTGTTTTCTTTGTTTATGAACTCGGTTGGAGAATGGACTTTTCCGCCTTCTTGAATCGAAGAAACCGGGATATTATTCATGATACATTGCATTCTTCTTGGACCTCTGGTTCTGAGAACATTCAACTCATACAAGATTGAAGCTATTTTGTAACTACTAGATGATGGTGATACCCATGGGGACACTTGCATTGATGGTGGGAGTTTTCGGTTAAAGTGAGGAGGTTGGTTTTCGTAGACTGTGAACTTAGTTCCCAAGAAATTAGATCTGTCCACACACACACAAAACTTAGACAATAGTATAGAACAATGAAGACAGTGACGAAAAAAAACCAACTTTTACCTCAATTTTCCTATGCAATTACTACTACTTCTTGAGAAATCGTTTTCCAATAAAGATACAACAAACTCCGCACCCGTTGCCCTCCTTACTCTCTTTGCAGATAACAATAGCTTACTCTTGTCACCAGAAAGAGCTAGCAAAATCATACAAACGAATAAGATAAAACATAATATAGTCTCCAAACTCTATTTCGTAACAAGGTGATGATAGATATAGTAAACTAACCAGGACTTAAACCGAGATAAAGACAGTATATTCCAGTAGCTCTTTCCCGTTGAATAAAGCATTGAATTGGAGCATCTCTAGGACCAGGCTGAGCCAAAGAATCAAATGTTTTAGACGAATAAAACTGTTCTGAAGAGTGTTTAAAGATTATATATAACCTAACCTGCTTTAAGGAATTAGGAAAAGTGAGCAAACCAGAGAGCTCAGGAACTTTAGCAACTTCTTTAGTCATTTCTCTCCATGACTTACAAACCGAAGCACAAGCAACAACATCTCTTCTCGCTGGCCAAGTGGTTTGACCAGACTCAATTCTATGGATTATATCAAGAAGTAACTCTGGAGGCAAATCAACCCAAATACTCTGATGATCTTCATTTGATAAAGAAGAAGAAGATACAGATGAAGCTTCTGGTGCAATGTGTGATCTTCTTCCTCTTCTACCAATAGCTTTGTTTCTATAACAATAATTACTCTTCTTCTCCCTAAACTCTCTTACTATCTTCTTCAATGACATTGCTAAGTTTCTCCTATAATTAAAAAAAAAAAAACAAAGCTTTGTAAAATCTACAGAGACCAAAATCAAACAAACAAAAACCCTAATTTGTACCTGATTTTGTCTTCTCTTTACACAAGCTGAATACAAATAAACAACAATGGCTCAGATATACAAAATTTCATCAAATTAAGGAGAAGAATTTTGAAAAAAGGTTAAAACTTTGGAGAAAACAAAATCATGAAAAGGGCATGGATCCGGCTTCTACGGCATCATCGTGAAGATTCCGAGAAAAAAATTTAAATTACAATAAAAAAAGGAAACATTGAGAAATGTGAGAAAAGAGAGAGAGATAGAGAGGATTAATGTACCAACAAAAGCGACAAATCCATGGGAAAGAACAAGAATTTTGTTGATTGTTTCGATGAATTAAAGAATTAATCCAAAAATTAAAAAAATCTCGTCTTTGATGAAATTTGAAATTAAACCTTCTTCTTCTTCGAATGCAGGCCCTGCATTGCAGGGTAGAATCAATCAATCACCACCACCACCACCTCTCCGATGATGTTACCGTCGCCGATTAACGGAGAGGATGGAGGAGGATGACCGCAAATATTTCGAGGAGGAAGAAAAAGAGAAGACGGTGAGTTTTGTTTTTGTTTTTTAATTAATAAACGAATAAAGACTAAGCGCGGCCCATCTTTTTCAATTGAAATTAGTAAATTACTTAATATAGGGATTCTAAATATTTATAGATTTGAATATATATTACATATTTGAAAGGGTTTTTATTTATTGGTTTAGGTAATTAATGGATAAGTATACTAATTATTCCAGACCTTTTTTTGTATAAATGGTACTAATAATCTTTTAAAAATTATTATATTTTGAAAGGAATTTAACGAAAAAAATCCTCAATTTTTTTCACATCCATTTTTAAACATTCAACTATTTTTATAGTAAACAATCCTCTCAACTATTATCCGTTAATAGATTTGACTTTTGTTAAAAAGTTTCCGTCTATGGAGATGGAAGATTGTTATGAATGACATAAAACATCGAGACATTTGTATTTATCATAGCAACAATACAATTTTGCATAGATACAACAAGATATTTCCTAGAAACAATATAAATTTTCATAGATACAACAAGATTTTTCATAGAAACAACAAGATTTGCAGACTTGCAGAAACTGTCAATAAGTTGGACACAACATATGCTCATGCAAGCGTGAAACGGTACCAAACACATCCAAAGAACCTCAAGGAAGACCAAGGAAAAAACAGAAGACTGTGAGTACCACTTGGCTAACATAATTTTCTCTTCAAATATAATCCTTTGGTAGTATATACTTTAGGATATATATGGTGTTTTATGTTGCAACTGGTGGTATTTCTTAGGTCTATTAGTTATTTTTTTAATTAAACAATGTTGTTTGATTTATTTTTATTGGTTTTTTGAAATAAAATACTATTCAACAGTTTGAATTATTAGATATTTGTTTACGTTATTGTGTCTTTTTATTTTTAACAGCTTCTAAAAACCAAACTAAAACATTCAAAATCTATACTAAAATCACCAAACTGAAACCCTAAGTTTCCAATTCGAGATTTTTACATGCATTTAATGTTATTTATTCATTAAAATCTTATTGTGTTTATGATAAATACAAACTTTTACCCATTTTATATCATTTATAAGAACCTTCTATCACCGTAGATGGAAACTGTTTACGGAGGGTCAAATCTATTAACGGATAATAGTTGAAGGAATTTTTTCTAAAAATAATAGTTGAAGGTTTAAAAATAGATAGGACCAAAGTTAAGGGAATATTTCATTAAATTCCCTATTTTGAAAAGTAAATCCAGCTTTGTTAAACTTTGAACAAATGAAAACTCATTCAATTTAAACAGACAATCTATCAAATTATATTTAATACTGTATAAGGTAAAAGTAATTCAAACAAATGACACCTGTATATTAAACTTTTTATTTCCGTGTTTGTATTCATTTAATTGGTCTAATTTTTTTGTTTCCTTCTTTTGGGTTTATTGACCTCTTTTTCTATTAAAATCTTTGGTTATCTGGCTTTGAGTTGAGCAAGGTAGTTGTGGATCCGACCTGGCCCAACTTTTTTTAGTGCCTGAGAGCATGTCTAATGATGCTTTATTTTTATAGATTTCTCTATTTTTAGAGCAAATTTTTTTTCAATAATATTTTATATCTTCCTCTAAAAATAGAGAAATAATTTTTTATTTATAATATGATCCTTTAATTTTATATATGTATTTATTTTATAGCTAAACAAAATTATATGTTCATTTGTGTACTTATATACAACTATATTTAAATTTTGGTTATCTCATTATTATAACATGCAACAAAAACTTATATTAAATTAGAAATAAAAATTACATGAGAGATGATAAATTAAAAAACAACGTGAGTGTGTCAAATTTTATGGAATTACATGAGAGATGATAAATCCAATGAAGATGCTTAAAAAATGTAATAGTTATCTTTTTAATTTTATGTGGTGTAATGAAATGTTTTTTTATATAATACAATGTTTAATTTTAGTAAAATCAGATTTTTATTGAACTATTGTTATAAAACAAAATGAATGGGTCAAATTTGTGAAATTGGAAAGTAAAGGATTTTGCTATAAGTTAGTTAATAGAATAAAAATATTATATTTTAAAATACTATTTGAAAAATTAAAATAGAGGCAACCATTCGAGGAAACTCTTCCTCTATTTTTGAAGATCTATATTATTAGGAAAAAAATAGAGCCAACCATTGAAGATGGTCTTAGGCACAAATTGTTTTTGCCCTTCCTTATAACATTTTTTTGTTGGCCCTTCTAAACATTTATTTTAATAAAAAGAGTTTTTTTCTTTAATTTTTGATACGAAAAACTAAAATAAACTGTCAAATATGATATTTTTGGGTCATATCTATTTAAAAATAAAATAAAAATGGGGTCTTTTATATAAGAAAAATGCTGATATTTTTTGGACCCCTGGGTCATGGTACCTCTGCCCACCCTAGTTGGGTCGGGTTTGGCGCTGTCTACCATAGCCAACTACGAAAGAAACCCTACTCGACATCACCATAAGATTCGATCGTGTGCAATACAGACGCAACCTGGAGAATTGGAGACTAATATGCAGGATTACACCATCTCCAATCGAATACTCCATTTTTTACTCCAAAATAGAGTTACTCTATTTTGGAGTTGAGTTTATCTCCAACCGATTATTCCATTTCTTACTCCAAAAAGAAATATTCTAAGTATATTCTATTTTTTTAATTACTAATTTTTATTATACATCTTTATTTTCTAAATTTAAAAATTCTACCCATTTATTTTAAGTTAAGTAATAAGTAACAAATTACAATATTATTTCAATTTAAAATGTATTATAAAATAAAATTACATTACATAACATTAATGAAATAAATAAAAACATATAAAATGTCATATACATGTATTTATAATTTATAAATAATCTAAATATTTATAATTTTGTACCATTGTACATGTACAATTATACCTTATACATGTATTTATAATTTATAAACAATCTAAGTATTTTAAATTTTGTTGAAGTATGAAATAACAACAAATAATTTTATTTGAGTATAAAATATAAATATATAAAATTTAAGGGACTGATTTACAAATAATAAAGTTCACCTCCAAAGTAGAGGCAAGAAATGCAGATCTTCAAATATGGAGTAAAACATGGAGATCTCCATTTTGGAGGTGGAAATAGAGGTGAGTTGGAGATGATTTTACTTCAAAATGAAGTTCGAAGATGAAAATAGAGGTGGGTTGGAGATGCCTGTAAGCGGAATCTTCACCGATTAATAGTTAAAACTCCTAGAGAAAGGAGCATCCTCACAGACAAACATCCCTTTTGATGCCAAAGCAATGGCGGTGCTGGTAATGGCCGATGCATGTTAAGGAAAGGGGTCATATGACCCAGGTTAAATTTTATAATTCGGTAGTTTTGGCAATTGATACTAGTTTGATTGATGGCAGATTTGGTTCAAACCCTTACATGATTTTTTTTCCTTTTTCATTTCTATTTAGTTATTCTCATGTTAGGCTATAGAAACTATTCTACAGCTTTTAAGATACTGTACTTTATCAATATATATATATATATATATATATATATTCTTTTATATGTTTGTGCTATATTATGCACTCGGTAAAAATAAATCCTAGGTCCGCCATTGGGTGTTGGCAGCACTCAACCACCCTAGGACTCTCGGATGGACTAGGATTTGGATAAAAAAGGATTCTCAGCAGCTTATCAATGATATCAAGGCAAGATCGAACCGAAAAGAACTCTACGGAGTCTTGGCTGAAATCGCATATCTCTTCAACTTTTGGATCTTTTGTTGTTTTATTCATCTCTAGGAATTCTAATGGGAATGCAGACTCTTTGACAAAGAAGGCCTTGTTAAGTTAAACCTTGTAATGGGTTAGGGGCCTTGGGCTCTATTGTAATGAATGAACTAGTTGATCAAACAAAAAGTTGTGGATCCGCTGTGACATTGCTAAATCTTGTTTGATGTGAATATTTGGAATATTTTTTTAGTTCCGACTTCCGAGCATTTCTTTAGAAAATATCAGAGGGGTTTTACTATTTTGGATCTTTTGTGATCCTGCTAAATCTTTGTTTGCTGTAAATGTGATGTCTTTGGAGGATGATTGAACAAAGATACACTTGTTTTACAAGATAACCGAGGTTTTGAACTTTTGAATGGCATTTTTATTCATATTTTTTTTTTTGTCTTAAAGACAAAAAAAATAATTAGTGTTATCTTATTTGCATCCCAAAAAGACCTTAAAATATAATTTAAAAGACAAAAAGATCACAAAAAGATCACAAAAAGACTCATCACTATAGCTTTTAGCCAAAAAAAAAAAATTGTTTTCAAATGTAAGAGTTTTTTAGATATATTGCAAAACAAAAAAAAATCACATATAAAAGATAAATTAATTCTAAAAATATGAAAATTCATCAAAAAAATTTTATTTTTATTATATGATGCAAATATCGTTAACATAAAGATCACAAAAAGACTCTTCACTATAGCTTTTAGCCAAAACAAAATTTGTTTTCAAATGTAAGAGATTTTTAGATATATTGCAAAAAAATAAATCACATATAAAAGATAAATTAATTCTAAAAATATGAATATTCATCAAAAAAATTTTATTTCTATTATATGATGCAAATATCGTTAACATATAATGTATATAATATAACTAACTCAAGTTGATATAAATGATAATAAGTACTGTTTGTGTTCCATTATATATAATGTCTTAGAGGTTTTAATTTGTTTCATAATATATGATGTTTTACGCATTTCTATGTGAATCTTAAATTAAATTCATATGTTTGTTCAAAATATCACAAAAAAAATTTAGAATGTAATAGAAGCTTTTAACAATTTTGTTAACCGTAAGATTTTCGCCATACATTATCATCGAAAGAGCAACCAATTTCTATATATAGATATTATATTACTGAGGAAGATCAAGAAAGAGAGTTTATGTTGTGTCATGCTATATATTACTAATCAAACCATATCACACCAATGAGATATTATAATATATAGTCATACACAATGCTTACATATATCATATACTTACTATCATAGACCATTCTTCAAGTCCAAGTTTTTATGCAATTGAAAAAGTGTTCTAATGTCATTGCAACAATCGACAATGGTGCTTCTTGCAAAATATTTTTTTGTACACTTTTGGTTCATGTTTCCAACAATCATGGATGCATTTGAAATTGTTTATGAATAATATATAACCAAATGGTGTTATGTATTGTTATCTTTGAAAAATTGCAAGAGTATATGGACGCTATTGATGTGGTTTCTCTAAGTTTACAATAAATGCAAGAGTATATTTGAAACAATGCAAGAGTATATGGAGTAAATCACAATTCTATTTTTTCAAATAGTTGATTTTCTATAGATAGATAAGATTTTTTTTTCTAAATTATGCCACTATTTAGTTGATTTTCCCAATGTGATTTATTCATATCATTTTTTGTATGTCGATACATCTACTAAGATAACAAAATGTGAGAATAAATAATAATGACTAGTCGTCAGTGCTATACATTGGCTGATCTTCAATGCTACTCCAACAATAGTGACTAACTATTAGTGTTAAACCGACAGTAGTTATTGACTGTCAGTTTTAGACCAATTATATATATACATGAAAATAATTATCTTGTTACAAAATATTATATCAAATCTAAGATACCAAATCTCTTTATTTCCTAGTAATCTTGATAAATTGATGAGAGTAAGAACACAAAGGTGTAAAGGAAGAATTATTATTAGACTCTCATGGATTTATTCATTCGCCAATAGGCTTATTTATACAAAGTGTCTAACTTGATGAACAAGTTATTTATATATATATAATAATGGAAAATCTACTTATTTAATAATAAGAGATATACACAATAATATTCAGAGAATATATTATATCTCGTAATCCCGAGATCTTTTAACACCCTCTCGAAGATTACCATTGGTGAAGGAAACAATTTAGCTGGTTCCCTAATCAATGAGTATGCCAACTTTTACGGAATAAGTCCTACCATTGCTGCAAGAGACCCTAATCAGTACTTCCTTCCAAATCACTACTGGTACTTTGTCTAATCTAACCTCAATGAAAGCTGATAAAAGAATCTAAGTTATCTTTCTTCTTAACCAATGAATCAACTTGGATTCCAAATTTTTTCGAAAAACCAAGATAAGAGAGATGATTTACGATTCCGATCTTGAGATGAGAAGAGAAACGGCCAAGAATAGGTCGATATCCTTGGCTTTGGCTTTTGGAGGCATGTTACTCTTAAAAATGGAGATATTCTTAAGATGCATAAAAACAATGTACATTATAGTCTATCAAAAGGTCATAATATTTGTTAAAAAATGTTTATTTTTGTTAAAGAGAAATGACCTTTGTATTGATCTGTTCTCCTTCAGGTTTAATCGTATTTTCACAGTTCATGCTTTAAAGTATCCTCTGCTCAAGGCCTTAAGCGAATACCATTGCTAGGGATATTGCTCCAAGTGTGACGAACGAAGGGCGTATTTAGCCTTGGGAAGTCCAACTTGGTTGCACAATCAGATTCATGAGGAATTGCAGGATTGATCATTGCCCATCACTTGTTATCTTTATCACTTGTGTTGCTTTCTGTTTTTTGTTTTATGGTTCTGTTTGAGCTTATGACTTTATCATGAGATTGATTCTCTGTTATAATATCATCATACGTTAAAAAAAAAAAATTGATGTCACTATTAATGTGCAAACGAGATATTAGTGTAAAGTAAATATTTAGTCTATAGAAATGCATTTTAAGATCTTTTAACAAAAAAAATATAGATAAGATTTTTGGTAAGTCAGAATTAATTCATATGTATATTTGTTTTCATTGGATTCCAATTTATACTGTTCAACGTTATTATAACATTTGGTTTGATTTTAGATTAAACAAATTTCGGTTTAGTTCAATTGAATTCGGTTTGGTATAGCAATTATGCTCATCCATACTCTAAAATTATAGAGGTCAACAAAAGAACGAACTTGAGCAAAATCCGTTAGGAATACATTAGCCCCATAAACCTCTCGCTACACCAAAATTCAATAAGCCTCATTTCACATAATCGCTTTCTCTTTGGGTAATCGGAGAATCACAAAATGGGAACCCTAGGACGAGCAATTTACACTGTGGGCAACTGGATCCGCGGCACTGGTCAAGCTCTTGATCGCGTTGGTTCTCTTCTTCAAGGGAGCCACCACATCGAAGAACACCGTAAGCTCAGATCCCTGAACTCTAGATCGAATCCACATCTTTAATTTGTAGCTTCACCTGAAAAAATCTGTTGATGTTTCTTTGATTCTCGGTGTTTATGCTTCGATTCGTGAGAAATTTCTGGTCTGATTAGGTTTGTTTTCTTAAAAAATGTCAGTGTCGAGGCATCGGACGTTGATGAATGTGTTTGATAAATCTCCATTGGTGGATAAGGATGTGTTCGTTGCTCCGAGTGCTTCTGTTATTGGTGATGTTCAGATCGGGAAAGGCTCCTCCATTTGGTATGGCTGTGTTCTTCGAGGTGAGGCTTTGATTTCTCACTAACCTAAAAGAGTTTTGGTTCAGTGTTATTACTTCTGAAAGCATGGAAAATGGCAATATAAACAAGATTTTTCGAGATTTGGTTCGAACTAAGTACCAAATTTTCTGTGCACATTAGTCACAGTTTAGTCTTCTCTTTGCCGCAACTATTAGTGTTAAGGAACCACGTTAGTATTGTTTGGTAAGACTTGTTTTAGTTGTGAGTTTCTTTTTTTTTTTTCATTTGACTAGTTAGAGAAAATGAACTTCTCTTTGGTCCTGATCATCTTTGTTAGTTTTTACTGGATAGCGTGTACTGTTGATGAAATGTCATCAAGTAGCTGGAAACCTTATTGTATATTGATTTGGGGGTTTAACTTGTGTAGGTGATGTGAATAACATCAGCGTTGGGTCTGGAACGAATATCCAAGACAATACTCTGGTACATGTTGCTAAAACCAACTTAAGTGGCAAGGTTCTACCTACTCTAATTGGGGACAATGTCACAGTAGGTAAACCTTAAAAGTGACTTTGTTAGTTTTAGAATATCTGTTTTATGCTAGTGTTGTATGATTGTTACTGAAAATATTCTCTGTAAAATGAAACCGAGCAGGTCATAGTGCTGTCATTCATGGCTGTACTGTTGAGGATGAGGCCTTTGTTGGGATGGGAGCTACACTACTTGATGGTGTAGTAGTTGAGAAACATGCCATGGTTGCTGCTGGTGCCCTTGTGAGACAGAACACCCGAATCCCTTCTGGAGAGGTTTCTTTCTGTTCACTATTTCTTTTGTGGTTTTACTGCTTTATGGTTTTGTGATAAGACTAGAACCTGAAAATACTTTATTCTCTCTATGTTGAAGTAAAACCAGAGAATCAAAGGTAATAAGAACCAAAGTTAGGAACCTAGGTTTTGTTATAGAGAACCAGAAACTCTCCCAAGACTCCCCAAACTACCAGAATAATCACTAACTGCTATCTAACCAAGTGACACCAGCTCACTGCTGCATTCAGTCCTAGGCTAGTTATAGAAGACCAGCTAAGGCTAGACTAGCTGAACTTCTTCAAGTAAACCTACTGTTTCTTTGCTTAACAATTTGGTTGACACATTGTTGCTTACTGAAATGCTATGTCTACAAATCGTATTTTATTTGTCTAAATCTGGGAAACATCTTTGACTCTGTTGCAATTCCACTTGTATCTGAAAACAAGGGTGAGTATAGTAATAGAGAGGGTTCTTGTATCTCCATTTCTTGTGTTACTATTCTTTCGAAGTACTTTCTTCAACCATCGACTTGAGAATATATTTACAAGTTATCACTTTCATGTGGCAGGTGTGGGGAGGGAATCCAGCAAAGTTCATGAGAAAGTTAACAGATGAAGAGATTGAATATATCTCACAGTCAGCAAAGAACTACATCAATCTCGCACAGATTCACGCAACAGAGAATTCAAAGTCATTTGAAGAGATCGAGGTTGAGAGTGCTCTTAGGAAGAAGTATGCACACAAGGATGAAGATTACGATTCAATGCTTGGAATTACCCGTGAAATTCCACCCATGTTGATTCTTCCCGACAATGTCTTACCTGGTGGGAAAGCCGCCACCACCAAGGTTCCGACTACTCAGTACTAATTCCAATCTCAGGTTGTTTCTTTGTGTGTTAAAATCATTTTCAAGATTGATTCTCTGGAAGGTCAAGAGAGATTATTATTTGGTTTTCACTTTTCTTCCGAGCAAGCAAGGGATTTATCGTATCCTTGCTCAATAATGTATGCTTGCATTATGAATTCATTTCTTCGAGGAACATTTGCAGAAAGATAAACCAAGGTTGCATTCAATTTTTTTTTAATAGTAGTAATTAACTATCAATCATTGTGTACTTTGGCTTGAAGAGTTAAAACAATAAACCGAGAGAAGTGGCTTAAGCTAGTGGAACTCAATAACTCCATTCCACCATGTCTACTGTTTAACCATAGTAAATAGTAAAGCCTCATTGTAAGCCCAAAGCTGTTTTAAAAAACGAGTAAAACCCAAATACTTAAGACATCGACGACTTGGAACCAAAGAGCTAACCACGAGAAAGTTGATTTGTACGTCGAACTAAAACATATACCCACTTGCTCACATTTCCATAGGTGCGACATCTTGATCACCTGAACCACCTTGTTCCGGAGTTCCAGCAGCAGCTTCGGGCTCAGCCTCACCCTTACCAGCATCCTCTTCTTCCTCGGGAACTTTCTCAAATGTATCAATCACCTTTTGAATGCTTTCCTGGTCCAAGAAATGGAATGGTTCATCGACTCCTAGAACAGAAACTGTGCAGAGCGAGCTCTTCAATGTTTCTCCTTGCAAAGTTTCCCTTATGGCCAAAATAGCATCTTTTATCAGCTCCCCTCTTGATGATTCCTTGAAGCTCTCGAATCTGCGTTCCAGATAAGTTTTCGCAGCTTGTGAGCGAGAACCAATAGCAAATGCTTGGTATTCAAAGTAGTTTCCGCTTGGGCAGTTGTAGTAGAGATGGGCTCCTGACTCGTCCAATCCACCTACCAGCAAACCCACACCGTAAGGACGTTTCCATGACCGTTGGGTACATACCTGCACAAGGATAAGTATAAAGAAGGTAAATACAAGACGAACAAATGAATTAATGAAGTCAGAATTTTTTCAAAGTACAGGATTAATATATGCAAGTTCTTCTCAGAAATCAACCAAAAATGTTAATACAGCAGCTAACTAAGTATTTGACAGACATGAAAATAAATGAGATGTAGCAAGCAAAACTTTTCGAACTTTTGAATACATAATCCAACTGAAGGACACTACATTAAACACAAAAATATTTGACAGACATGAAAATAAATGAAATGTAGCAAGCAAAACTTTTCAAACTTATACGTCATTCAACTGAAGGACACTACATTAAACACAAAAACTAGTGAACATGTAGCACAAAGTTCTATGTCAATTGCGAAACAACATCTTACTGGACAAATGGTTAATCAGGCAAGTGAAGAGAGTAAGTTACACTACAAGAAAGCAAACAAATGCAAAGTAAATACAAGTAGAAACCACAAAACCAAAAAAAGAGATCAACAAAGACGTATACCCAATATTGAATGCAAAGCCAACAGAAACAACCAAAGGACAAAAATCAACACATTCTTATACAGCTTCATCATCAAAGTAGCTAAATCTAAGGCATTCTCTTGGTATTCAGATTAAGCAACTGAAACAACTCAAGAAACTCTTAATTCCCAATCATCAAGACTTAGTTGCAAAATGCGATCACCACTTGCATAACATTGGCCACATTGTTCACTAAAACACACACTTTACTCCAATTTCACACTTTAAAAGCAAACGCATAGTGAATTTTAGGTCAAAATCAAGTATAAAATAACAAAATTCCAAAGCTCCAGTAATCTAAATTAACGATAAAGAGTCAAATTAGAGTAACCTGAGCTTTATCAGCAAGACGAACAACAAGACGACCAACGGGAAGAGGAGACTCATAGGTAAAAGAGTGATTAATAGACTCAGATCTCATATAACGAGAGAGAACACGACCATCAGCAGTAAGACCAGCAATAGCAACTCCGATATGATCATCGACTTTAAAGATCTTTCTCTGATGAGAAGAAAGCTCAGATTGGACTTTGTTGACACAAGCGAGGACGACATGTGAGCGAGATCTGAGTCCAATTGCGGCGGAGCCTTGCTTCACTGCTTCCATGGCGTATTCTACTTGGAATAGCCGACCAGTTGGACTCCATGTCGTCACATCTGTATCGTACTGGTTCCTGAACATCTTCTTCTCTAGCTTTCTTCTTCTTCTTCTTCCTGTTCCTCTGTTCGTATAAAGCTTTTCGTTTGCTTCAAGCTACGGAAGGTAGAAGAAGTAAAGCAAAATGGGCTTGTGAAAGCAAAATGGGCTTAGGAAAGCAAAATCGGCTTATGATTGATACGTTTGAGAAGGTCCAAGTAGAACTGCGGTTTGTTTTTGGTACGGTTTAGGTTATACTTGGTTATAGTATTTGGTACAAGTAAAAATAAAACATAATCTAGATTGTGAGGAATTTTCGTTTGGAGAAATTGAGATTTAGGGTAGTTTTTATTAGGGGATTGGGTAGTTTTTACTATTTACAAGACTTTGAAACCCTTGTCTTTTTCTCTTATTAACATCTATGCCATTGAAGACAAATTAAAAAAAAAAATTGTCTTCTCTTTCTCCTCTCTGCGATTTATTTAAAAATAAACTTTCCTTTTCATCGTCCTCTCATTCATTATCTTCCCTTACTTTTTTATTTTTTTTCAAAATCATAGAGATCTTAACATCGAATTATTCTTCCAATATCAAATCCGATCCCAAGCCTGAGCGATGGTCGAAAAAGCAGCTTCAGCATCTGAGGCGACTGACAGAGGTAAACAAACCTTAACCAAGACTCAATCGAAGCCACCGTCGAATATGATGTTCAGGGAGGCACTGAATCGACTTGCAACAACAAGATTTCGTTGAAGCTGTCGATTGCTACAGCCGTGCCCTCGAGATCAGGTATCATTTCGCATTACGGTGAAACTCAATCAATGGTTTTGGGTTTCAAATCTTTGTGATTGATCTCCTGAGATTCAGCATCTGAGGCGACTGACAGAGGTAATACAAACCTTAACCAAGACTCAATCGAAGCCACCGTCGAATATGATGTTTAGGGAGGCACTGAATCGACTTGCAACAACAAGATTTCGTTGAAGCTGTCGATTGCTACAGCCGTGCCCTCGAGATCAGGTATCATTTCGCATTACGGTGAAACTCAATCAATGGTTTTGGGTTTCAAATCTTTGTGATTTATCTCCTGAGATTTACAGCTAATTTTTGGTAGAATGATCTTGTAATGCCCCGCCCACCACCGTCCGTGAGCACCTCACGTCCTCTCTAGGCCCGTGAGCCCCACGCCCCCTTCAGGTCTGTGAGCGCTGCACATCCCTTCTAGGCCCGTGGGCCCTACCTTCGTCTGACGGCCGGTGCATTAATTTCTCGAGGCCCTAGAGACTTGTTACTGTCCCTACAAATCACCACATGATCTTTCCCCGTGCTTTGGCCTCACTCACACGGTACCGACAACCACTTCCCGGTAGGTCACCCATCCTAGTGCTACTCCAGTCCAAGCACGCTTAACTCTGGAGTTCTATCAGGACATGTGACGAAAAAGATAAGTGCACTTTGGTGATATAGGTAGCCAAATAAAATCTCTTAACCTCCTCTCAGAAACCGGGATGTTACAACCACCCCCACTAACATATCGCAACGTCCTCGTTGCACACCCATCGCCCTCAGGACTGCCTCCCAGGTCAGAACTGGTTTGACATAACCTAGAGCTCTGATACCAAATTAAAACGACCGCACCCGTTTTTTTTTTTAAACAGATAATAATATTCCCATAAATATTAAAATCCCTCAATTTCAATTAAATTAAATAATGTACATCCCGGTTTCTGAGATGAGGTTAAGAGATTTGATTTGGCTACCTATATCACCAAAGGTAGAAGAACTAAAAATCGAGTCCACATGCTCCTGGATGAAAGAGGAATAGAGAACTTTTCTGAAGGGTCTAAGGGACATATAGCTGCTGAGTATTTCAGAGATTTATTCATGAATAATGAATAATGGTTTGCTTTTCCTCGGTCAATTACTCGGTTCTTATAAATGATCATTCTCATGGTTTTATCAAACTTGAGCGAGGTATTCGGCAAGGAGATCCCCTTTCTCCTTTCCTGTTTATCTTGTGTGCAGAAGCTCTGATGCATATTTTGAATAGATAAGAGGACAGAGGATTAATTCAAGGTGTGAAAGCAGACCTCTCGGGACCAGCTGTTCATCATTTGTTGTTTGCTGATGATAGTCTCCTTTTATGTAAAGTCAATGGCGTGGAAAGTTCAGAGATAAAGAGATGTCTCCAGAGCTACGGTGAAGCTTCATGACAAGTTATAAACTTTCAAAAGTCCTCTATCATTTTTGGCTTGAAAGTTAAGGAGGAAGAGAAGACTGCGGTTAAGATCACATTGGGGATTTGAAAGGAAGGTGGTGAAGGCTCTTACCTTGGGTTCCCTGAATGTTTCAAGGGGTCAAAAGTCAAGCTGATGAATTTCATTAAGGAAAAGTTACAATCGCTTCTACATGGATGGTATGCTAAATCACTGTCCCAAGGAGGTAAAGAGATTTTACTAAAATCCATTGCTATGTCTCTTCCGGTATATGCGATGTCGTATTTTAAGCTTCCCCAAGAAACTTGTAAAAAGATCACATCGGCAATGACAGAATTCTGGTGGAATAATTGCAAGGAGAAGAAGAAGATTCCTTGGGTATATTGGAATAAGCTATGCAAAAAGAAAGAGGATGGGGGTATGGGTTTCCAAGATATTGGTAGGTTTAATCAAGCCTGCTTGCTAAACAAGCGGTAGGGCAGAGACTCTTAACACGAAGGATGAGCATATATCCTAAGTGTAAGGCATGTGGTTTTGCAGTGGAAGATATCTCTCATACTCTTTTCATGTGTCCCCAGGCTGAAGAGGTTTGGGAAGCATCTGAAATTCCCTTGAGTCAAAATTGCTTCTCTCATTCTTCGGTATCGCATAACCTTCACTACCTCTTTTCGGTGTATAAGTCCCCCTCGATACCTTTAAACTTGAGGAATTCTATCCCGTGGATTTTGTGGTACTTATGGAAAGTGAGAAACGGGCTTCTCTTTTAATAACATCGTATGGCACCAAGTTTGATTGTCTCGAACGCAAGAGAAGAAGCAGAGGCCTGGTTTACTGCACAACAGGTGAACTGTTCGATTATGCAGCCGGAGATGCCTCCTACGGTTCCCCCTTCTGCATGGATTCCTCCTCCGGAGAATGTTTCTAAGTGTAACATCGGATCTTCGTGGGCAAACAGGTTTAGTAACAGTGGAGTGGCATGGATTCTTAGAGACCATGAAGGGAATCCTCTGTTTCATAGTCTAAGATCTTATTTAAGATTGTCCTCTGATCTAGACACTAATATTCACAGTTTGTTCTGGGCAGTGGAAAGCATCAGTCACCTTAGACAACCCAATGTCATTTTTGAAGTAATGTCGGAGGAAGTGATTAGAGCGGTCAGAAAATCATCTTCTCAACCCCTATACTGTGCGATGCTTGATGACATATCTACTTTCATGTCTTCCTTTCGTGGCTGGTCCTTGGTTTACAATCCTCACAGCTGTAACATGGCTTCAATATCGCTTGCAAGGATTGTAACATCGGAGCACATGTACCAATCCTACATTGAGAGAGGGAATCCGCCTTGGTTAAGGAACCTTTTAGGACACTAAATCACCGGTCCTCACCTAACCATGGGTATTTCCAAAGAAAATTGGCTGTGGGGCCGTTGGTTTACCTTTTATGTTGCACCTATTGGATGCTCTGTTTTATTTCTTCTGTTTTGCCTCACTTCAGATCTTTTGCTTTGTACTGAACATTTTTTAAGTATTTGGAAACTCTTGCGGAAAAAAAAACAAAAGAATTTTTAGATCAAATCAATTTGATGACAATGATTCATTACTCTATATGAGAAAATGTTTGGTAAAAAGTGTAATGTAAATGATTTGGCACTCGTAAGTAAATTATTTTTTTAATTGCTAATTATTTATCCTAATTTTATAATTTTTATAAATTACTAATTTCTAATTTTGATGTTTCAAAATAAAATCTACAAACTTATTTAAATGAAAATGGATATTAAATTGCGATTTAATTTAAAATTATTTGTTTAGAAAAATGAATATGATTGATTTATGAGAAAAATAGATAATATGGAAAAACTTGCCAATAGTATAGAGTGTTAGCCAATCAGTCCAGACTCAAAACTAAGTTTTGAGTCTTACAAATAATTTGAGGTGTACACTAAGGTGAGATGTATAAAGAGAGTGTGCAGAGAGCGGTGCACCTAAATAAGGTGTACAGAGGGAGATATACAGAGTGGGAAGTGTTCAAAGAGAGAAATGTACACCAATATGAGGTAGAGAGAGACAGAGGAGAGACATAGACATAGGAAAGAGAGAGAGAGAGAGAGTACACCAATGTTAGGTGTACACACTTGGAGTGTACAACTAGAGAGGTAAGGTCTACAGAGAGACATGTGTACACCAATATGAGGTGTACACCAACTTGAAGTGTTCAAAGAGAGGAGTGTACACAAACATGAGGTATACTGAGAGAGATATTGGTGTACACCAACTTGTTGGAAGAGACAATGATTTCTCCATCTGATGTTGCATATCAATCTTATGGCCATAAACCATCAAATTGATGTTGATGAATCCCTGAGCCTTCAAATCAAAGCTTTAGAAGAAGAAAACTATTATCAAAGGAGATAACAATGCAAGAAGAAAACAAAATGTTCTAAATATTTGCTTGATGATTACTATTTAGCTTATTTTGTTGGTATAATTGTGGGGGTTTAGGGTTTTTAGTGTTTACCCATTTTTTTTTTACTAATGATTCCACTAATACTCTAAAATATGTATGCTATAAGATCCTAAATCACATCTATTCCCAAATAATCAAGGCTGCTAGATTCAACCTAATTCGGATGTGATTTCGAATAAAGCTAGCTTCACTCACTATACTCACAAAAGCTAGCTTCTAATTTTTATGTGTCAAAATAAAATCTCAATTTAATTAAATAAAAATAGATATTAAATTATGATTTGATTTGAATAATTTGTTTTTTAAATGAATACGATTAACGAGAAAATCTGCAAAACAAAAAAAGTGTTGGCCAACCTTCCCACATGAGAGTAAAAAAACAAATTACAAAGAGCGAGAAAGTTCTCAAATATTAGAGATGATTCAGATAAAAAATAAACAGCGAGAAAAAGAATCATTAGTTACAAAGACTAAATTAAAGCAGAGTGTCACATTTTTCTTATTCAAAAAGTTAATAATATAAGAGATATTTAGGTGTATACCAAGGTGAATTTTACAAAGAGAGAGGTGTACATATATAAACATAAAACACGCAATCTAATTCTTTTCTTTTAATTTTAAAAAGTTAGGTCTTTTTTTATCCAAAAAAAGGAACAAAAATACGGTTATATTTTGTATAATACTGTAGCGTGATCTATTTTGTTTCTATGAACACAAAAGTTTTTCTACAAACACTATTATGTACAAGGTAAACCCGTAATTGTTTATATATACAAGTATTTAGGATCTACAAAAATATTATGCATGTATTTTCTACAAATAAATATTTTGTAGGATAGTTTTAAGGCGCTTTATTTAGGTTTTGCCCTTATGCATGTATGTTTATTATACAACATAATGTACATGAAATCGAGTACAATTAAAAAAAAAATTGTCATGATTGTAATATTCAAAATCTCTATATGGTAATTCTGTTTTAGTATTTTAATATTCAAAATCTTACAACTTCACAAAGAATGTAATTATATATTTAGAGTTGCAATTTGGTAATTAATTTTAAAATTTGTGACATTTTATAAAATAATATTTTAATGTAAAAGAAAAATATTATATTTTAACAACCTCTAATAAAAAATCTTAAGCCAAATTCTCACATTTGAGAGACCAACGATTTTTTATTTGAGATACTAATTCATGAGGTTCTCATATTTTCTGAGAGATCCATAATTTTTTATTAATATTTATTATTTTATAATTTATGTGAGACTTGCAATGAGGTTGTTCTTAGTTACAAAGACTAAATTAAAGAAGACTGTCACATTTTTCGTATTCAAAAAGTTAATAACATATAAGAGATATTTACGTGTACACCAAGGTGAATTTTACAAAGAGAGAGGTGTACATATATAGAGCTTAATAACATACTAGTATTTTATTTATGTATTGATATACTTAAATGTACACCGATGTGAGGTGTACAGCGAGAGATGTGTACACCAACGTTATTTTCATTAGTAAACTTGCTTTATTGGCAAGGTAAAGTAAATTATTGTTTTAATTACCTAATTATTTATCATAATTTAATAGTTTTTATAATGACTAATTTCTAATTTTGATGTGTTAAAACATGTGAGGTGTATAGCAAATAAGATGTACGATTTTTTAAATTGGTTTACGATTTTGGCCAACACTCTCCAGTTTAATGTCTCTCTCAGTTTATATGCTAGTTTTTGAGAAATCTAGTTATTAAGATCAAATGATTAACATTTGCATCATTCATTAAGAATGTTTCAATATTAAAAATCTCAACTTTTTCATTTGAAATTTCTTCTTATTTTGGTGTAGACCAACGTGATGTGAACAAAGTGAGTGTAAAGAGTGTACAGAGAGCGGTGCACCGACATGAGGTGTTTAAAAAGAGATGTACATAGACAAGAGGTATACAGTCAAAGGTGTACATCGAAGTAAGATGTACACAGAGAGACATGCACACCAATGTGAGGGTATAAAAGATTTGAGAGGTGTCTACCAACATGAAGTGTTCAAAGAGAGAAGTGTACACAAATGTGAGGTATACAGAAATAGAGGTGTTGATGTGATTCTCCCAAGGATGTTTCACTCTAGAGTTGGTAAGGGGATAAGCTTTGCATCCAAGAAACCATGAAGTTTCAAAGATCAAAGGATGTGGAACGAATGGCGCCACAAAGGTTGCGGAAAGCCTTTGATAAGCCGGATGAACTCGAACTAGGCTCGACACAAAAGCAAAGAACGAGGTTGTGGATAATGAACTCGAACTAGGCTTGACACACAAGCAAAGAACGAGGTTGTGGATGATGAACTCAAACTAGGCTCGACACACAAGCAAAGAACGAGAGACATCAAAATTCCAAAAATAACAAGACATCACATCTTGAAAGAGAACACTCTCTAATTTTTAATTAACTCAAAACTTAATTTTTATTTATGAAAATGAGTCTCTATAAATAGAGAAAATACATCAAAAACGTCCATAATAATAGCTCAACATGCAGAGCATCTAGGAAAATAAAATTCAAACTTTTACTTGCATGTAAGAGAGAGAAATAGATATAATTAAATGCAGCCTTTGCTATATATGAACAAAAATTGATCTTCCTTGATGGGCTTTGGGCTGAGACCAATTCTCTGGGTCTTCTCTGATTGATCAAGATTGTAGAACAAGTTGGTTTGTAGCTTAATTCATCTTGGTCTGATCGGAATCCTTCAATAAGTGCGCATAGGTCTGAACTGGAAAAACTGGGAATCACCTGATTTGTAAATTCAATAACTCCTTCATATGAACTCCGTTTGAACTGTTTCTTCTTTGAGCTGTTCCGTAATTGAGCTGAGAATATTCTCCAAGTGGTTTTCATGCATTGAATCTTCGTGGTTGATCAGATACGCTTCAAACAATAAATGTATGCCCTTGGCTACTTCCTATGATCACATCAGGTGTACACCAACTTGAAGTGTACGGTGAGGTGTACATATTGAGAGGTGTACATCATGAAGTGCTCAGGGAGAGAGAAGTGTACATCAACATGAAGTATATAGAGAGAGAGGTATACACCAATGTGAAGTATACATAGAAACAATGTTGTTAGCACATGGATAACTCAATTAATTTGTTTGTTTTCTTTGGTTATCTAAGTGAATCCTTTAATCATTCTGCATGTCTTCAAAAGAATCAGTCACTACCACTCCCATCATTGAACTTTTCATCTTAATATCTTATATATAAGAGAAAATTTCATAAAAATACATCAACTATTTTTTTATTTCTATAAAAATACACAATCTTTGTGGCTACCTAAAAAAATACATGAAATAATTTTTTCTTCCATTATAATACACTAAATTTTAAATTGAATCCATTTAACATAAAATATTTTTTATTTTTAATTGTTTTAATAAAAGTAATATTTAAATAATAAATTATTTTATAAAACTCGAAAATAATTCCTAAAATGCTTTTCAAATCTTAAAAAATGTGATTTTCCAGAAATTAAAATATTAAATTATCAAATTCAAAAGAAAATCAAAATATATTGTTAAATTATTTAAATCTTTAAATAAGTCTAAAATTAAACATCTATATTATATATTCAAAATATTTTCATATAGTATACCTTTTACGAAAATTTTTATTCATTAAGTATTATAGTACTTAAATTTTTTGTATTACGATATATAAGGTAAATAACATATATCAAATTTTAAAATCACATATTTATGTATATTATATTATTTACATCAGAAATTACCCAAATCACAAATAAATACAACCTATATTATTATATATACACACAATTTCAAGATGTTTAAAACAAAATGGTAACTTTATTACTGAAATTTTATGATTTTAAAGATTTATAATTTAACATTTATTTTTTTAATAGTATTAGAAGTGCTATCTGTTTTTCGATTTTTATTTATGAGTTCAAAATTTAACAAGTTTAATTTTTATTTTAAGACATATTTTAGGTTTTAAAAATTTTATTGAGTATTTTTATGGTTTTATAAAATAGTTTTTAATCATAATATTTTTTATTTAAAAATATACATATTTAAAATTTTTGTCAAACCCTAATTGTTAAATTGATACAATTTAAAAGTTTGTGTATTATAATGGAAGAAAAAAATAATTCATGTATTTTTTTGGATACCCACAAAGTTTGTTTATTTTTATGAAAATTGATAAATAGTTGGTATATTTTTGTGGAATTTTCCCTATATATAATGGGTTCACAAGTCCAAAATACTCCCTCTATTCCAAATTATAAGAGTTTTTAGCCAAATTTGTGTGTTCCATTTTGTAAGGATGTTTTCAAATATCTATGCACTTTTTCAATAAATTTTAATCTAATATAATATAATATATAGCCATTTATTTGTTTTTTTTATTTTGAAAATAGGAAACGTAATAAATTAAAGTAAAAAAAATGGTTAATGATGACTTTAGTTTAAAAAAGTAATTTTCTTAATAAGTGTGCTTTTAACCAAACATACTTATAATTTAGAACAGAGGGAGTATGTGTTTTCAGATTTGATGCTATAAATTGGGCCTTAAATCATCTTTGTATTTTATTTCTCATGATTTATATAGAAAACCACTTTAAAGTGCAATTTGATATTTTATATTAAAAAAAAATCATGGATCTATCTATAATATATAAAATATACTAAAAACACAGTTTATGGAAGGTTTTGTGGTACCACAAATAATATGTGTATGTGAACCAAAAAAAAGGTACACCTTTTTAAAGGACTTATGGCAACAGAACTGTAACCAATGGGATTCTACCAAGCTTTGACAGTTTTTATCCACGGAAGATACTCACCATGCTCAGCGTCTTTACATACCTCAACATCAGGCTAGTGACAAACCACTTTGGCATTATACGAAAAATGAGAATTATTCAGTCAAATCAGGATACTGGCTCTCCATACATTGTCCAGATCAACATACACCAATCATACCGCCACCGGGAGATTCAGGACTTAAAACAAGAATCTGGAAAACATCAACAACACCAAAGATAAAACACTTCCTATGGAGAATTCTATCAGCGTTGGGTACAGGAGCAGAAATAAATCGTTGTGGTATTCCGATTGACTCTACATGTAGACGTTGTTGTCAATATGTTGAAATGGCTAATCACCTCTTTTTCAATGTGACTATGCTACCGCAACATGGAGAAGCTCAACTTTTCCTATCAATAGTTTTCCGTCGTCCAGCTCCTTAGAAGACAACATCCGATGTATCCTAAGTGTGTATGATACTAGTACCACACCGGAGATACAACATGGAGCCTTTTGGATACTCTGGCAACTATGGAAATCGAGGAATGACCTCGTCTTCAATAAAGAGAACCGAGAGATTACCTCAGTCCTTTCACGGAGTACGGACAATACCTTAAAATGGCTTGGGGTCATACTCCCAGAGTCGACAACATGCGTTTCTTCCCTAGAGCCACAACCGCAGTGGATGCCACCACCATCAGGCTACCTGAAATGTAATGTTGATGCAAGTTTTCATCAACATTCTGACTTTATTGGTGCTGGCTGGATTTTACGGGATAGAAATGGAGTATATAAGGTATCGGCTTCTTCCAAACTACGACAAGGTACAAATTCTTTGGAAGCTGAAGGAATGGCATTGCTACATGCCATACAATCATTATGGTGTAGGGGCTATCGTAATGTTATTATGGAAGGAGACTGCAAAGTTCTACATGATCTCATACACAACCGTATTGAGATGGCTTCCATGACCCCTCTTATTACTGATATCTGTAGTTGGGCGGATCACTTCTCTGATATATCTTTCACATTGGTACCAAGGCATTGTAACCAAGTGGCGGATAAATTGGCCAAAGTTGCACTCCTTCAACGAGTGACTTCAAGTATTCATACATTACCTCCAAGAGTTTTAAGGAGTTTTTTATTCAATGATTTTGTAAACACACTATAATTTTTCTAATAAAAGTCGTTCAAAAAAAATAATTTAAATTTTGTAAACACACTTAAATAATTTTTTATCCATTTTTTATTCAATGATTTTGTAAACACACTTAAATAATTTTTAATTTAAGAAAATTTATTTTAATTTTGAAAATACGTATATACATCAATTTTGTATTCTCAAAACACCTTACTTTGGTGAAACTCAAACAAAAAAGAAGCATTTTGAGGGAGGTTAGTTGAATGAGATGCAAAGAGTTTAAATAAAAATGGATATTAAACTATGATGTGATTTGAATAATTTTTTTTAAAAAATAGATATGATTAATGAGAAAATCAACAAAAAATAATCAGAAAGTGTTGGGCAATCTTCCCACATGAGAGTAAAAACAAAAACGAATTACAAAGAGCGAGAAAGTTCTCAAATTTTAGAAATGATTTAGATAAGAAAATAAACAGAGTGAAAGAGAATCATTAGTTACAAAGACTTAATTAAAGCAATGTGTCATGATTGTAATATTAAAAATCTTACAACTTCATAAAGAATGTAATTATATATTTAACGTTGCAATTTGGTAATTAATTTTGTTTTAAATTTGTGAAATTTTATAAAATGATATTTTAGTGTAAAAGAAAATATTAAAGTTTGAATCATTCATTAAGATCTCAACTTCTTCATTTGAAATGTCTTGTTATTTAGAAATCTCAACTTTTTGAGCTGAATAAACCATTGTCTCCTCCAACAAAGACTTGATTTCTCTGAACAAGAGATGATCATCATCATCATCAAGATCTAGGTAATTCTGGGCTAGAATCTTGAATGCTTCATAAGTGCATTATGAAAACTTAATGTGCATATCCACAATGTGATAAATAAACGCTTATTTTCTTATTTCGGTGTACACCAACGTGAGGCGTACAAAGTGAGTGTACAGAGAGCGGTTTACCGACATGAGGTGTTAGAAATAGATTTACATCGGGAAGAATATAGTCATGGTGTACACAGAAAGATGTACACCGAAGTGTGGTGTACACAGAAAGATGTGTACACCAATGTGAGGAAATAAAAGATTTTAGAGGTGTCTACCAACATGAAGTATTCAAAGAGAAAAAATGTACACAAAAGTGAAGTTTAGAGAAAGAGATGTGTACACCAACTTGAAGTGTACAGTGAGGTATAGATAGAGAGAGGTGTACACCAATGTGAGGTGTACACCAACTTGAAATGTTCAAAGAAAAAAATAGACACCAACATGAAATGTGTTGCTTTTTCTCTTTTACTGTTTATAAATATTTTTATTTTATTCTTGTAATTTAACTTGCTATTTTTTTGTGTTTCTTTATTGTTTATAAATTTTTGTTTGTTTATTATATACATTTATAGTATTTTTTATTTTTTACAGTTTATAATATATATAACATTGTTTTAGCATCAAATTGTAATATTTTCCATGTAAAAATAACAAATTTCTGTTTTTTTTGCTTCAACTCTATGTCAAATCAATCATTTTCTTTATTCTCACTGAAACAATTTAGAATAAATCCTACCGAATTAAATATTAAATTAATCCAAATAAAACAAAATTTCTAACTAAATAAAAACCAAAACATGTATCGACATCATCTATTAATACCAAAACAACAAAACACATACGAAGATTAATCGCTTTTGGTGGTCACCTATAAGTGAATCGTTTAGTATGGTGTATACCAACGTGAAGTGTTCAAAGAGAGAAGTTAATGTATTGCATATTTAACGTTTTCTAGCTTTATTTTTCAAAGGTTTTTGGAGTCTTTTCTATCTTTTTAGAGTCTTTTCAGATTAGAACGCGCTTGGAAGAATTTTAATGCATGTGGAGCAAGGATATTAGCAATGGAGCAAGAAGTGGGTGGTTTTGGAGCTTAGATCGATCGTTCCCTATTTATTCTATTTTTCAGCCATTGTTTAGGCTACAGTTTATTTTTTTTAGACTTTTTGGCTCTTGGAACTTATAAGCTTTGGGAGACGAATCTATGACTCTACATCTCTTGAGAAGATTTCTATTTCTATGATCCTGACTTTTTCTTCATCTCTCCTTGTGTTTTCTCTATTTCTATGGCTGAGTATTTCCTAGTTAGGTTTAGGGGTTTCAAAGGAATTTATGAATCAATGAATCAAATATATATATGGAATTATCTTAGGGGTTTTCATCTATTGTTGATCTTATTGCTCGAATTAAATTGATCTCTTAGGTTGTTTAAGGCATCAAAAGTGTTTGTTTATGCATGAAAGAACATAGATGAGCGGATTGTCTTTAGCTTATGAAAGCTGATGTTAAGGCAACCCATAACATATTGAATCTGCTCATTAATGCTTGATTATAATTCTAAGTTCAAACGACAGTTTAGTGTGACACTTGATTCTTGTGGATTTGATCCCTAGATTGCTACAACATTTGTTGTACACTTGCAGTAGTTTATATAGGGTTAAAACCATGTGTATCAAAAGTGTACACCAACGTGGGGTATACAGAGAAAGATGTGTACAACAATGTGAAATGTACAACTAGAGAGGTGAGGTATACACCAATTTGAGGTGTACACCAATTTGAAGTGTACAAAGAGAAAAATGTACACCAATGTGAGGTATTGAGAGAGAGAGAGAGAGAGATGTACACCAATGTGAAGTGTACAAAGAGAGAAATGTAAGTGCACACTTTTAAGGAGTTGAGAATATGAATATCATGTATATACTTTAAAATCACTTTCATTTAAAGTTTAGGGTTTATATTTGTTTTTGTTAAACTATGTTACAGACAAATACTGCATATATATATATATATGCGTATATATATATATGCATTCAGATATTGTTTCTAAGTTACCGATCGAATCATATTTCAACATTTGAAAGACTTGCTAGTCCATTAACAAACCACTATATAAACATAATACTCGGAACCTAATTATTTTCTATAATTTTTAAAAGAGAATAATAATATAAAAATTAATAATTTGCAAAAAAATAGAGAGATTAAAATTTTAAATTTAGAGATGAATTTGCATGATTTTAATTAAATTTTAGAGGGTTTTGATGAAACAATTTACATAGACTATCACAATAATTCAAATAAGACAAGGCGAAGTGCAGAATTATGCGATTGGTTATAGTCAATGTTTGTTGAATTTCAAATCGATAAATATTTCTATCTTGAAAGCATATTACTGATCTAAAAGTATTTTCCATGATATAATATTTAAAATCTTTAAATGAAAAATATATCATATTTTAATATATTCAAAATCTTACAACTTCACAAAGAATGCAATTTTCTAAAAAAAATATTATATACTAAATATGTTTACGGTAGAAATTAATTGGAATTTAAGAAAAATTAATTAAATTTTGAAAAGATATGTATATTTAAAGATGCAATTTGGTAAGCAATTTTGATTCATATTTTGAGATTTTTATAAAATGATTTTTAGTAAAACAAAATAGTTTTTATAACAATTCCTGATTTTTATGACATTGTTATATCACAGTATCACACATCAATAAACTTTTACAAAATAAATAAATTGAAAATTTGAAATTTCTGAGTTCAAATGTTAGTAAAAACATGAATTTAAGACATAAAAAATATTTAATTATACTAAAAAGAGAAGATATGTAGGAAATTAGGAGTAGAGAACATTTAAAAAAACTATAAAAATTATGTAAAAATAAAAGAAAAATAAAGTATGTGAAACCCACAAAAATTCAAGTCTCTAGCTTTTTTCTCTTCCTTAGCTACACTCTTTTATTCCTCTCCATTTTTTATGTTCATATCTCTCATTAAGGTTAAAATAATCTTTCTCTCTATCACTTTTTTCTACAACTACCCTACAAACTACCTAAAAACTAACAAAAAACATGAATTGGGCAAAAACTACCTAAATAGCCAATTAAAACATAAAAACTACCTAGTATACAAAGACACATTTTTCTTTTATCATGTATATGTTTGAAATTGCCAATGCACTGAAAGATCATGTCTAATACCAGGTTAGTTTCAAGATATTACAATTGATTTATTGTGGTAGTTTATAGAAATTTGAAAAAGTATTTTTGTCTTTCATTTAGAATTATATAATTTTAATTTGGGAAGCCATGGAGGTAATAGTAGTAATACATCATCTACTGTAGGTAATAGTAGTAATACATCATCTACTGTGTCTATGTGGATAAAAAGCACATGATAAATTACAAACGTAAATATGAATGTTTAATTTTACTTTCCAATAAACTTTCACTTTATTTTTTGTGAAAGATTTTTTTTCTATTTTCTTATAACGAATTATATATTCGAAAACAAGATAACCGCTTTGATTCGGATTATGGATGCATCTTCTGTTGCTTTTATCCCATAAATGAATCCAAAGCAAAGATGGTTCCTTAGGTTTTGTTTACTTTTATTTTGGTTCTATAGGCTTCAATCCAACCAATGTTCCTTTACTAAAGTGGATGTCTTCTTTGGAGATAGGATCACATTTCGTGTTTAATCTCACTTGTCATAGATGCTTCCAAGTAGACATATAGAGAATGAAATGTGATTCATCAATCAACTCACTAGTTACCAAAAAATGGCTATTCTGATTACATATATTTTTTTTTTGACATCTATCGTTTTTTTTTTACGTCAATCTGATTACATATATACGTGATAAATTTTTAATAAAAGAAATTTGTGGTAATTTTATTTGATAAACTAAAAAGTTATTAGGGAAAATGTACTTAAGGGAGCAAATATTTTCAATAATTTTCGTAATTGTGACGACAAATTAAAAGAATGTCTGATAAAAAGGTGTGTTACTTTTGTGGGACCTAGGCGATGTATAGATAAAATGATCAGCCATATGGTTGGTTGGTACCACTAGCTTCATCTCTCATCCATGATCCGTTGGTGAAAGCATCAGTAAGTGTATGTTTATATGTTAGTTGTTGTATTCACTTGTAATAACAACTATTTACGCCTAGGCTTATTCACATATTCACTCTTGTAACTTTAAAGTTTATAATACATTTCCCTGATGGCAAAAAACAATGTGAATGTTTAATCTAAATTGAAAGTTAATTGTGAACTATGACTTTTTAATTTTCTGCTTTTAATATTGTAGGTTTCTCTCATGTATAATTAGATATGATCAAAAACAATGATTAGAGTATTCTTGGTTTTAGTGAACAACATGATTATCGTAAAAACTTATTAAAAATATAAATATAACTCAAACGGTTGTTGATGTGCAAATATTGACCATTCCAAATGAAAAATATAATCTTCAACTACAAAATCAACATGTTGGTGTTGTGGAAACAAATATTTGATTGAACTTACATACACAATGAAGTTTTAGTATTTCCACAAAGTCAAAATAACTGAAATCAAATCCATTTTTATTTTGGACATATATGTTTTAAGTTTTTTTATTTGGATGATTTTTTTCTTTATATTATTAAATTTTTAGAATATATAACTATTTTATTTTCATAAAAATATACATGAATTTAAAAGTTTTGAATATATATATATATATATATGAATGTACCCAATGCTATTATTTTATCTCATCATAACTCATACATAAAGAATTCTTAGTATTAATTATTTAAACATTAAGTACAACATGATTAATTAAGGTTTTAACATGAAATGTATTGTTCCAGATAATCTGTGTCCGATGACCCAATGACGAACATGGTAGGACGTGGTGTGATGATTGTTTGGTGATTGATAAGTTGGCCAATCGCCCGATCAGACGTCTGATCTCCCTCAATCACTACAAGAAAACAGCAGCAAAACAGACGTATTTTCCGGCAGACTAAATTTATGTCGGAAATTCCAGACAAAAAGCGATAGATTTTTGACTAAATACGTATATTTCCGACGGATCAAAATCCGTCATAAATTTCCGATGGATTTTTGACGGACTAAAATTCGTCACAAATTTCCAACGGAGTTTTGATTTTTAAAAACTATAGTATCCACAACACATATGTATCACGTGTTTAATGTGATCCAACAGAAATCTGTCAGAAAATTCTGACAAATTTCCGACGTCTTTAGGGTTTAGGGGCTCATTTTCAAAAATATCGACAATAACTAATTCCAAACACAATCCTACAACTGTTTTCAAAAAAATACATCACAAATTAATCATATAAACAAGTTAATTTGTTGTTTACATAATTTTCCATGTTTAAGAGTTAAGTGTTTGTTAATGTTTCATATACTTTATGTTTCTTGTATAACATTGATAATTTGAAATTGTTTGTTTGCTATATTTTTATATAAAATAAACTTCATCTTAGTTATACATCACTAATATTAATGAATATCATATTATAAACCTAGTTCCCGTAAAAAGGATCGATTTTAAAACCCTAAATCTCAGATCCGTCGGAATTTTCAGACGTATTTCCGACGGATAACATTTTTCGTTAAAAAAAAAAAATTGTCCGTCAGAAATCCATCATAAATTTTCGACAGATTTCCAACGGATTTTGAAAATTTTGACTTTTTAATTGTTTTAATCACGCATGAGTCAAATTTGTTTAAATTTTTTTGCGGTCCGTTAGAAATTTCTGAAGGATTTCCGACGGATCATGAAAAATTAAGCGCGAATGTTCCTAATATTTTCAAAAGACAGCGTGAAGTATTAATTATTTTGCCTATTCCGACGGATATATCCGTCAGAAATGTGTTTTTATATATTACTTCTTCTTCTTTGTGAGTTCATTAGCCATTTGAGAGAAAAACTTCAAATTTCGTCAAAAGCTTATTGTTTCTACTCATCCTTACAACCAACATCAACAACAACATCATCTAACATCATCTATGCCCAACAGCAACCACAATTTGTAAGTTTCTAAAATTTTAGAAATATATTCATAGATTTAAATGTTAGATTTAGGTTTGGAATTTTAGATTTAGGGTTTGGAATGTTAGATTTAGGTTTTGGAATGTTAGATTTAGATTTTGTAATGTTAGATTTAGGATTTGATATTTTAGATTTAGGATTTGAAATGTTTAATTTTAATTTGTAATGTTTGATTTTGAGAATTGTATGTGTTTATGAAAATTTTGATTTTTGGAGTTTTTTTTTTGGATCTTTTGAAGGTTTCAATTTTTTTTGGGATAATTTAGAGTTTTATGAAATTATTAATTATTCTAGAGTTTTTTTTGGATATTGTATGTTATTTAGATATTTAGAGTTTTGTTTATATATTGTATGATTTTTTTTATATTTGTGAATTTAAACTTTTTGAATGTTTGAATTTAGAGTTTTTGAATATTTAAGAATGATTTTTTTTTAATATTGTATGATTTTTTAAAATTTAGAATTTTATTTTGAGTTTTTTTATAATTTTTTTGTTATCCGTCGGAGATCCGTCACAAATCCGTCAGAAATTAATCCGTCACAAATCCATCGGAAATTAATCCATTAGAAATCCGTCAGAAAATGATCTGTTAGAAATCCGTCAGAAAATGATCCGTCTGAAATCCGTCGGAAAAATGCTCCATCAAAAATCTGTCAGAAATCCGTCAGAATTTCCGACAAAAAAAAATTCTGACGCTCTAGATCAGATGGACATTTCTGTCAGAAATCTATCGGAAACTACCATTTTTGACGGATTTCCGATGGAAATTTCCGTCTGTTCTAGGCTGGTTTTTTGTAATGAATCCCCAATGTGATAGCAGTCTGGAAATTTGCACCTGCAACGCCAGTCCTTGCTGCAATCATGTCAACGTTCAGACTCCATCTTGCTTCAACGACTGTGATTGTGAATGACCCGTTGTAGCCAAGAGCCTGGAAATGACGATGAATGCTTAATGGAATCCTCAAACGGTTAACCCAGTGAGGAAATGAAAGAAACTTCAGATCCATATAGAAATTGATAAGTTGAGCTGAATTAATAATAGTTTCACAAATACTTAGTTTGTCTTCAGTTGATATAATTAAATAGTAAATAAAGGAACATTAATTTGCTATAATTAAACTGACTGACTTAGTTTGTCTTCATTTGCTATAATCAAATCCATTAATTTTTATTTTGGACATATATGTTTTAAGTTTTTTTATTCGGATGACTCTTTTCTTTATACTATTGAATATTTAGAATTATATATATATATAACTATTCTATTTTCATAAAAATATACATGAATACAGAATATATATGAATGTACCCAATGCTATTATTTTATCTCATCAAAACTCATACATAAAGCATTCTTAGTATTAATTATTTAATGATAAACATTAAGTATGATATGATATTTATTATTAAGGTTTTTAACATGAAATGTAAGGATTAATAATGGTTTCACAAATTGACTGACTTAGTTTGTCTTCATTTGCTATAAATAAATAATAATAAGTAAAGGAACTACCATGTTCATTTTTTTATTTAGTCTAGCTACATTATATTGAAACAAAAAAAAAATTCTTCTATTTTTAACTAGATAGAGACATATTCTCTCAATATTTTCTCAATGATTTGTTTTTCATCATTTAAAGTAAAAAGTTAACAACAAACTATTTACTTATTTACTGATAGATTAATTGAAAAATTCCATATGATGTTTTAATTTTCTTGTCATTTAACGTAAAAATAATATAAAAGACTTTGTGATAAAATAATTTGGTTAAAATTAATAGTCAAAGGTTTAAAAATTATACTGTTTCATTTCCCAAATATGATTTAAAATGAAATTATAAAATCCATTGAAATTTTAATATTGAAAAATATTTGTTATACATAATAGTATTTTTTTTGTTCGTTATACACAAATCTGCACTATTAATTCATAAAAAATAGTGGAAACACTATTTCATTTCACAAATACGATTTCACTTATTTTCTATTTAGTCTAGGTTCTTTTTACCATTTAACATCAGGTTATTTAGTAACATAATTTTATTTAGATTAAGTTATATTATATTAAACTGAAAAAAGAAAGTATGATATTTATATTAATTGGGAAGCACATTTGAGAGAATTAACATTTAATTTGTAAAATATTACGTAGAATGTCATAACAATAACAAAGAGAGTTAGATTGGGAAAGGGTAGAATTTTCTTTTGTATTAACTGAAAATATATGTAATTTCCTTAACTATTAAAATCTTAATAGATTGGAGGCGATGTGGTGGTGGAGGAAGTGAAGTTGCGGCGGTTGATAGGGTCTGGAAGTACAACGACGAGAATTTCAAGATTTTGCACAGTTGAAGAGGCTTCGTGATTGTTGTGAAGTGCCAATACATGCTAGCCATTTTTGCCCACGAGTGGAGAGTGGATGTGAAGATTCTCCAAGTCGTCGGAATCAAGGGAAAGAACAAGACACATGGCGAGTATATCTCTCATGGAGAAGGATATATGTGAGCAACGACGACCGGATTTGATGGTCGAAGCAAAAGGTTGGCATGTGCATGTTGACAGAATTAGGGCAAACCACCAAATTGTCTCTGTAGCAACATATGGGCCTTAAGGTCATAAAGTTTACTGGGCCAAATAAAATCTAGGTTGCAGCTTTAATAGGCCGGATCCAATTTAGAAACCCCATCTTAGACCAGTTGCTGAAATTTTGACCCAGATCCAATGGTTATGAGGGAATGAGCAGGACCTATCGCTGGTAAAAATGGATTGATCAACAAAATTGGAAATTGTTTTAGCTCAATAGAAAATTTAATGATTTATTTAGTCGAAATTTAAAAGTTAGAAGAAACAGAGAAGCGCCATGACCTAAAAAAAGAAAACTCAAATCACCAAAAAAAATGGCGCTTTTACTTTACCCATTTCCTTTAACTTTCCTTCTACATTTCCACTTCTCTCAAATCTCTCTCAATTGAAACCATGGCGGAGAATCAGAGCTACACGAGGATGACAAGAGCGGCGGCGAAACGAAAAGCTTCGTCCATGGCGGTGGATGAAGACACAGTTCCAGTATCCAGTAAGAAGAGAGTTGTACTCGGAGAGCTTCCGAATATGTCTAATGTCATCGCTGTTCCAGTAAAACCCAATAAGGACAAAGAGATTCAGAAGCCTATTAACGTCGCGAAGAAGCAGCAGATAAAGAAAGCTCTGATCCCTGTGACGGTTCTTGAACCGAGTGTTGATTTTGAATCGAGATCTGTTGATCCTCAGATGTGTGGACCTTATGTGAACGATATTTGTGCCTATCTTCGTGAAATGGAGGTAAATAGATTTCTCGATTCCACCATTTTTTTGTGTAATTTAGAAATTGGGCACTGTTGCAATCATGGGTTCTAATAAAGTTTTGATTTTGAAGAACTTAGAAGTTTCTGAGATTTTTTTCCAATCTTATTATAATCTGATAGGGACTGGTGATTATTGTAGTTTTATGCAATTTGGAAATTGGGCACTGTTGCAATCATTGGGTTGATTAAAGTTGTGATTTTGAACTTAGATTTTTCCAATCTTATGATTATCTGATAGAGACTGATGAGTATTATCGTTTTGTTATGTGAGGCTGAAAGATAATGTTTTTTGTTGGATTTGGTGAAATTTAGGGAAAGCTGAAACATAGACCATTACCTGATTATATTGAAAAGGTTCAGAATGATCTAACACCACACATGAGAGCGATTTTGGTGGAGTGGTTAGTAGAGGTTGCTGAGGAGTACAAACTTGTCTCTGATACACTCTATCTCACGGTCTCTTATATCGATAGATTCTTGTCTTCAAAGGCTATTAATAGGCAGAAACTTCAGCTTGTGGGTGTTTCTGCAATGCTTATTGCGTCGTAAGCATCTTAATCCTCTATTGCGGATTTGTTGTTGTTGTTGTTGTTGTTGTTGTATGAAGATTCTTACATGAATGGTTTGGCTTATGGGATCATTACTTTGGTTTTTTAAAAAGTAGGAAATATGAAGAGATAGGTCCTCCTAAGGTTGAAGATTTTTGTTACATTACGGATAATACATTTACGAAACAAGACGTGGTGGCGATGGAAGCAGATATACTTCTTGCTCTGCAGTTCGAATTAGGAAGTCCAACCATCAAAACATTCTTAAGGTTTGATTCTGATGAAACAATCTGTTGTTTATTCTTATGTTTTACTTGTCCTCGTTTTGGTTGTTTTACCCTTTTCTTTATGTCGGGTTTGTGCAGACAGTTCACAAGGGTTGCACAAGAAGATTTCAAAGTAAGCACAAACCCGATTGACCTTTGAAATGTGGTATTTGCATCTTATATTGTGTTGATTGTTAAATCTTCTTCTTTATTTCAGAACTCACAATTGCAGATAGAGTTCCTTTGTTGCTACCTATCGGAATTGAGTATGTTAGATTACACCTGTGTGAAGTTTTTGCCATCTCTTTTGGCTGCATCGTCTGTCTTTCTCGCTCGATTCATCATCCGTCCAAAACAACATCCTTGGGTAAGCAAATTAGAGTCATTTCTGTTCATTTTACAGAAAAGTAGTTGTATTCTAAATCTCTTCCTGGTGATGTAAAACAGAATCAAATGTTAGAAAAATACACAAAGTACAAAGCATCGGATCTACAAGTGTGTGTTGGAATCATACATGACTTGTACCTGAGCAGAAGAGGAAATACTCTAGAAGCTATTAGAAATAAATACAAGCAACATAAGGTAAAATCAACAATACAATGATATAACGTTGTACTTGTAATCTCTTAAAACATCATTCTAGATTGTTAATTTCTGATTCTTTTGGTCTACAGTACAAGTGCGTTGCGACCATGCCTGTTTCACCTGAGCTACCTCTTGCTTTCTTTGAGGATGTTACCATTCGAGAAAAGGCGTAAAAGAAACTCGAAGATTATGTTTTGGAAGTGTTAGTTACCTGAATTTTGGGTTGTATATATCTGTTATTAGAAGCAGATTAGTAGTATTAAGAAAACAAATCTCAACTAGTGTTCAACGATTTATGCTAACATTAGTTATGAAACTCCTTTTTTTGGGTGATCATTTTTTTCCAATTTGCTATTATAACCTTTGATTTGTTTTCTGCTTTTCTATAATGTCATCATGTAAAAGCCTCTTTCAATTATATATTGGAATGTGCACATCTTCTTAACAAAAAGAAAAAAAAAAGTACGACAAAAGAGTTTCCACTACATATATGTGATGTAACATTCACAAAAGCTATGCTAAATAACTCTCTGTATAGAAGGATAAAGTTGTTTTACTTACTGTATCTTGAAATGTAACAAATGGCCTTAGAGGGCAGTTATTTTTGTGCAGCTAGCTATCGGAGACAGACACTCTTTTCGGAAGTTCTATGGAAGTGGAAGAAGAAGACCAAGGAGAAGGTATAAAGTTGCTATGTGATATGAGGTAGATTATAAAAGCGATATAAGCAGTCGTCCAGACGCTAACCGTAACTCCAAACATAATCCCGTTAACTTCTGATACAAAGAAATCCAACAGAAGATAACCATTGATGATCATTACAAGTGCTGCCACAGTCCAAGCTATTCTCTGCAAGATATAATCCATAAATCCAATCAATTCACAAACCCTAGCTACATAAACTTATCAAGGATTACACTAATTCACTTGTTGTTACTAAACTCAGAGCAATTAGTAAAAGAAGTTGAAATTTAAACCTGGAGAATAGGTCCAATCTTGAAGTCTCCCATAATTTCTTCTTTGGATACTAAGGTTAGAAGCGGGAGAAGAGCGAAAGGAATTTGTACAGACTGAAGTACATTGAGCCATTCATTCAAAACATCCAAAGAAGCTTCAGAAGTGTTGAATACGATTGCCACGATCATGGTTGGCACGATAGCACAGCTTCTTGTTATTACTGCCCTCATCCATTTCTTAAGCCGGAGGTTGAGAAAACCTCCCATTATAAACTGACCAGCATATGTACCAGTTATTGTACTGCTTTGTCCGGCTGCTAACAACCCGATTCCCCAGATATAGAGAATTGGCAGAAGCCCACCTCCAAACTTCTCTTGAAGATACTGACCCGCATTAACTAGGCCAATGTTACTAGCTTTCTCGGTTCCATAAAATCCTTTTGCAAAGACAGTAGTCACAAACAAGTTAATCATGAAAGAGATGAAAAGGGCGATTGATGACTCGATTAAATAGTAATTAAGTGCCTCTTGAACCCGAGATTTCTTCTTTGGATCGATTTCTCTTGACTGTACAAGTGCCGAATGCAAAAACACATTGTGAGGCATTATGACACAGCCAACAACACCTACAGCTTGCCTAATCGTCTTTGAGCTAAGTCTCGGGAGTAAAATACCTATTCATGAACACAAAGATCCTATTTTTAAAGCAGTCAAAACCAGAAGAGAGTGAAAATCAGAGGGAAAGAATCTGAAATGTTTACCTATCAAAAGTTCTTTTCCACTTGGCTTGGTTTCACCAAACATCCAAGCGAAAGACAAACCCATTGTTGCGATCAAAACTGCAAAAACAGCTTCTAACTTCCTCACTCCGTAATTCTCTAGAAACAAAAATAAAAAACTGTTTGCAACAGATGTACAATTCATTAGCCACAAGTTTTCAAGAAAAGAAAATAGCAAATTTTCTTAATTTCAGATTGAATCATAGATCTCTAAACCAAAGTTTCTACTTTGAAACTCAATATCTCTAAAGATTATCCAAATTTTCGAATCCGGATCATCTTAGCCAAGTTTACAAGAAAAAAGCCAAAAGAACAAAACTTCTTAATTCCAAATTGAATTATAGATCTCTAAACCCAAGTTTCTACAGATTTATGAATTTGAAACTCAATATCTCTAAGATAATCTGAATAGCTACAGATGAGTTTTCAAGAAAAGATAACAGAAAATTTCTAAATTCCAGATTGAATCATAGATCTCTAAACCAAGTTTTCTACTGATTTGTGAGTTTGATACTCAATATCTCTCAGATGATCTGAATAGCAAATTTCTCTAAACCAAGTCCCTACTGATTTTGCAATGATGATCCAAATTCGAAAAAAACTCACCAATCCGATGCAGTAATAACAACACCAGCCCAAAGAGGCAAGACACCACGGCTAAGTATCTGAATAGCAATAGCACTACCAATAACTTCTTGAATATCAGCTCCAATCAAAGCAATCTCCGCCATAGACCAAAGCACATACCTAGCCCAATTCGGATACTCATCACGGCAAAGCTCAGCTAAATGACGACCAGTAACAACACCGACTCTAGCCGAAAGCATCTGAATCAATAATCCCATAGCTGTAGCCCACATTAAGAGCCATAACAGAGAATAACCAGCGATTGCTCCAGCTTGTAGATCTCCTTCTAAATTCCCTGGATCCAAAAACGCTATACTCATTAAGAAACCTGGACCGGTGAACAACCACAATTTCCGCCACGAGAAACGCGGTGCTGCAGTGGCGCTGTCTCCTCCATCGCCGGTAGATTCGAAATCGACGATCACGACCTTCTCGTTTGATTCGAAGGCGGATTCGGATTCGTCGTCGGAAATTGAAGGGAGAGATTGAGGAGGAAGAAGACGGTCAGCTTCTTCTAGCTTATCGTTGTTGTTGATGACCTTGACGTCGTTTTCCATGGAGGAAGAGATCGGAATATTCGTTTGGTGGTGGCGTCGACGCGGCGATGAGCTCACCTGAATGAATGGAGGGATAAAACAGATTGTTGCAGCAGTGAGGCATTGTTTAACTTCTTCTTTTGTTGATGTGTCATACTTTTTTTTAATTAAAGCGTTGCTTTTTTTCTTCCAATACCAAATTCAACTTTATATTATTGTCTTTTTTTTTTGTTTTTGTTAAAAACTCTATACAATAAGATTTGTAATATTATATTTTATTTTAAAATTTTAAATTTAATAATAATAAAATTTGGTACAGGTACAAGTATTTAGAAATTTGTTCAAAAATTGATAATATTTTAGTTAGAGAATAGAGTTGTGTTGCATATTTTTGTCTAATTTGAATATTATAATTTTAAATCATTATTAGTATTTATTTATGTGTCATATTTTTTTTATTAAAACATTACTTTTTCTTCAATCTTTTTCATATACCAAATTCAAATTTAGATTATTATTATTAAATAATATAAACAACTTTTATTATGTGTATTATTCAAGAATCAAAGTCGATTTGCTTTAGAAAAAGACAATATTAATGAATTTTTCTGAAATAGTTTCATGGGATTCAACCAATTGTCTTGATCGTGGGATAGGATTGAGAAATAGAATGTGTTATCGAAAGATTTCCTACATATAATATATTATCAACACAAAACCTCTTTAAGTTTACTTTTTCATCTACTCATCTCTCACAAATGACAAATATTGTCAAGAGCTGTCTATGATCTGACCCAAGTCTTCCTGATGATATTTCCAAATAAAGAGTAGCAACTTATACAAATTGTTGTTGATACTTTTTTTTATTGACTTGAATGAAAATTTTCAACTTTTGTTGTGAAGAATCATTGCAAGTAATACTTATTAGTCCTGTCTCTATGAAGTGCATAAAATATATCAATTTGTTTCCAATATTTATATTGGTTTCTTTCAACTTTCAACTTTCAACTTTCAACTTTCAACAATGACTTCTAAAGTTCTAGGAACTTTCCATAGGAGGCTCATTGCTTAAAAATAAAACCATGTAAGAAAAATATGGATATCATATTTGTTGAAGTTGAACCTTGATTGAAACCTGCAACAACAAAAGGGAAAGATCAGTGAGAAGAAGAAGAAGCAACGATGAAGAGGAGAAAAGAAGAAGTCGTGAAACGACAAGTCAACAACAAGAAGGAGAAGACCAAAGTCAACAAAAGAAAGAGTTAATTGGGCTTTGTGTTTTGTTATGGGCCATCCGAATTTAATACGGCCCAAAAAAGGTCTAGCTAGATTAAGTACCAGAGTAGAGTTGTTAGAGAGTTGCTTGTGTAAGAAAACCTAGGATCTAGAAGTATGGCCTAAGGTATGGTGCAAGTGTGTGTAGCAAGTAGAAGAAGTAGTATAAGTTTGTGCGAGTCTTGTAATGAAAAATATCTAAGTGATCCAAGTCATTATCAATGTAGACAATTAAGTGTGTTCTTATGTTTCTCTCTAGAACAAGAATCCGATCAAGACAAATACTAAGAGAGAGTGAGACAAAGGTTAGATTATGTGAAAACACAACAATATTTCATAATAAAATTGTATTATTTCGAGTTATACACTAACTTTTGTAAACAAAACGAGATTTGAATAATAATATCACACATCTCACATAACACAAACTATTTGCTCCTGCCTTCACTTCTATGCATCTTACTCCCAAAATCAAATAGTGACTTCCTCCTAAAAGGCAACTGGCAGCTCTGGTGATACAGGCATGGTCGCAACACACTGGAACTGTACCAAGAGAAGTAACCTTTTTAAGTATAATTAAATAATGCTAAATCAAATGATTTCATCAGTCAGTGTTTAAGTGATTTTACCTTATGTTGCTTGTATTTATTTCTAACAGCTTCTAGACCTCTTCCTCTTCTGCTTAGATACAAGTCAAGTATGATTCCCACACACTCTTGTAGATCAGCCGCTTTGTACTTTGTGTATTCTTCTAACATTTTATTCTGTTTTACATCATAAGATTCTGATTAGTGTCTCATTCTAAAAGACCGACTCAAGAGAGAGTGAAAATCATCATATAGACAAAAAATGCTTACCCAAGGATCTTGTTTGGGACGAACGATGAATCGAGCGAGAAACACAGCAGAAGCAGCCACCAAAGATGGCAGAAACTTGACAGTTTCGTAATCTAATATACTCAATTCTGACAAGTAGCAACATAGAGGCTCTAGCTCTAAATGTGGCACTTTGAAATCTTCTTGAGCAACCCTTGTGAACATTCTGCACAAACCCAACCAAACACACAACAACATGAGAACAATGAACATAAAAACAAATACTATTACCAAACAAACAAACATAATGTTTTTAATCATAATCTAACCTTAGGAAAGTATTAATCGTAGGTCTTCCTAATTCAAATCGAAGCGCAAGAAGTATATCTGCCTCCATCTCCGTCACTTCTTGTTTCGTATAACCAAGCTCTTCCACTCTGGGAGGACGTGTATATCTTTCATACTTCCTATTCATATCAAATACCAAAACTAAAGTAAGAATCCAGAATCTTCAACAAGACAATTAGTATATAGCAAAGAGTAATAATACAAGAAGATACTTACGAACCAATAACCATAGCAGAGAGTCCCACAAGCTGAAGTGTTTCCATGGTGACAGTCTTTAAAGACAAGAATCTATCAATGTATGAAACAGTGAGATAAAGTGTTTCAGACCCAAGTTTGTACTCTTCAGCAATTTCCACTAACCAATCAACCAAAACACCTCTCATGCTTGCTGTTACATCTTTTTGAACCTTTTCAATATAATCATGTAAAGGTCTTTGCTTTGGATTAACCTAAATATATTTTCATCAAACCAATACAAAACTCTTTAGATAAAACCCTTTAGATCAATATTAATTACGAGATCGATGAAATTAGATTCATTTATTTACCTCAATTTCACGTAAATACTCATAGATGTCGGAAACATAGGTTCCACACATCTGAGGATCATCAGATCGAGCATCGATGTCAGAGCTTGATTCTAGGGTTAGAGCCACCGGAGCTGTAAGAATATTTTTGGGTTTATGGGTTTCTCTTTTCTGATTGATATTATTAGCAAAGAAGTGATCAGAAAGTTGATGAACAACCATCTTCGTAGATTTGATGTTGTCTTGCGTCACAAGTAACGTATGTTGAATCTCCATCAACTCTGCCGTGTGAGCATCTTGACGTGTCCTTGAGCGTTGATTTGTTTATGTGACATATCTATCGAACTGTGTCCTCACAAAAGATTCTGAAACTCTCTACTTATAGAGTAAAGTAGACTTGGTTCTAAACAAAACGGGATTTCGAATCCCAGACTCACGAAAAAAAGGAAAGTTAACTTGACGACAACAAAAAAAAAAGGGAAATTTAACAAATAGAAATTGCCTTTTTTTTAATTGACTTGAATGAAAAAAATTCAGTTTGTAATTATTTATTGTTTTCAAGGATCATAGTAAGTTAAATAACTTTAATTTATACTTGTCCCATCTCTACTGTGTGTGATCTTAAATCCTTGTCTATGAACTATGAAGTGCCTCATGGCTCATGGGTTTCTAGTATGTCTGAGATTATTAACTGAACCGACTTTTCTGAATCAAACCAAAACAAAATTTGGGGGTTTGGATAACCAGTCGGTTATAAGGAATGAACTGATTGGCAGTTTATTAAATGAGTTCGGTTCGATGAATATAACTTTTTTTTTCAACTGCATATAATTAAAACGGATTAGAAATCCAACCCGGAGGTGCATTGGTCTACATAAACAGTATCACACAGATACAGCCTAGTAAAGTATTAGAGGTTACATATTAATGAGATTAATGAGAATATTAATGATGGTTGTTATATGGTTAAGAGTTAGTTAGCAAGTTAGCTACGTTGACTAAGTTGACTAATCTCTCCTTGTATATAAACACCAAGACTTCATTGTACAGATTAAGTTAATGGAACTATACTTTTAATTTCTTCTCTGAGTATTCTGATATGGTATCATAGCGGTGATTCTCACGCTTCAGTTAGTTTCCATTTTCTTCAAAATTTTCTCAGGATTTTTCAAATTTCCTGGGAAAAATTCATCTTCTTCCGCTTCGTTCATGTTCAGATGAGTGTTTCTCGATCTGAGATAGAGAGCTTTCACGTTTTATGTTTTTGAGTTTTTTGCTTTCATCTATGCGATTCTCAGCTCAATTTCATCTCTGATCTTCATTTTCTTTTTCATTTGACCTTCGATTGTTGTCGTCTCTTTCATTTTTCAATCGACTCAATCTTCTTCCATTATTTTCTCGATCTCGTCTCAGTTTCTTCAAATCTTCTCAATCTTTTACAAATTCGTACTCATCTGACCTACGATGGCTACATCTAATCGTGATTCTTATGATAATCCGTATTATCTCAGTGGAAACGATCATTCTAGCTTGAATCTTGTATCCGATCGTCTTGCTGGAGCTGCGGATTACAATTCTTGGGAACAATCGATGCGAATGGCACTGAATGGTCAAAATAAGCTTGGATTCATTGATGGATCTTTACCGCGCCCTGCGATTGTTCATCCTGATGCTTCGATTTGGTCCCAAAGCAATGATTTGGTATGTTCTTGGCTTATAAACTCAGTATCGAAGACCATTGGTCAGAGTGTTCTTTTTATGAAAACTGCTCATAAGATTTGGATAAATTTGGGGAAAAGGTTTAAGCAGAACAATTCGCCTAGGTTATATCATATTGAACAACAATTGTTTCAACTACGTCAAGGTTCTTTAGATGTGAATTCTTATTTCACACAGTTGGTTACGATTTGGTAAGAAATGAAGACTGCTCAGGCGAATCCTACCTGTTCTTGTGCTAATTGTGTTTGTGATGTGAATAAACAATGGCATGACTTGTTTGAAAGGAGTGTAGTCAGGAAGTTTCTCTTTGGATTGAATGACTCTTATGAATCAGCTCGTGCTCAGATTATCATGATTAATCCTCTACCAAATCTTGAGAAGACTTTTAATTTGGTCATACAACATGAGAGTCAGTCGATGATAAAGCATACTCCTCAGGCAAATTCTATGGTTTTTCAAACTTCTACTCAGCCATATATTCAATATAACGCAGAGCTTTTATTGCCAACTCCGTCTTCATATGATAATGGAGAGATTGTTGCAGCAATGTCTAACGGATACAAATCTCGTCCAAGACATATTTGTACTCGTTGTGGTATACAAGGACATACTGTTAATCGTTGTTAGAAGCTGCATGGTTATCCTCCAGGTTATAAACAGTCAGGTTCTCAGCAACAGAATAGTGGTTATCAAGTAAAGCAACAAGGCACTGGTTTTCAAGGCAATGGTTTTCAAGGCAATGTTTTTCAGGGGAACAATAAAGGGCCTAGTTCTCAGCCGAAACAAGTTAATTCTACACAAGGCAAACCTGCTTTGGTTGCTAATGTGATAAGTACATCTCCTGCAGTTCAAGATCATTTTAGACAAGTTTCAAATGCTATTGCACAACTGTCAAGTGATCAAATTCAACAGCTGGCCAGTCAACTTTCTGTTCAGTCTCAATCTTCATTGCCTACTATAACATCATAAGAGGATGTCGTTTATTCAGCAACTTCAGCTGGTAATTCTCAAACTCATAATTTTCTGCCATTTTGGAACCATGCCTTACTTTTGATGCTTGTATAATAGACTCAGGGGCCACATCTCATGTATGGAGTAACCTATCTATGTTCACCACAGTTCACACTGTTTTTGATATTCTAGTGACTCTTCCTGATGGTACAAATTTAACTATAACACAATCTGGAACCATTCAAATCTCAGAAAAACTTCTTCTTTATGATGTTCTCTATGTGCCTTCTTTTCACTTAAATCTCATCAGTGTTAGTTCCCTTCTTCATGCTTCTTCTTAGTCAGTGATTTTTTATCCCACCTTTTGCAATATTCAGGAGCTTTCTCAGGGCTTGATGATTGGGAGGGGTAGATTACATAACAAACTCTATTTCTTAGATAGCTCGAGTCAATCTTTTCAAGCTTTATCTTCTTCTTCTTTGCTTTGCAACATCACTTCTTCTGATAGCTTCTTATGGCATCAGTGTCTTGGTCATTTTTCTTTTCCAAAACTTCAACTTCTCTCTGATATTCTCTTTTTACCTAAGAACAAACTCTTAGATTGTGATCATTGTAGCACTTGTCATTTAGCAAAATAGAAAAGGCGTTCTTTTCCTTTCTCAAATAATATGTTAGAAAATCTTTTTGATCTAATACATTTGGATGTTTGGGGTCCTTTTACTCCTATTTCTATTGATGGTTTCAAGTATTTTTTGACTATTGTTGATGATTGCACATGGGTCACTTGGGTTTATCTTTTGAAATCAAAGAGTGATGTTGCTCAAGCTTTTCCAGATTTTCTAACTCTCATAGAAACCCAATATCAAGCTAAACTCAAAGCTGTTCATTCTGATAATGCTCCTGAATTGCAATTCACTTCTCTTCTTGCTCAATTCACTTTTCTTCTAATACTGTTCCGAAAGCTTCTTCTGAGATTAATACTCAAGTCACTAGAGCTCATACTGTTAACACAGACAGGCCACGCAGAGTTACTAAGCCTCCGACCTATTTTTCTGAGTATCATTGGCATATTCTTACTCAAACACCTTTGCCTATTACCATTACTAAACATACCACGCCATATCCTCTCCATTCAGTTCTTGATTACTCAAAATTAAACCATGATTTCAAGCTTTACATCTTCACTATTTCCACTGAGTCAGAACCTAAAGACTTTCAAACCGCTATTCAATCTGATCAGTGGACAAAGGCTATGAATGTTGAGATTGAACAACTTGTTACGACTGGAACATGGTTTGTTGTTTCTCATCCACCAGACAAACATCCAGTTGGTTGTAGATGGGTGTATAAGATCAAATATAATGTTGATGGGTCTGTGGAGAGATATAAAGCTCGGTTGGTAGCTAAGGGGTATACTAATATTGAGGGTGTTGATTATATCGACACTTTTTCTCCAGTGGTGAAACTAGGGACTGTGAAATTGATGCTTGGTTACTAAGAAGGTTGGATTTTGTCACAAATGGATGTTACAAATGCTTTTCTTCATGGAGATTTAGAAAAGGAAATCTATATGACATTACCACATGGATATACTCCGCCTGCTGGTACATCTTTACCACCTAATCATGTTTGTCGATTACATAAATCCCTTTATGGTTTGAAGCAGGCTTCTCGTCAGTGGTATAAGAAGTTTTCAGAGGTTTTGATTCAGGCTGGTTTCATTCAGTCTCAGACAGAGAACACTATGTTTATTCAGATTACTTCAACTTCCTTTATTGCATTGCTGGTATATGTTGATGATATTTTCATTACAAGCAATAATGATGTTCCCTTAACACAATTGAAGAAGGTTCTGAGTGCAGCTTTCCAAATTAAAGACCTTGGCCCACTCAAATATTTTCTTGGTCTGGAAATATCCCGCTCACATAAAGGCATATCAGTTTGTCAAAGGAAGTATGCTCTGGATATTCTTGGTAGTGCTGGATACATTGGTTGCAAACCTATTTCGACGCCTATGGATCCTACAATTCATCTTGATAATGAAAGTGGTACTCTCCTGCCTGATCCTTCTCCTTACAGGGCTTTGATTGGGAAATTGTTATATCTTACTATCACAAGGCCATATATCACTTTCCCGGTGCACAAGTTGAGTCAGTATCTGTCAGCTCCCAGAGATACTCATTTGACTGCACCACACACGATTGTTCGATACATAAAGAATGATCCAGGGAAAGGACTTTTCTATTCTACAGATCCAGAGATCAGGTTTAATGCTTTTTCTGATTCAGACTGGGCTACTTGTTCAGATTCTCGAAGATCTGTTACTGGATTTTGCATTTTTCTTGGTGATTCTTTGGTATCATGGAAATCTTGAAAGCAAAAGACGTCCTCTTGCAGTAGTGCAGAAGCAGAATATAGAGCAATGTCTGAAACAACAAAAGAATTGATGTCGCTTGCGAATATTCTTCATGAACTGCAGATCAAGACTTCAGGAAATACAGCTGCGTTGCACATTGCTTCTAACTCTATTTTTCACGAGCGCGTGAAACATGTTGAGTTGGATTGCCACAAAGTTCGAGAAAAATACAAGGACGGTTTCTTGCAATTGATGCAGAACACAACAGAAAATCAACTTGCTGATCTTTTTACCAAAGCAGTTCAACCATCGGTCTTCAAGCCTTTATCTCCCTTCAAATTCTTCGTGAGCTTTGGCTTGAGGGAGGGGTATTAGAGGATACATATTAATGAGATTAATGAGAATATTAATGATGGTTGTTATATGGTTAAGAGTTAGTTAGCAAGTTAGTTACGTTGACTAAGTTGACTAATCTCTCTTTGTATATAAACACCAAGACTTCATTTTACAGATTAAGTTAATGAAACTATACTTTTAATTTCTTCTCTGAGTATTCTGATATAAAGTTTAACACTTATAAGAATTTTTTCTTCAATAATAGATATATGCCTTGACAACAGTCTGATTTCATTGTGAACCCACAGTGTGCAAGAATTCTCTGATTTCGTTGATTAAATTCCTGGTAGCTTATGGCAATGTTGAATTTTCATAATTGCTGCTTCAAATTAGTGATTTGGTTCAAATTAATTTTCTTGATTTATTAACCTTAAATGTGCTTACTTTGGAGTAAAGTTTAGCTTATGACAATGATGTCTTCAATAATAGATATATGCCTTGACAGCACTCAATAATAGATATATGCCTTGACAGTACTCTGATTTCATTGTGAACCCATGTTGTGCACGATATGGTCGCTAGGATGAACATAATTTTGGTTATATTCAAAGAAATTGATGAGCTGCAAGGAACAACTACTAACCAAGGGATGGTTCAGTTACTGGACTTGATGGTTAGGAGCCATGAAGTTGTGTACACATGCGTAAGATTGAAATGGTTTACCATATTCAAGAAGGCAGTGTATGAACAGAAGATCCAACATATTAATGAAGATCTAGTGACATTCTGCTGCTCTATCAACACAGAAATCAGTTAATTCTCCTCCAATGGTCACCTAACTCTCGTTCCAAATCATGTGCCAAGGAGGTGAACGCCAAATCGCTAAATCAGATGTTTTCTGAGCACTCCTCTGAAAGTTATAAAACTCTGGAGCAGTCTATGCAGAAGAAGAGCAAAGGAGCATCGATAGCATAATAACACACAGAGTTTTGTTTCAGCATAATTACAAAACCTCAATTCAGAGTAAGGTTAGAGCATCTCAAAGGGACACTTCATATTTGAAGTTTCCAAAACTTCATATTTGAAGTGTGTGTGTTTGTCTACAATGATAACACTTGAAATTTAACTTTAAAACTATTTGTAATTTGCATTATGGTCCTCATATTGATCACAATTAATTAATATCATAAAATTTTTATAAATAACTAAAAACATATATTCAAATATTACAAACAATATTTAATAAATAAACCATTATATTATAATGTAAATTTACATATTAATAATAATAAAATACATAAACTAAAAAATTTACAAATAAATACCAAATTACTCACTACAACTATTTCCATAATTCTCTCATATATGATCAATCAATGCATTTCGAAGTGATAAATGAGTTTTTTATTTTTATTTGTAGATTACGAGCTAATAATTGTTGAAATCAGATATTTTCTTGTATTAATTTATTTTGTATTTCATTTTCTTAATGCAATATTATTTTAATATAGTTTGTGATTTAATATCATGTAATATTTATTATATATTAACATTTTCTTCTTTAATTTTTTAAAAAAATTTATATGTAAAAATTAAATGTATAAAAGTGGGTACCTCTCTGGTAGTTTTTCTTAAGATATCAAATTTCACTTTTTATACCCATTTGGAATATGTGAAAATTTCTTTAAAAGGTTTTTTTTGTCATCTGAATTTTATTAAAAGTAAAGGATTAAGTTACAAACAACCAAGTTTAAAGCTAAGAGAGAGGACATAAACATGTAGAATAGACTAACATATTGAACCCCACAAAGATCAAAAACGAAGAGGAAACAACACCCCAAAAAGAAACATAGCAACAAGAGAATGCACCCAAGGATCCGATGACCAAAAGCACTTAAAAAATCATAGACTAAAGAGAACTCAGTACTCTATCTCGAACCAAAGCCAAGTTGAAAAGCCATAACTTGTCGATACACATGCCCCCAAAGCACCTGAGAAACCCATCCGACCTTTGAAAGCAAATTACAGAGGAAGTTATGCCAAACGAACCAGCGATAACGGACACCTCCTATAGGGAATTAAGGATACCACACCTAATGAAGGACCAAGGTTTCATAACCCGGCAAGCAAAGCCACAAGCACATGCCTAAGAACAACTTCCGGATACGGCCAAGTCTGCAACTACTTAGAAGCCTCAATAGAAACCTGAAAAGTGGATCAGAGACGAACCACTCTGAAATGTATAGACAAGGAGCAAATACGAACCACACCGAATAAACCAAATCCAGCGAGCCGAGAGGGGAGACTGATCGAAGACGATGCAGCTCCAAAGGCGACCACGGACAAAACAGAAACTAAGGGAACACATGACCAAGCAACAACGGCCTCACCAAGCTCAATCCTAGATAGGAACCGATTCCAGCCAAAAGCTCCGTCCACACTAAGCCAAGAGAGACTCACTGGAAAGGAGGGACTTACAAAGAAATCTAGACATGGTAGATTGGATAAAGCAAAGACTTCAAGGGGAGCAGAAAAGGGTGAGAGAGCTCCAGAGAAGACGACACGACAACGAAAATGTTTGCAGCCTCAGCCGCACCATTAACTAACGAGTCCGGCGCCTTTGACGTCTCACCGGGACAAAAATACACTGGCTAATGATATGCTCAAATTATCCCTTTAAGCTACTCTCTCAAATTAAGAGATCACGATAGTACTTAGGGGTCGAATCCACAAAGACTCAACGGTTTCACGATAGATCTTTTCACTTCGAATTCAACTAAGCAAGTATGAAGTAAATTAAAAAGCAATGCAAATAATAATAAAATCGGTTGTTTATTTAAGATGGGAAAGCAATAGGTTCAGGGAATTTCTCAGGAAATCAAGTAATGATGTTCAATAAATCATAATACGATCGAATTAATATCAGGTTCTAGAACTCAAACAAAATGATTAAATAAACCAGCTCTCGCTGCGAGAATTTACTATGAATAAAACCTAAGAAACCAAATCTCTTTGCGAATCTTAAAGTCTAAACAAGCATTAAGCACAAGTTGATTTGTTCACAAATGATCTAAATTCAAATCTCTTTGCAATTATCTAATTTGCTCACTCTAGGTTTTATCTAGTTTCAAACCACACTCTCGTGTCGATTTGTCAACCTAAGAAAAAGTTTCTAGGTGGTCAATCTAGAACAAGCTTTAAACACACCCTAGGTGAAGAACTATCAAGTTTGAATCCTAGTAAATTGATTAACACATCATTCCATGAAATTCCTTATAAGAATCCCCAAAACCTAATTAGAGATCTACTCAGACATATCAATTGAAAACAAAGACATGAATAATATAGATATAATAAAAAAACAAAGTAAATAAGAATAGTCTGATCTTAGGATTGATTAGTTGACACAAGAGTGTAATTGATTGCATGAACTATCTTAGATGAGCAAAATAACTATTCGCAAAGAGATTTGGTTTAAGGATTTTGTGAACAATCGAATCTGGAATTAATGCTTGTTTGAATTGAAGAATTTAGCAAAGAGATTTGGAATTCTAAATTTAAACATAGATAATCTCTGCAGCGAGAGTTGATTGATTTTACCATTGTGCTTCGAGATTGAGAACATATCTTAATAATAATTCTTCTTAGGCATCATCATAACTTTAATTTTATTGTTTTCAGTAATATCTAATATCAAGAGAAAAAAGGAGTGTTTGACATTAGATTAGTTAATTAGAAAATGCTCCTACTGTGGTACCGTAGTTCGTCTAATCAGAAAGTGGGAGGCAAGAAATCTGAAAAAAAAACAATGAGCTCATAGGAATTAATTTTTTATTACTTGATGAGAAGGTTAGTTTTAATGTTAAATTAAAAAAAAATATGTTTTCCTAATTTTAAAAACATATTATCTAACTCTAATCAATATATATATATATATATATTATTCAAGGTTCTGTACACCATTCTCTTCTTGAAAAGTTTGGAGATCAATTATGTGAAGGAAATCTTCTTGAAATTTGCAATTTCAATTTACAAGACTGCAATAAGAACTACAAAGTCTCTGATCATAAATTTATGATCAGATTAACTGAGAGAACAAAAATAACTTATGTAGGACCACAATTTTGCCAAATAGCTCATGAAAAATTCTGACTTCGAAATTACGAGGATTTGGCTAAATTGAAAGATACAGCTGAAGATTTATACGGTATATTCTGGATTTTCTAAATTTTATTTTTAATGCTATATACATATATGTGTATTTAGTTAATTAGTTTTATTTATTTAATTGATTTTATTTAGTTAATTGATATAGATGTAATCGGCTATATCAAAAATATGGACAAAACAGATGTTCGTAGCCAAACTACAGCCAACCTAAGAAGGATTACTCTGACTTTGTTGTTACAAGGGTAAGTTTTTTTTGTTTAGATTACATTCTCATCATACTTTAAACGGTAACTATTATTTTTGTGTATCTTATTTGTTCATCTTTTTCAATGAATTAATAGGAAAGTAAATAACCAAAGCAGATATGGGCAGAACAAGCAGAATAATTGGAAGATAAATATCGTGGGAGGAAAAGTGATAGCATTGTTCTCATCATGAAAAGTGTTTTGATTAAGACGTTTCAAGGTGCAATTTGTCTGTCGGCATCTTCTGGAACCAAATTTTATTTGAATCATGATTTTGTTTCTGTTACTGCGTTTCGAGAGAGGTATATTTGAAGTTTTTTTTTAGTTTCAAAATTACTTATTCGTTGATACTCAATTTATCGAACTAATTATAATCAATTATTTTCTATTGATTTGGACTATTTTCAATTATTGGGGTTATAAAACAAATGGACTTCCCCAACTAAGAAAAGCCCAAAAAGCTGTATTTGTTTTTAATTTTCAGTTGTTTTATATAAGAATCTTATTGGTCCTTATTTAATTCAAAAATTATGTATTTAACCATATTTTAAAAGACAGTTCTCATAAATAGCATAAAATCATGTTTTTGTTTCACAAATACCACACATTTTCATTTAGGACAAAATTAGCTCTCGCAGTTAAATAGAAAAACATACAATATGTGATTAATAAACTAAAATAATATTAATAACAAATATTTAAAATTCAAACAGAAATTACTAATGAATTGCACGGGTCCTAATCTAGTTGAATAATAAAATTATATTATTCCAAGTTACACGCTAATTTTTGGAGATACAAGGAATGGTCGCAACACACTGGAACTGTAACAAGAAACAGCAACATTAAGTAGAAGAGATGTCCCACTAAATCAAGCTCAGTAACATTTGGCAAAAGATAGATTTCAGATCAAATGGTAACATCCTCCCAAAAGGTCACTGAAAGCTCTGGAGACACAGGCATGGTCGCAACACACTGGAACTGTAACAAGAAACAGCAACATTTAAGTATCAAGAATGCTACTAAAATTCAAATTAGCAAAACATTACTTCCATTATTGTAATGTTATTTATTATCTCTTCTGCCTTGGATTTATTTTTCGGTATGGATGAATTAGGTTTTTCGTGCAAACATGAAATATTAATACTTTGAATTATAAACAACAAACAAAAGATACTAGTTTATTACAAATTTGTTAAATCTTTTCACAAATAAAACCCTAATATATGTATATATAGAGGATTTAACATTGTTTGGTCGTTGTTGTATGAGAACCGTTGATTTCCTTAATTGTTTGAGATCGTCAATTCTTCACCTGCTCATCAAATTACATGTGCTAGCTTGCGGGCCAAGTTTAATTAAAAGCCCATTAAATTAAACAATCATGACCCATTATTCATCACACAGCGAATACAATTGCGTTCCGGCCGTGGAAGATGATGTCACACAGAGCCAATTGGTGATTGATTGATGCAGAGAAGAGCTTTATTACTATTTGATTTTTATGTGTCAAGGTTCACAAATTGGCTGAAGGTCTCTACTGTAGAAGAAGAATATTCACACAGGTAGTGATTATTATTGTTCACTATCTAATAGCAGCTTCTCTGTTTCACAAGTATCATAGCAAGCTAATAAGTAATATACTTTACTTAGTCCTGTCTATATGAAGTGCATACAAAATATATCAATATTGGTTTCTTTCAAGTTTCAACAATGAATTGTAGTGTTCTAACCTTTTAGGAACTTTCATAGGAAGCTCAATAAAAATAACAGAAAAATATGTATGTATACCATATTGCATATTAGTCCGAGTTATACACTAAATTTTGTAAACAAAATGAGATTTGAATAATACATAACAGATATTCACATAACACAAACTATATATTTGCTCCAGCTGGCTTCACTTTTCTAGCAAGAAACTCAGTCAGTTGAAAATCTTAGGTTCAAGATCAAATAGTGATATCCTTCCAAAAGCAAATTGGAGCTCTAGTGATACAGGCATGGTCGCAACACACTGGAACTGTACCAAGAGAAGCAACATTAAGTATCAAGAATGCTAAATCAAATGATTTCATCAGTAAGTGTTTAAGTGATTTTACCTTATGTTGCTTGTATTTATTTCTAACAGCTTCTAGACCTCTTCCTCTTCTGCTTAGATACAAGTCAAGTTTGATTCCCACACTCTTGTAGATCAGCCGCTTTGTACTTTGTGTATTCTTCTAACATTTTATTTTGTTTTACATCATAAGATTCTGATTAGTGTCTCATTCTAAAAGACTGACTCAAGAGAGAGTGAGAATCATCATATAGACAAAAAATGCTTACCCAAGGATCTTGTTTGGGACGAACGATGAATCGAGCGAGAAACAGCAGAAGCAGCCACCAAAGATGGCAGAAACTTGACAGTTTCGTAATCTAATATACTCAATTCTGACAAGTAGCAACATAGAGGCTCTAGCTCTAAATGTGGCACTTTGAAATCTTCTTGAGCAACCCTTGTGAACATTCTGCACAAACCCAACCAAACACACAACAACATGAGAACAATAATAATCTAACCTTAGAAAAGCATTGATCGTAGGACCTCCTAATTGAAATCGAAGCGCACCAAGTATATCTTCATGCATCTTCAACACATCTTGTTCGGTATATGTATTACATGTAATGTAACAAAAGTCTTTCACTCTGGGAGGATGTATAAATCTCTCATACTTGCTGTTTATATCAAATACCAAAACAAAAGTAAATCCATAAGCTTCAACAAGACAATTAATATATCAAAGAATACAAAAGAATAAAAAAAGATTGCTTACGAAGCAAAAAGCATAGCAGAAAAATGTTTAGGGGAGGTTGACTTTCCTTTTTTGAGCAGCTAGGGCGATCTACAGGGTGATTAGGGTTTTTTCTTCGTTCACCGCACGCCACCGTCTTCTAGGCGGATCTCCGCCGTTTTTGAAGGCCATGGCTTCTCAAACGGGAGTCTCTCCCTCTCCTGAGCAAGATTCTATCATGAGTAGCCAGTCTTTAGAGTTTCAGAAAAAGGAATCTCCAATTGTGAAGAAGTCCTGGGCTCAAGTGGCCGGTCGGCCAAGCCTTTCCCATTTCAGCTATGAAGTTTCAACTGTCGATGGAAAAGAAGTAGTTGCAGTGCCAGATGAAGTTATGGTTGATGCGCCACCTCTCTGGGAAGAATTCTTGATTGGTAGATTTGCATCAACGGCTCCCCATGTCGCTAAAGTTCATGTTATAGTGAATAAGATATGGAATCTGGGTGACAAATCAATCAAAATAGATGCTTTCGAAGTAAATGACACACAATAAAATTCAGAATATGACATGCTGATGCGAGGCAACGTGTTCTTCACAGAGGTATGTGGAATATCTGTGAAATTCCAATGATCGTATCCAAATAGACTCCTATTGCGGAGGATGCTCAGTCGGAAATAAAGTCTATGCCTATGTGGGTTAAAATGAAAAATGTTCTGCCATCTATGTTTTCTTGGAAGGGACTCAGTTTCCTCGCCAGCCCGGTCGGAGTTCCAATTAGGCTGCACCAAGAAACAGAGCTAGTAACCAGTTTTGATGAAGCTAAGATTTTTGTCGATGTTGATCTTACAAAGAATCTGCCAAAAGATTATTTTTACAGAGTCCAGGGTGAGGACGTGGAAGTTTCTTTTGAATATCCATGACTTCCCTTACAGTGTGAGAATTGCAGAAAGTGGGGACATTCTGAAGAGGGTTGCTTAATAAAGCTAAATAAACCTAAACCTGTTGTGTCTGAAAGTGGAGAGGGAGGCCAAACAGGTGTGCTCTTGCAGGAAAAGGAGTGTGCCATAAAAAAAATAGTGGGTTCAGTTCAGTCCGCTGAAATGATGGAGAAAGAAGAAGGCGAGATCTTACAGATCACCTCTGAGAATGAGTGGACAACAGTCTCACCATCAAACGGCAAGAAGTCTAGAAATAAAGGTTTAGTATATGGTGAGGTCAGGATTGCAACATCATCTCAATTTGAAGTTTTGAGGAACCATGAAGAAGAGAACACAGTCGATAATATTCAGCTGACTTCTGTTACAGAGAAAGTCTCTACACCACAAAGTGACTCTGTTTTAGATGCTACTCAAGAGAAAGAAACTAAGACTAAGATGGGGAATATTTCAAAGGAGAAATCAGTTGGTGTTACTGGAAAAAATACAGATTTGGAAAAGACACAATCAAATATGCTTGGTCAGGATGACGCTGCAGCTAGAGTTTACTTGCCAAGAAACTCAAAGAACTTGCACAAATACATTTCAGACACAACTCAAAGAGCGAGGGAGGCAACAAAAGGAACCAACAAAAAAAACATTAATATCGATGTTATTTTGGAATGTTCGAGGCTTTATTAAATTAAATAAGCATTCTGTTTTAAGAGATTGGATCAGATCAAAATCTATGTTGTTTGGTGGTTTGATGGAAACGAGAGTCAAGGAGAGTAGAGCTACACATGTTGCAGCTTCGACTTTCTTGGATTGGTCTATGGAATCAAATTACGAATTCAATCCTCTTGGAAGGATATGAGTTATCTGGAGTAATAAAGTGAAGCTAAAAGTGGTACTTAAAACTGGGCAGATGATTTCTTGTTTAGTTCAGGTTGCGAACCAAACAGAAAATTTCCTTTGCTCCTTTATTTATGCATCAAATATAGCAGAAGAAAGAAAAGATTTATGGAGAGATCTTAAACAGCTTTAGGATTTTTCACAATTTCGTGGGAAAACCATGGATTTGTCTTGGAGATTTCAATGAAATTCTTGATACTGAAGAGCATTCTCGCTTTGTCTCGTCACTAACACTTCATAGTATGTGTGACTTCCAAGATACTGTGAGACATTGTTCGTTTATGGACATGGCTTATCATGGTCCCCTTTTTACATGGTGTAATAAGCAGGAGGAGGGGTTGGTTTGTAAGAAGTTGGATCGGGTGCTTATTAATAACGACTGGCTGTAGACTAATTAGAATTCTTACTGCGTCTTTGAAGTTGGAGGGTGTTCGGACCACTTGCGTGGTAACATATATTTACACGGTGCCCCGCACAAACCAAGATGTCTTTTCAAGTTCACTAATGCCATTGCTACAATGGAGGAGTTTATGCCCACTGTTGAGGAGTATTGGATGAATTCAGTTGCTTTGTTCCCTTCCACCTCTGCACTGTTTCGATTTACAAAGAAACTGAAGCTACTAAAACCTTTACTAAAAAATCTGAGCCGACAGAAGCTTCATCAACTGTCTCGGCAAGTAGAAGAAGCATATGCTGATCTTTGTGAGTATCAAAACGTAACTCTTTCTCACCCAGACCCTCTGGCTGTTACAGCGGAAGCTTTAGCTTATGATAGATGGGAAAAGGTTGCTGGACTTGAGGAGAATTTTCTCCGCCAAAAATTAAAGCTCCATTGGCTGAATGTGGGAGATAAAAATAATAGATTTTTCCATAATGCGATGAAGGAAAGAATAGCTCAGAATGCAATTAGAGAAATTGTAAGTCTGAATGGAGAGAGACTAACTAGTAGAGATGACATCAAATCGGAGGCTGTACGGTTTTTTTCAACCCTATTTACTCATAAACCATCAGATTATACATGAGCCACAGAAGCAGAGTTGGGGAGTTTATTAAATTTCAGATGCTCAGAGAATGAGAAGGAGAATTTAATTTCAGTGGTGACAGAAGAAGAAATAAAGAAAGTCTTGTTCGTAATGCCTTCAAATAAATCCCCAGGACCGGATGGATACACGGTGGAGTTCTTTAAAGAGACATGGTCTATCGTTGGAAAAGATTTCATGGTGGCAGTCAAGTCTTTTTTCACTTACGGTTTTCTCCCAAAGGAACTCAACACTACAATCTTAGCACTCATACCAAAAAAGACATAAGCAACAATGATGAAGGATTATCGCCCTATATCCTGTTGTAATGTGATATACAAAGTCATTTCAAAAATTCTGGCCAATCGCCTCAAAAAGATTCTCGATGGGTTTATAGCGCCGAACCAATCTGCTTTTATAAAAGATCGCTACCTTATGGAAAATCTTCAACTAGCATCAGAGTTAGTCAAAGATTATCATAAAGAAGAGATATCATCTCGATGTGCTATGAAAATTGACATCTCTAAAGCTTTTGATTCAGTTCAATGGGAGTTTTTGGAGAAGATTCTCACAGTTATGCAGCTCCCAGCAACTTTTATTCGTTGGATCAGTTTGTGTGTAACAACTCCCTCCTTCTCGGTTCAAGTGAATGGGGAACTTGCAGAATTCTTTAGAAGTGAAAGAGGTTTGAGACAAGGGTGCTCACTATCCCCTTATCTATTTGTCATATGTATGAATGTCATATCGATGCTATTGAATAAAGCAGCGGGTGAGAGAAAGTTTGGGTATCATCCGGGGTGTAAAGGATTGGATATAACTCACTTATGTTTTGCAGACGACATTATGGTCTTTGCAGATGGTAAAACTCGATCCATTGATGGTATTCTTGAAGTTTTTAATGAATTTGGTCGCTTCTCAGGACTAAAGATTAGTTTGGAGAAAACTACCTTATTTGCGGCAGGGATCTCCTCAACTAGAAGATCTACGCTAGCCTCATAGTTTCCTTTTGATATGGAGACTCTTCCTGTAAGATACTTGGGCTTACCATTGATGACAAAAAGAATGTCCAAATCAGATTACCAGGCTTTGATAGACAAGATTTAGAGTCGCATTGGGAGTTGGAAAAATTGATTTCTCTCCTTTGCTGGTAGGCTTCAATTACTCACTTCGATAATTGCAAGCTTAACAAATTTTTGGATTGCAGCCTTTCGCCTACCTAGTGCCTGCATCAAAGAAAATGAGAGAATCAGTTCTGCTTTTCTATGGTCGATAACAGATTTAAATCCAAGAAAAGCAAAGATTGCTTGGCGGAAAGTATGTAGACCAAAGACAGAGGGAGGTCTAGGTATAAAGTCAATTGAGGAGGCAAATAAAGTGAGTTGTTATAAACTAATATGGTGTTTACTCTCAACAAGATCTTCATTGTGGGTTAATTGGGTGAAAAAGAATTTGATAAGGGCTGGTTCATTCTGGTCTGTAAAGATGAATTCAAGTGCAGGATCTTGGATGTGGCGAAAGTTAATTAAGTATAGAGATCAGGCTAAGAATTTCCATAAGATTGATGTGCGATGTGGAATGGATACATCTTTCTGGTTTGATGATTGGTCTCCTCTTTGATGACTTCATGATTTGTTGGGTGATAGAGGATGCATCGATATGGGAATCCAGTTACATGCTTCTTTGGCAGATGTTATTGCTTCTCACCGGACAAGGAGACGTCGGGTTATTTTACTAAGCAGAATTGAGGAGGAGATAGTAAAACTACGAGACTGTGGCTATGTTGACTCTGATGTTGTTCTATGGCGCAACAAGGATAATAAATTCAAAACAAAATTCTCATCACGGGACACTTGGAATCAAATTCGGAAAGTGGTGCAGCGTAAAGAATGGTACAAAGGTGTGTGGTTCTCTCACGTAACGCCTAAGTACTCTTTCATTGTATGGCTTGCAACACACAATAGATTGTCAACGGGAGATAGGATGCTGGCTTGGAACAGAGGTGGGAACATGACTTGTGGTTTTTGCAATCAGATGTTGGAATCTCGTGATCATCTATATTTCTCATGTAACTTCACATCTCTGATCTGGTACAAACTTACTCATGGTTTATTCCAACAGAGATACGCTTCCCAGTTTGGAGAAATACTTTCCCGAATCTTAGACTCAAGCTTCAGCTGTACTCATCGATTTATTCTGCGCTACGTCTTCCAAGTCACTGTTTATGTGCTATGGCGAGAGCGAAACCACAGAAGACACAATGAAGCAGCTAAGGACCAGTCTAATCTCATCAAGAACATCAGCAGCACTGTTCGGAATCGTCTCTCGACGCTGCAACGTCAGGGAAAATTCACTGATGGCTTGCTTGTGTGGTTTGGAACGAGGGTTTGAGGCCAGAATCCCTCTGTGTTCTTTTAAAATATATATATATATATATATATATATATATATATATATATATATATTTCTCTGTTTATTTTCCATCTTTCAAAAGCATTTCTACTTAAAGATGCATATAATGTAACCATAGTTTTTTTTATGAATAAATTTTACATTCATACAAAAAAAAAAAATAAGCATAGCAGAAACTCCAACAAGCTGAAGTGTTTCCATGGAGACAGTCTTTAAAGACAAGAATCTATCGACGTATGAAACAGTGAGATAAAGTGTTTCAGACCCAACTTTGTACCTCATGCTTGGTGTTATATTATCTTTCTGAATTTTTTCAATATAATCATGTTAAGGTCTTTGATTTGGCTTCACCTAAATTTCATCAAACCAATACAAAACTCATTAGATCAAACCCATAAACAAAACAAAAAAAAAAACTGAAACTATTAGATTCCTTACCTCAAATTCACGTAGATTCTAAACCAAACGCGTTTTCGAATCCCAGACTAACGGACACAAACAAAAAAAAAAGTGAACACAAAGTCCAAAACGATAACGTTTTGAACACGAATCAAAAAGGAAAGTTACCAAATTTCCTTTTCCTTCTTTTTTTTTTCGTTTTTTTAGGAACTTTCATAAATTAAATCGTATGAGGCATAAAATCATGTAACAAAAATAAGTATATCATATAGAATAACAAAATTATACTATTTGACAACAAAAAAAAATTATATTATTATGAGTTACACACTAATTTTTGTAAACAACATGAGGTTGGAATAATAATAATAATAATACATCACATCTTCACATAACACTTCCTAATTCAAATCGAAGCGCACAAACTATATCTGCCTCCATCTTAATTTTCTTAGCTTTTGATGTTTTTTGGGAATTCAAGATTGGGTTCTAAGTTATTTAGAAAGTAATACACTAAAAACTACGATCTTTGTGATTCTCCATGTGTGCCAATTTCTTTTTATGATTCATTAATTCACATAATACATAATTTTTTTTTTATATATAATCCGGAAGTTTATCCGGACCTTAGGCCCAGATTAATTTCTTTTAGGCTCAGTTTTCTTTTTACACAGCTTCGCTGTGAGTTGGGTGGCCAAGTAGATTCGAACCCGGGTCTCAAAACAGGCACATACCCAACCTCAAGCCACTGGGATACCACCACTGGGATACCACCACTTGGTTCACATAATACATAGTTGATGGCCTCCTTAAAATGAATCTGTTTAGTCATTGCTTTTAGAGTTTTGATTTTGGTATCGGTTGGGATTTTGTTTTATTTGCAATAATAGCATTTAATCTCGATGCTGTTTCAGAATGGTAAAGTCCAACTTTGTAGTTTCAGCTTTTTATATCTACACATTGAATTATGGATTTCTGAGCTCTAAGAATGATCATTTTCTCTGTTATGTACTCTCTTCATAGTTCATATTGCCTAAATTGATATTTTTAGCAAGAACTTTGCATGCTTCCTTCTTTATTATTGGTTTGTAGCTTCTGTTACTCTCAAAATTTGTGATAAACACAAATAAGATGACTAATTCAGAATTACACAGATTCTATTTATAAAAAAAAATCATTTTGAAACGAAATCACTTAAAACCAAAAATCTTGCCTCACATCTAGCTGGATACTCTCCTTAAAATAGGTGACTTGCGAGTGAACCTTCAAGCTTAGCTCCTTTAATCGAGAAGTTTTAGATTTGGTACATGTTTCTCTTCGATTCTCGTCTCCAAGTTGGTATGCTTTGTCTTCAGGTGGTTTGGCTCGGGTTTTTATGATTCCTACTGAATTAGTAGTCTTCTTAGGATTCATTTGTTGATAGATAATCAATCATAGGCCTTGAGCTTGATTAGAACTTTTGTTGGAAAATAATTTTTCATTTTGGCTCAGTATCGTTAGTTTGAGACTCGAATTTGCTCGTCTTGTTTTCTTCTGGTTTGATGTGGTTTGGATGTCCCTAATCTCCTTTAATACGAAGGAGAAGTACATTTTCAAAATCACAAGAGTGGATTTAATCATTTCCAATTTGTTTCTAGAAAGAAATATCATATAGTTTGGAAGAACCAAGTAGAATGAAATATAAGGTTCTCTTAATTGGTTTTTTGAGTTGAAATCAGAAACAACCTTGTAAAGTCTAATTCTAATTCAAAACTGTATCTAAAACTGTTGCAGCAGAAAAGAAAAAGGATTTCAAATTGAGTAATTCATTTTTCAAGTAAACTAACAGTCGATGAGCCCATGACCATCAAAACATACAAAAGAATTAAAGTACATTTTATTTGTAAAGGAAGCAACAAAAACATCGTTTTAACAATAGCCTAACCAAAAAAAAAAAAAACCCTTAAGAAAAGAGAAAGCTACCTAACAATGGAAAAATAAATCCATTATGGAGAAATTAAGAAAGAAAGGTAAGAACATATATAGAGAAAACATACACCATGAAGTCATGCATTAACATTCTTAAAAGAGAAAACAAAAACAAGCATGTTAGATAGTTTGAGACAAACGCAAATAAGAAATAACATAGACAATAATAAGCAAATAAGCAACAAAAGCAGCAAAAACATCAAAACGTTTGAGACAAGCACAACTGAAAAAAAAAAAAGAACCACCAAGTTTGTATCAAGATCATAAGTACTAATAGATTGAGGCAAACTGTAATAAAGCCATAATTATTTACATCATAAGAAATATATAAAATTAGACTATTATTACCACTCGAAAAAATTAACCACCGATGATAACAGTTTACATTCTTAGTGGCAGATAATATATAGCAACGGCTCTTTCCTGCATATCTTCTTACCACATCAATCAATGATTGAAAAAAAACAAAGAATAAGAAGCAACATGAGTCAGAAATACAGTCGATTTGTGTACCACTACCATAATGCATAGAAGAAGACCAAAGCTCAAGTAGACTCATCACATTGTCCCTGAAAAGTCGAATGCTAGAGTAAAATAAAATCAGTTTTCTGGGTGTAAAAAGGGAATGAAACCCCTTCTTAAGTTGATGGCTTGCACATAACAGAGACTTCTTTATTCTGTTGTTGCTTCATCAAATTCAGTATGTATGCATGCAAATGTAAATGTATGCACTATGTATGTATGCAAAATATATGCATTTATCAGCAAATGTATGCACTTATAAATTCAGTATGTATGCATGCAAATGTAAATGTATGCACTATGTATGTATGCAAAATATATGCATTTATCAACAAATGTATGCACTTATACATACATATAAAATAAAAACCATCGGAAACAGTTTATCAAAAAAAGAAAATACTCTTAAGTAACTTCAATTATGGAGAGTAAATAGAAAGGTATGAAAATAGATCAAAGAGAAACAAAAACAAGCATGTTAGATAAGTTGAGACAATCGCAAATAAAAAATAACCAGAGACAATCACTTAACTAATCATGATCATAAGAACTAATAGATTTAGCTTATTACGCATTCAAAACCTGCACAAGAACAAAAGTTACAGATTATGTCTCACTGTTGGCTGTTGGTAGTCCCCACGTGACTGTCATTCTTCTTCTGAGAAGATCTCTGTAAAACTCAGTCAACACTCACCGATGATAACAGTTAACTGAAGGTAAACATGTTAAGTACAAATAGATGAAATGTTGTGATGAATGCAAAAAAGATTAAGCTCAAGAAAAATAAGCAATTACTCTTTCTTGCATATATTCTTACCACTTCAATCAATGTTTGCTTGAATTGAATGATAACACTAGGCAAATGCTTGATGTTCTTCTTCTCTATATCAGCTTTCATAGAGGTAATTTTCTTCCTTTCTCGTTGATATATATCTGAGAGCTGTTTCAGAGCAGCTTCATGCTAGAATAACAAAGTGAGAATGTTTTACTAACAGATACAAAAAATTAGTCTTCCAACAATACTTTGAAATAATATTCAGTCAGAAAGCATTGTAATACTATTTTTAAAACCAATATTAAAGATCAACAAACTGAAAGATTCAACATAATAAGCAAGACAAGTTGTATATGTTAGCTCAGTTTTGAGTCCACAGAAACTTTGTATTTTACGATGGATTAACTGAATTCATATTTATTATTGTCATTAAATGAACGTTGTAGCTTAACTAGACTTGGTGAGCAAACATAATATACCTGATCAAGATCCTTTGCCACAGCAGTGTTTCCCAAGACTGCAAGTTTCATCCTTAAATCTGATCAGATCAAAGAGGCGTGGTACATCCTTGGTCACCATAAAACTGAGGCCTGGATACAAGAAAATCGCAGTGTTATATGTGTTCCATAGGAAACAGGTATAATGCAAAGAAAACAGGTCTCAAAGGCAACACGATCAATTTTATCAATCTGGGGGAACATAAGAAATGCATTTATATCTGTGCATACTACTTAACAAATAGAGGAGGAGGTTTTTACATCAGTCGGCTGAAATCTGCATTGAGATTTTCAATAAAGCACTTCGTGAGCAGCATAAACCTCAGTATATCTACACTTGAGAACACAAACTAAGAAGATATGAAGAGTATATATAAATGCTCTTCCCGAGGAGAATCACTCCAAAAGAGTAGACATCAAAGATGAAAAGAGAAGAGAAAGATTTTGAGTATCTCTATTGGCATATGTCGAGATCAAAACCAAAAAGAAAGATAACTTGTTATCATCAAGAAGATACTCAGAAGCTCTGTTCAGGTTTTTGTTCTGCGTCGTTGTACACCACTCTGAAGTTTCATAACGACCCTGGAAGACACTTTTGGGCTTAAAAAAGGCAAAAATACAAGCACGAAATTGTATGTAAAAATACTTGAACCTGTTCCATTCACGAAATTGTTCTCTTATCAGCCGCAGAGGTGTCCAGCTTCTCACAAGTCGCGTTGGAACAAAAATACAACAGTTAGATCCGTGGTAAACATATTATAGTGTAAGTTATTTATGGGCGTCTACCAGGACTTCGCTTTGATGGGCGTCTATCGTTTGTATCTAAATTCCCAAAATTTTAAACTCAACTAGACCAAGAAGATATCAAAACATGTCTTAGAAACAACTATCGTCAAGACGCGTGGAAGTTATAAATCTAAGAAGCACCAAATACTTACAATAGCGACATATTTGCTTGTACTTAGAAAACAGAGATAAATACCCAGAAACTCTGCACAATCTGAAATTAACACAAACGTCTTTTAGCCTTTTCAGTTAATTTGGATTCAGTCTCCAAATTGGATTAAAAGAAATGTTAATCTTGTTTCAATGCAATAAACATATATATGATTTGATCTGAAGAGAACGTAGAAGAGAAGTGTTTACTACTTTTGCGATGAATCAGAGCCTTCTCGTCTGGGAAAATCATCTGTTGAAGAGCGTTCATGTTCGCCATAGGTTTTGAACTGTATACACGAATAAAGCTTGTCAATATCAAAAAGTTGTGAATCATCAAAGACCGACCGAGAATTGGCGGATTTGATTCGCGATTTATCAAAATCAAGCTGTGAGAAACCCTAAAATTGATTTCAGAAATCCAATTCGGAAATCCTAACAAAGACCGTTTCTTTCACAAAACCTAATATGATTCTCCAGAAAATTAAACACAGAATGATCTAATTAGAACCTAAATGAGAAGGAAGAAAGATAAAAATGGAGTAGTTTCTTGTGGGAGAGAACGAAGAAGAAGAAGAAGAGCGCTTTTGTGAAGATTGTTTAACGGTAACTTCTCAATGTTTGTTCTGGACTTTTTTTCTTATTTGTCCCTGGCGTTAAAAAAATTCTGCTGATATCTCCTCTCTTATTTTTTAATTTGTTTTATCATTTCTTTTAAATCAGAAATACGTTCAATTACAAAGAAACCAGTAAAGGTTAGCAAAATTACAGGAAAAACCAGCGTCCCTTTAAAAATCAAAATTAAATTGGCCTTAGTCTAACCCACTGAGCATCCGCATTGGTGATGTTTTGTGGGTGTCTTTAAATATAAAATTAATAAAATTTGAGGAATAGGAGGAAAGAGAGTATTTTTGAGTAAAAAAATGAGGTGTTTTTAAATATAAAATTAATAAAAATTGAGTAAAAAGAGGAGAGTGTTGTTATTATTGGAGAGAGGGTGTCTATAGAAAGACACTTTTGAGAGTGTCTTTAAAAATGATGGAATGTTTTTAAATAGAAAATTAATAAAAGTTGAGTAAAAAAAGGAGAAAGAATGTTTGTTTGAGTAAAATTGAGTAAAAAGAGAAAATTTAATATTTTTTAATTGGGAAGACACCCCCATTTATGTGCAATGGGGGTGCTCTAAAAAAAATTCACAAAAACAAGTTAAACCTAACCCACTAAGGCACTAACACCTTATTAAAGAAGAAATTGTTATTTTTCGGATCGGGAAAAATGTTATTTAAATCACAAACTTTTAAATTTAAGTTATTTCAAACATGATCTTTATATTAGGTCATTTTAAGCATCAATTTTCGTTGACTAGGTTTTTTAAGAATCAAGTTTCGTTGACCCAGCAAAACCGGACACGATGTTAAGTTTGCTCTCAGAGCCACTGACAGGCATTACTATGTCGTTAAAAACTCTCTGTTAGTGACAAAACGACGTCGTTTTCAGTCAATTTTTAATGTCATTTAAATCATAAACTTTCAAATTTAGGCCATTTAAAATATGAACTTTGTACTAGATCATTTAAATCATCAACTTTCGTTGGCTAGGTTTTTTAGGCATCAAGTTTCGTTACTTTGTCGTTAATGATTCTCTGTTAACCGAAACCCTAGGCATCAAGTTTTGTTTGGAGATTTTAATCTAATAGATCGCCTGAACCAACTACGCCTAGCGGAGGAACCAGAGCTTCTGGGCCGAAGAAGAGAAGTCGGAAACCTAAAAATAAAGATGATTTTCAGACGATGTCGTCACAGCAACAAAGCGGTGGTAAAATGAAGGAAAATGGGAAGAAAATACAGCAACAGCCCAGTGTCAACGAGAAGTACTCTCAGTGGAAAGGTCTCGTCCCCATTCTCTGCGACTGGCTCGCCAACCATAACCTCGTATGGCCTTCACTCTCTTGCAGGTTCCGATTTTTTTCTTTCTTTTGTTTTTTTCTAGGGATTCAGTTAAAATCGTACCTTCCGCTTAATTTGTGTTCTTGGGTTATCTTGGGTTTTGGTTAAGTTTATTTTTCTACATTAATAAATTAATTCAATTTTTTATATTACAGTTTTATTATTAACATATTTAAAACATATATCATGTCTAATAGCTTTTGGTTTCATCTTGTCGTTTTTTTTTCTGTCCTTTGTGTGAGATATGTGTGGACAAAATACTGGGAACCAAAGAACCAAATCGAATACAACCCGAAAAGGGGTTCTAACCCGACAAAAGTCTAAATAGGTCCTACACTCCTATATTCAAAAGATCAAACATGAACAAAACCAAAAACTGAATAGATATCCAAAATACTTGAAATACAATTACATACCCAAAAGTATTAATGATATTTAACCTTGATATAACAAAATTACTATACAATTATAAACCCAAAAATTTTAATTATTTTTATATCAAAATATCTAAAAACATAAAAAAAAAAAAAAGTAATCGTAAAAGACAAGAAAAAAAACATGTTTCTCTCGAGAAGCGATTGCAGAGGCGGACAGAGTAACCACTCATGCTTCTTTGAGATCTTCTATCTGATGGTTTCACCCCATTTTGCTAGGGTCAATGTCGGTTTTTGTCTGTTGGGAGATATCCCTGGCGGTTATGTTCCTTACCGAACACAACTACCCAAACCGCCATGGGAATTTCTCATCTATATAAACTCGTGTTCTGTTTCTAGGTTCTGTAATAATCAACAAATCACTGTGATAATAAGTGGCAAAATTCATAAACGAATGCAGGACATCACTCTTGGTGTCAATGATGCACCAATTGCATTACCAAAATCAGTTTGTGTCCAAGCAACACGAACAAATCGATTCTCCATTGTTGGTACTTTGGTGAATCCAAGGAAACAAAACATGAAGGCTCTGATCAATCATCTTCCTCGGATGTGGGGAATGGAGGATACTGTCGTTGGAAGGATTGTGGACGCATGGAAATTTCAGTTCGTGTTCCAATCTGAAGAATCCCTCAATCTGGTTCACGTTTAGTGAGTGGATGTTTGTTACTCATAAATGGATTCCGAATATGCCTGATTCTACAATGAAGATTATACCATTCTGGACACAGATTCATGGTACATTATACATTATCTCTTCTAGAAGCTGAAAGCAAAACTTTATTAGTAGCACTCTAATTGGTTTGGAGTAAAGGCTATAAAAAAGTTATTTTTGAAGGTGATTGTCAAATCTTTGTTAATTCCATTACAAGTGATCATGAGGAAATGTCAAATTTTAATATCTGTAAAGACATCAAAATATGGGCACATAAGTTTGAGGACATACGTTTCACACATGTAATCCGAAGCAACAATAAAGCAGCACATCTTCTCACTGGAAATAGACCTCCTAATCGTATTTTCTTTTCAAATTGTATGTATCTACCAGTTTGGTTAACAAACCGTTTATACCGTGACTTTATTTGATTAAATTAATAAAATTTATTTACCATAAAAAATAAAAAAAAAAAACTAAAAAATATAATATCTAAAAGTTCGTAAGTTCGTAGTTATATTTGTGAAAGTTTAACCAAATCTAACCAAATTTTTTAAAACCCATATAGATTGCCCACAACTTTTTGACTTAAAATCACTCATTATTTATAAGAGATGGTTTTAGTCATTGGCTTCTTTGGATGACGATGTGAGATTTTTTTTTTTGTTTCTTATGAGTGTTTATTTACCATCTCAAAATGTTGACGTGAATATATTATACAGTCAAACTAAAAATTTGACTTTTCTACATAGAAAATTATAGATATATTTAAATTTAATAATATTTAATTTTATAACTAACAAAATGTTTATATGTTAATAACGTGATATTAGTTTTTTTACATAAAATATATTTCATGCATAATTTTTCTTGTGACCATAAAATCTTTTTTCATACATAAAATTTTAACTATACATATTTTCCATATAAACTTTTATATTTAACATATGTATTTTATATTTCTTATACAAATTAAATAAAATACAAAAAACTAATCTCTATTAATCTCTAAATTATTGGTTAGGCGTTATGCCCACATCGACAGCGTGACTAGCATCTAACAATTTTTCAAACATAACTGAACTGAATTAACCGAAATATTCAATAACCGAAATATCTGAACCGAACTGAACCAATCGATTCACAATCGCAGGTCTAGTTGTACACCAAGACATTTGAATCATTTGATTACCAACAATGCGTTTAAGATATCATTTTTTTTTTGCGATTGTTGCATGACTTTTATCCCTTGTTTTATTGGCTTTCTTTCAAGTCTCGATAACGAGTTCTAGAGTTTTTAGCCTTCGAGGAACTTTCATAAGTTTTATCATAGAAGGATCAATGCTTAAAAAAAAAAAATCATGTAACAAAAATTCGTATATCATATTGCATAATAAAATTATATTATTCTAAGTAATTTTTGTAAACAAAATGAGAGGTTCGAATAATAATAATACATCACACATCTTCACATAACACAAATTTATTTGCTCCTGCCTTCATTTCTATAATAAAATCTTACTCCTTTAGCTTCTTCAATTTCTGATCTGTGTCCCTTACAGTACTTGACACAAAATTCAATAATCAAGCTCAATACCATTTGCTAAAAGATAGATTGGTTCAGATCAAATGGTAACATCCTCCCAAAAGGTCACTGGAAGCTCTGGAGACACAGGCATGGTCGCAACACACTGGAACTGTAACAAAAAACGGCAACATTTAAGTATCAAGAATGCTACTAAAATTCAAATTAGCAAAACATTACTTCAAGTAACTGTAAATGTTAATTATTACCTTATGGTGTTTGTATTTCTCTCTAATAGCTTGTAAAGCACCTCCTCTTCTGCTTAGATACAAGTCATGTATGATTCCAACACACACTTGTAAATCAGCTGCTTTGTACTTTGTGTATTCTTCTAACATTTGGTTCTGTTTTTACATCACAAGATTCTTATTAATGTCTCATTCAAACTCAAGAAAAGTGAGTATTATACAGACAAAAAGTGCTTACCCAAGGATGTTGTTTAGGACGAACGATGAACCTAGCGAGAAACACAGCAGAAGCAGCCAACATAGATGGCACAAACTTAACAGCTTTGTAATCTAAGATACTCAATTCGGCTAAATAGCAACAGAGAGGCTCAAGCTGCAAATGTGCCACTTTGAAATCTTCTTGAGCAACTCTAATGAACCTTCTGCACAAACCAAACAAAACACAATATAAGAACAATGAACCAATACGACCAAATCAGTATCTTCAGATTGTTTCACCACAAATCTAACTAACCTTAGGAAAGTATTAATCGTTGGTCTTCCCAATTCAAACTGAAGCGCAAGAAGTATATCTGCTTCCATCTTCACAACATCTTGCTTCGTAAATGTATTATCAGTAATGTAACAAAAGTCTTCAACTTTAGGAGGACTTATCTCTTCATACTTCCTATAAATATCAAACACATAAGTTTCAACAAAAGAGTAACCATATAGACTAATACAAGAGGTTTAAAAGATGCTTACGAAGCAATGAGCATTGCAGAAACTCCCACAAGTTGAAGTCTTTGCTTATTAACAGTCTTTAAAGACAAGAATCTATCAATGTGTGAGACAGTGAGATAAAGTGTTTCAGATCCAAGTTTGTATTCTTCAGCAACTTCAACTAACCAATCAACCAAAACACCTCTCATACTTGGTGTTACATCTTTCTGAACCTTTTCAATATAATCAGGTAAAGGTTTTTGCTTTGGCTTAACCTAAAAAAATTTCACCAAATTCCAATCAGATTTAAAATCCAAAATCCACAACTTCAAAATTGACAATTAAGAAATCAAATTTTTATTATTACCTCCATTTCACGAAGATACTCGTAGATATCTTCAACATAAGGTCCACACATCTGAGGATCATCAGATCGAGAATCAATATCAGAGCTTGATTCTAGGGTTTGAACCACCGGAGAAGACTTAATCAGATTCGCTCCAAGACTCTTTTCTGGCTTCTGGGTTTCTCTTTTCTGATTGAGATTAGTCAAGACACTGACATTAGAGACATTTCGAAGCTCACCAAGCACAACTCTCTTCTTGCTGACCCGATCTTCATCAATAGCCATTGCTTTTCGCTTCGATGCTGCTCTCGTAATCCTCACGCAGCCCTCCATCTCAGTCATGGTAATTGAAGAGGTTGAGGAAGAGATAGAGATAGGAGAGGAGGAAGAGAGATTGATTAGAGAGATTGAGATCGGATGGGAAGAAAAAGTGAGAGTGAGGAGGAGAAGAAAAAGGGGAGAACAAAAGCGCCATTTTCTGATTTGTGGCGCTCTGTGTGAGATTTTGGGAATTGGGATTTTGAGTTTTTTTGGGTCAACTGAAATTTTGGAGGTTCGAAAATCATCTGAAATTTGTTTGGCGGGCGATTTTGCTTTTCAGTTTTGTCCGAAATGTTTTTGACCGGTAAGATTTGCATTTCGCCGTGGTTCGATTGAAAATAAATTTCGCATTTTATATAATTTTCCGGGTTATTTTTTATTTTTATATTTTTTTTTGCAGCATTTTATCCGGTTATTATTTTCTACAAAATAGTATATTGTTCCTGATAGAAATATTTAGGATTCGTTTTTTTTTTTTTCAAATTAATATTTAGAATTGTTAAGTAAACGTTCTAATAATTTTCTTATAATATACTAAAAATAATATTGAACTATTTATTAGTTTTTTAAAAAAATCTTGTATGTTTCTTACACTAAACTATTTTTTTTTTCTTAGGTTATTTGGAATCAGAAGTAGGTACACGGAAGTGGAAACGTGTAGAAGCGTAGAAGCAAATTTTTTGAAAATATTAGGAAGTTGGTACGTGTTGGAAGCGTATATTAAAAACTAATGTTAATAACATAAATTCATATATATAATTAAACATCTAATACATTAAAAATTTGCTATGAATAACATAAATTCAGTGTCTTATTTTTATACAATTTAAGTAAAATCATTTTAATTCATAATCATCATATATTCATTATAATTTCATGTTTTCAAAATAAAAATTGTCCTCAATTTTTTTTGAAATAATCTTATTCAACTAATCAAATTAATCATTTTCAATATTTTGTATATGATTTAAATAATTATTTTAGTAAAATTCTTTATAGATAAAAGACGAAATGATATACATAATCACAAAATTACTATGTTAGTTTTCACTTTTTCAAATACAAAAATTATATAACATAATGGTTATTAAAATGGAAGCATATCCTTCCAATGCATTTTTAAAAGCGCAATGGAAAGGACATATTAAATTTCAAAACATTTAGTCCACCAAATAATCAATATATTTTATTCACCAAATATTTAAATTTCAACACAAAACATCATTCACCACCTCCTCCTCACAACCATCCTTACATATTTGAAATAGTTCTTAAGAAAAACCATAATCAATTCATTTAAAAAATATCAACGCAAGTGTAAAATGTAATTAAAACAATAAAAAGTGTAACTGTAAATTATACTAACTGAAAAAAAACCACGAAAATATTTGCTGTATTTTTGGCATTTAATTAGGGATGTTAAAAGGGGCTGAAGTTTCAGGGTTAGCCCTGACTCTTTTAATTTATGTAAGGTCTTTAGCCCTGACTTTCTATTGTTAATATTTTAGGACTCATTTAGGGTTGGGTTTAAAAGAAACAGGATTTAATAGGGTTGGCCCTGATTTTTGGTTTACCTTTATTTCACAAAATCTAGAATTTTTGATTTTTGGTAAAGCCAAATAATTTCGGAATTACGTTTTTCCGCTAAAACCGCAAAATCTCAGAATTACGTTTTCTCGCCAAAACCACAAAATTTTGAAATTACGTTTTTCCCGTCAAAACCACAAAATCTTGGAATTACGTTTTTCCCGCCAAAACCGCAAAATCTCGGAATTACGTTTTCCCGCCAAAATTTCAGAATTACGGTTTCCGCAAAATCTCGGAATTACGGTTTTCCCGCCAAAGTTGAAAAATCTCAGAATTTCGGTTTTCTCACCAAACCACAATATCTCGGAATTACGTTTTCCCGCCAAAACCTTAAAAATCTCAGAATTACGTTTTCCCGCTAAAACCGCAAAATCTCAAAATTTTGGGTTTTTGGTCAAAACCGCAAAATCTCAGAATTTTGGTTTTCCCGACAAAACCGCAAAATCTCCGAATTTTGGTTTTCCCGCCAAGACCGCAAAATCTTAGAATTACGTTTTCCTGCCAAAACCACAAAAATATCGGAATTATGTTTTCCCGCCAAAACCGTAAATCACGCTTTTAGTTCCAAAAAATATGACTTTTAACCAAAACCGTGAATCACGCTTTTAACAGAAAAATCATGAAATTATATTTTTTCTGTAAAAATCACAAAATCATCGAAACATAATTTTCCTTTGAAAACCCTTAATATGCATGTTTTAATTAATAAACATGAAAGAAATGAGTTTGTTTGATTTGAACAGGGTTTATATAGAAATTTTTATAGGGTTTAAGGTTTTATATATTATATAAAATTCATATAAGATTAGGACTTTAATAGGACCGAGTTTCAAAGGGTTTAAGCAGTGCTAGCTTTAAAACTCATTTTAACATCCCTAAATTTAATACAGTACATATACCGAACCAACCAATAAATGTCTAAAAACTCCCTTTGTTTTTCACTTGTAAACCAAAATAAAAAACACAAAAAAAAAAACTTGAGAATCCCTAAATTACACACCGAAAATGGCAAAAGCCGCCGAAACAATCAATACCACCACCGTCTCACCGCCGCAGCCTGAATCCGAAGACTCCACAACATTACCTCCAACAACAGATCCAACATCACAAAAAGAAGCCACAGATTTGAAGAAAGAAGCACCAGAAGCAGAGAAGAAACCAGGAGGCATCTCGCTTCGAATTTGGCCACCGACGGAGAAAATTCGCGACGCCGTCTTAAACCGTTTAATCGAAACACTATCAACCGAATCAATCCTCTCCAAGAGATACGGAAAACTTACATCTGAAGAAGCCGCAACCGCCGCGAAATCAATCGAGGAAGAAGCATACGGCGTCGCATCGAGTGCTGTACCGAGTGATGATGATGGTATTAAGATCTTGGAGATTTATTCTAAAGAGATTAGTAAACGTATGCTTGAATCTGTGAAGGCTAGATCTAATGTTACTGTTGGAAATCGAAATGAAAATGAATTGGTTGGAGAAGATAATGCTAAAACTGAGGATTCTAAAGATGATGTTGAAGATGAGAAAGTTGTTGAGGGTGGAAGAATTTGGGTTGCTCCTTTTCTTTAGGGTTTCGCATTTGCTAGATTTATGAAGATCTGTTATTGTAATGATGATGATGATTTGTGGATTTTGGTATTATGCTTATTTGAAGTTGTTTTACTGCTTCCTAATATGATTTGAGTGTCTTCTTCATGTCTTTGGTTTTATGGGATTTGACATTTTAATAATAATGGATTAGTTTTAATCAATCATTTGGAGCAATATGTTGAGTTTACTTTCTTGTTGCAATTTTTTTGCATTCCTTAGTTCTTTGTGCAACTTGCAATTAGGTTTATATATTGGATTATATTATGGCTAATTGATTTGTAAACTTAGCTATTAAATGTTTAGAGGTCTTTAGCTCTTTTGTACATAGAATAAGAAGATTCCATCTTTTATTTTGCTTGGTTTACCTTTGCGTCGATTCTTTGTATATGCTCAGGTGAATGTGTCGTGTTCATTGATCTCTGTATTTGTTTAATTTCTCGGGTTTTTGAAATAATTGTTTCTTTGTTCTTGTCTATAGTCTTCTCTGATTTGCCAATTGCGATATAAGTTTGAAGGTTGCGATTTCAGTTCAGAATCTTCAGGAACTTGGACATCAATTTGAGAATCCATATCTCTAACTCTTAAACCTAATGATTCTCATCGTGATTCAAGAACTTGCGCTAGATTCAATAATATAGTAGGCGACTTGATTTGATTAATTCAATATAAATTAAGAAAAAAGCTTGTTGATATTTCTATATGGTCAAACCACAATTTCATTAACTTACAAGGAAGGATATAATAATGCTAGATTTTTCCAAAGCAACAACCAACATATTGGTGAAGCAAGTGGTAAAGCCAAAGAAAGCAACACCGAAATAGAGATTTATGGAATAAGCTAACACATTACCTCACCCAAAAAATAACTTGTAATAGGACGTTCGAAGTATTATAAATTTGTGCAGAACAGATTAATTTTTCTACAAATGTTGTTGTTGACTCTAGTTTGTGGCATAGTAGACTCGGTCATCCTTCTGTATACACAAGTAATATTGTTACGGATGTACTTGGATTTAAACAAACGAATAAATTATCATTTCATTGTGGTATTTGTCCTCTTTCCAAACAAAAGAAATTGTCATTTATCTCCAAGAACAACATTTGTGAATCTGCTTTTGATCTCTTACATATTGATGTTTGGGGACCTTTCTCAATATCTACAACAGAGGGTTATAGATACTTTCAAACAAGTGTAGATGATCATACCCGAGTAACCTGGTTATATCTCATGAAGAATAAATATGAAGTTTTACAGGTTTTTCCAGAGTTCTTGAAGATGATTGAGACACCGTATAAAGCAAAAGTTAAAGGAGTTCGATCAGACAATGCATCTGAACTGAAATTTGTTGATTTGTTCAAGGCAAAAGGCATCGTTTCATATCACTCGTGTCAAGACACTCCAGAGCAGAACTCAGTAGTAAAATGCAACCATCAACACATTTTGAATGTTGCTAGATCACTCATGTTTCAAGCAAAGGTTCCACTAGAGTTCTGGGGTGATTGTGTTCTTACGGCTGTCTTTCTCATCAATCAACTGCCTACAACATTGTTCAAAGATAAGTCTCCTTTTGAACTTCTTACATCAAAAGGCCAGATTATACAGGTTTACGTGTCTTTGGGAGTTTATGTTACAGCTCTACATCATCCAAGAACCAGAACAAATTCCAACCAAGACCAAAACCTTGCATATTCCTTGGTTATCCAGTTGGTTATAAAGGATACAAGCTTTTGGATCTAGATACAAACAACATTCATATCTCAAGAAATGTGGTATTCCATGAAACCATTTTTCCATTTGATAAAGGTACTTCCGATTACTCTTTGCAAGATTGTTTTGGTGGTACTAATGATATTACAGAGAATGCTGATTCTTTTAGTAATATTCTTGTAGTTGTGAGTCAATCTTTACAACAAGATGAAACTCCTACAGTTGTGAATACTACTAACAATATTCCTGTAACTTCTGCCTCCAATTCAAATACTGATGGTAAAAGATCTTCTAAGACTCCAGCTTATTTGGAAGATTATTATTGTGACATGACAACATATGGAGTTGAACATCCTTTATAAAAATATATGAGTTATGAGAATCTCTCTACACCTTATAGAGTTACATTTGTTCTGTCACAAAATATGCAGAACCGAGTTCTTTTTCTCAGGAAAAGAAATCTTCTGATTGGTTACAAGCTATGAATGAAGAATTGCAGGCTTTAGAAGGAACATCAACATGGGAAATTTGTTCTCTGCGATCAGATAAGACTGCCATAGGATGTTGTTGGGTGTATAAAGTCAAACTTAATGCTGACGGAAGCTTAGAAAGATACAAAGCTCGTTTGGTTGCAAAAGGTTATACACATCAAGAGGGAATTGATTTTGTTGATACTTTCTCACCCGTAGCAAAGATGACTACAATAAAAACCTTATTGGCTGTAGCTGCTGCGAAGAAGTGGATCTTGCATCAACTGGACATTTCCAATGCTTCTCTCAATGGTGATCTCGAAGAGGAAATATATATGACATTTACTCCAGGTTATACACCAAAAGAAGGAGAAAATTTGCCACCAAATGCAGTTTGTAAGTTGCAGAAGTCTCTTTATGGTTTGAGATAAGCCTCTAGACAGTGGTTTCTGAAATTTAGTTCCACATTAATGTCTTTAGGTTTTAAAAAGTCTCATGCTGATCACACTCTCTTTGTGAGAAATGTGAATGGGAAATATCTTGCAGTACTTGTGTATGTTGATGATATAGTAATTGTAAGTAATGATGATGATGAGGTCTTACAGTTGAAAAAAGATCTAAAGAAATATTTTAAGCTTCAAGACTTGGGTTCGTTACAATACTTCCTGGGTTTGGAGATTGCTCGATCAAGCGCAGGTATTTCTATTTGTCAAAGAAAATATGCATTGGAACTACTTGAAGAAACTAGTTTGTTAGTTTGCAAACCATTGAGTATACCTATGGAGCCAAGTATTAAGTTGATTGTTGATGGAGATGAACCATTATTTGAAGATCCCTCACCGTATAGAAGATTGGTGGGAAAAATTATGTATCTGACTATTACTCGTCCAGACATCACCTATGCAGTTAATAAACTTTGCCAGTTTACCTCAGCACCAAAAGTATCTCATATGCAAGCAGCTATTAAGGTGATGCATTATGTTAAATGTACTGTTGGGAATGGCTTGTTTTATTCTGCAGACTCAGATTTATTACTCAAAGGATTCACGGATGCAGATTGGGGTTCATGTCCTGATACACATCGTTCAACATCGGGATACTGTATGTTTCTTGGCGAGTTAATAATTTTTTGGAAGTCTAAGAAGCAACAAACAGTATCTCACTCTTCTGCAGAATCAGAGAATCGAGCGATGCAGTTTGCTGTAAGATAGATAGCTTGACTTTTCAATCTACTCAAAGAATTCGATGTTCCTCAACACAAACCAATGGCTTTCTTTTGTGACTCGACTGCAGCAATCCATATTGCTAACAATCCTGTTTTTCATGAGAGAACAAAGCATGTAGAAATGGATTGTCACATAGTCAGAGATCGGATTTTGAGTGGCTTGATCAAGACTCTTCATGTCAAGACAGATCAACAACTTGCTGATGTGTTTACTAAGTCTTTGTTTCCAAATCAGTTCAATTCTCTTATTGGCAAGATGGCTTTGAAATCTATATATTTGCCATCTTGAGAGGGAGTATTAGAGTGTGGTTAAGTAAACTGGATTAAACCGGAATGTACTTAGACTATAAATGATATTTTGTATCACATTTAATTCATTAACGAGATTAATAAAGAGAACTTTTCTTCTTTACTCTTCTTCTTCACCTCTCGATTCTTTCTTCTTCATCTCTATAACATAATCGATTCTAACACGAAGAGGGAATCTTCTTTAGCCGTTTGGCTGCCACGACCAAAGAGGCATCAAAGCCTCATGAGCCATTATGGCCAAGCTACACTCATCTCCGGAAAACCTGAGAAATTCAAAATCCAAAATCCAAAGGCACATTAAAGTGTTTCGATAATCGAATATTCAGCTTTGTGCATAGCACACATCACATTAGCTCCATTGCTTTTGCTCTTAGCATATTATGTTGGCGGGCCCAGGGAAAAAAATTAGGAGGTGCAAAACGCTTTGAGGGAGGTTTGAACTAAAAGCATCTCCAGTAGTAGATACTCTTCAGAGCATCTCAAAAATATTTTATTATTAAAAATTTTAGTAAATAATTAAATTTTGAGTAATAATGAAATGAAACCAATCATAAATGCACATGTGTCTTGGAGTCTCTCATATTTTTTTAGAGTCTCTGTATGGAGAGAAAATTCTCCATATCTTCCTTCCTTTTTCTATTATTTATTATTATTTAATGTTGAGATACTGCCTTAGAAACTACTATTGGGCATGCCTTAAAAATCTCTCATTTTAAGGAGGTATGTTTCCTACCAAATCTGCCACTTAAATAATGATGTTTATTGTACCAAAACCATGTTTTTTTATACTTTTAGGCGGTGTTGTTGCACCGGGTCCCCATAATGTTGATCCGCCACCTTTGACAACTTATTCTCTACAACAAGTCCACTTAAAACAAAAAGACAAATTTGGGAGAAAAAAATATTCTTTAATTGGAGAAAACATAGAAAAACATGCTTAAAATAATATGATTAACTCGGAAATTCAAATGATTTCTTTCACTATGATAAGGAAGAGAAAATCACCTTGTAATTGTCACGAGACCCAGAATCTTACTAAAGTTTTATATCACCATTTTGTTCATGTCAATTTTGTATGTAACAGTTTTATAAATAAAATTATATAACGACAAAAATAAAAGCAAAACTAATATTTTTAAGCATCATTATTACTATATTTCTCCCACAAATGATCAATTAAAATATTTTGAAGTGAGAAATGCACTTCTTAATCCTTAATTTTTCTAAATCGAGTAAGAAATTCCTGGAAATTGGAATTTTCATCTTCCACTATTTCCACTTCTGAAGGTGAAGCTTCTCTTCTATCTTCAATCGGTGCATCAAGATCACACTCATCTTCCATTATCATGTTATGTAAAATTATACATGTGGTCATTATGTCATGAATCACATCTTTTCCAAAAATGAGTTGGTCCTTTCACAATTGCAAAACCTGATTGCAGAACTCCAAAAGCACGCTCCACATCTTTCTGGCATGCTTCTTGTTGCATAGAAAATATTTTTTTGTTGGCCCTATTGGCTCCTGAATTGTTTGCACTATGGTGGACCATTTTGGATATATGCCATCACCCAAAAGATATCCCATATTATATTATTTTCCTTGAATGACATAATAATCTGGAGGAGGAATGCATTGAGCAAGATTGGAGAAAACATGATGTTTTAAGTTTTTTTGTTTTTTTAATCTTTAGTTTAGTAGTAATTATGTATTTTAATTTTAATGTTGCTTATGTTATTATATTTTCTATTTTATTAATACTATTTCATATTTTTAATTAATAAAACTAATCTATTTTTAATTTTTTAAATTATAAAATTAATGTTGAATTTTTGAAGTATTAAACAAAAACGTTTATGTATAAAATAAAAATACATAGAAGTTTAGAGACTATTTTGTAAATACAAAAATGAGGTTTTGTGAATAGTATTGCCTCAAATTTGAAGCAATATTGTTCATATTTGAAGATTTGACTCAAAGAAGTAGTGGTCAATCTGAAGATGGTGTTTTCCAAGTTGCCTATCAATTCTACTAATGAAATTACAAGAGTAATATCACTCTTGAACATGCGTGGAGGGAGCTCCGACACGATCAGAAGTTGTGTAGCTCTACATCTCTGACAATTCTAAAGGTGGTGGAATCTCAAAGAGAACAAAGTTGAATGAAGAAGGTGTCTATTCTTCAAGCTCTAATCCGGAGAATCCTAATGGAGAGGAGAAAGCTACGAATCGTCTTCTTGGAGTGAAATCATCAAAGCAAAAAGGGAAGAAATTTGCTACTAAAACAACAACTGAAGAAAGAGAGGCTAATTCTCGATCAAGACTTGAGAACTTGTGGGTGTTAAAAGAGAAAGACATAGCCGAGCGAAATAAACTATCAAGGATGGAGGTTCTTAGAATTCTCCTTGGAAGAACAGATCAACTTTCTGAAAAAGAAGAAAATTTAAAGAACAAACTCATTGATGAGATGCTCTAATCTCTATGTTTTCTCTCTGTTTGTCTCTATGTTTTGGAGTCTTGCAAGCTCGATTTGCCATAATAAAAAATTCAGCTCTCTTTTGGAATAAGAAAAAATAGGAAAGATAATGAAAGCATGCATAATATTGCACAATATGATAGTAGAAGATGAACGAGACAAATACACTCAATATTATGTATCACACTTCCAACAAGTAGAATAAACTGAGAGCACACAAGGGGGATTCTACATACTCTACAACTATGTCTACTAATTTAGGTAACATTCTCGGCAATCAAATTCGAATTCGTGATAGAGGTATACACCAACAACTAAAGGCTGATTTGGTTGAGCAAATGTGGCAAAAGTTTGGCACATTATCAAGTGAAGAGTAAAACCTAATTAATGATATCATTATCATGATTTTATATGTTTTTAGCATTTTAAGTGTAACCTATTTTATTTTATGTTTAATTGTGTTATCTAAACTAATAAAGCTTCACTAGATTATTTATAAGTGATTGCATTATTAACTATTACTATTAATTTCTACTTTTATGAATACATATAATTTAATATATTTAGAATGTAATTTGATATGTTTAAAAATATTACTGAGATATCAAATTTAATATTAAACTTTTAGCATGTCTAAAAATAATACATCATTTGGTATGTAATAAGGCATAATTTGATATAAAATTTAATATATAATTTGATATGAAAGTTAATATAAAATTTGATATATAATTTGATATATGAATTTGATATGTATTAAAATATTAATGAGAGATCAATAGGATATCTCACTAATGGAGCTTAATATTAGTGTGAGTTTTTCCAAGTTAAAAAAATTCAAAAAATAATAATATTATAGAGTATCTAACCATTGTTATGCTCAAGGTCCTCCCCCAAACAGACAATTCTATATTTTTGGGGGTGAATAAAATCGATCTATAGACCATAATAATTGTTCTCTCATGATGAGTTGAAAACCCAACACCCTAGGTTCACCTAAAGACTAAAAAAAATTAAGCTTAGGAAATAATGGAGCAAACTTCAATAAAAGTTACTCCTCCAAAAATAGGTGTATGCCGTTTAGCATTGAGAGCACACGGTATTCTTTAGTAAAAGGCGAAAGAATAGTTCGCATTGTGCTCACCACACGGCTCCATGAGTTGTGAAGGGTTTGCACCAATGCATTTTATATGTGAATCTTCCGACGTCTATGTTCTGTTCTATTCGATGTGGGACACTTTACTGCTGTTGTTATTGGGCATTTTCGGGGCCTTTCCGTGGCTCATGTACGTGGCTTATACAACTCAATAATCAATCAAATTTATCAGTATTCAGTAATATGGTTTTGAAATATAATTTTAATTATTTCAAATTTTATCTAGAGGCCAGTAATATAATTAACTAAAAATAATCTAACTAGAGAGCACAAAGTATTTTTAGTGAAAGAGAGATCAGTTGACGCATCAGATTAATTTCCTTGAGTTATCAAAAAGTGGAGATGGAACACCAATTTTACTTTCTTTCTTTTTTAACCACATGATAAAGCCTAATCACACGTTACTAGGAATTATTGCTTTCGTCTTGAATTGAACAATTCTTGCTAAGAGACAATAACAATGGCAACGTGAGTATTTTCAAGCATCGTTAAGAGCAAGTGGCTTCCCCTCAAGAAGCTCCAAACTAGCACCGCCTCCAATAGAGATCTGACTCATCTTTTCAGTCGACAGCAGCCACAGAGTCACCTCCTCCAATGATTGTGCTTTGCAACAGCCTGATGGTCAAACACGCAACAGATCGGGTTAGTTAAGTTGGGTTTCTTTGATGAACAAACAAGTTGAAAACAGACTGAATTTGACAACAGGATGACTAAAACTTGGGTTTATGTGATTTGGATGATAAATGTATGTATGATGAATTTGCAGTGAACAAACATACTCAAGGTACATAGAGTTTGAACAAAAAGGGTAAACATAAGATGGTTTTATGTGAATTGAGACATAATGTTAACATTAGATGAATTTATAATAACAATGTTAGTTGCTTATACCTCAGTTCCAGCTGCAAACTTTTTGAATTCATGTGACCATTCCAGATTATGGTTTTGGTTGTGTCCAAAGCTTCGCTGAATGTCTTGATGGAGTCTGGACCAATATCTAGATACATCCAAAGGAACACCTTACCTCTGCAAAACATCTCTGATGAACAGTTTGCAAGACCGGTGGATTACACTTAAGACTGTCTTTAGTGCAATCCGCGGGTCTTGCAAAGAATTTACTGTTCATCGAATATGTTTTGCAGATGTTAAGAGTTATCTTCCAAAGGAAAGTTGAGATCAACCCTAACCAACACGCTCTTTCCCTTCAGATCCGCTTCCTTCAATGTTCCAACGCTTCTCTTCGTTGCCATAGTAGATTCTTCGAGAGATTCTAGAAAAAACACTGCAAAAAGCAAGATGCACCACACCGCCACATAAGGTTGACGAAGAAATAAGCAAATCGTGAAACAGATCTACAAAATCTGGCCAAAACCTAATCGAATCTGAAGAAAGTAATTAAAGAATATACTCACATGAGTTGGTTGCAAAGAAAGACAATCGAAGCTGATACTATAGAAGAGCTGGTAGATCTTTAGAGAAGCGAGAGACCAAGAATATGGTCTTGCCATTGGGTTAGGTGCCCATCCTCCATATGAGTTCTCCATTCATCGTCACAGAAGCCCGGGTATGGTTGGCCTCAGTGTTGTTCACTATTCCACCTGCACTTTCACAATGAAGCCATCATCCTCTTAAATTTCAAACCAACAGTCAGCTAAAGGTTCATTCTTAAATTTCACAATGAAGCCATCATTCTGAGCATGAAAGAAAGGATGAACAGGGCAGAAACCCAATAAACTTTGAGTTACTTTTACGCACCTATTATGGCCCCATAGTGCATATTGGCATATGGTTCCTCTCCGGTCAGAATCTCCCACAAAACGATACCAAAAGAGAAAACATCAACCTGCGGATAAAGAACAAGAATATCAAGGATTAACTCTATGGGATGTCTTATAGTTTGATTGTATTCTCAGTCAGTATATACTATGAGGCCAGGCAATAACATAAGATCATCACCTCGAGAAACTAAACACAAGATTCATCTTAATTTTTCTTAGAAGGGAAGATAGGTGACTCTTGCAGAAAATTCATGATACCAGTAGTCAAAGTAGATATTGGATATTCACTGAACATCTTAACATATGAATGTTTACCTTTTCTGAAACTTTATTGCTGCTCCCGTTTAAAAGCTCTGGTGCCATCCATGGTAAGGTTCCACGTACACCACCAGATACCAATGTATTTCTCTTGATTTTTGACAAACCAAAGTCACCAACCTGAAAAAGAACAGCATGTTGATCTTAAGGTGATTTGTTCTAACATCATATAAAACTAAACAATCAACAGAAGGTCTATGAATTGTGTAACCTTGCACATTGGGCGAGAAGGATCTTTCAAGTTCACATTAAAATTGTCACATTTCAAATCGAAGTGATAACTGTTTTTGGAGTGTAAATATTCCATTTCAAATGCTTGAGTCGAAGCATCCTGTCAATGTCGTACCCTGAAAGTTCCATTCTTTTTATAAGCTGAGAAACAATCTCCATTTTATCTCTTGATTGCAGGAGGGAGCTTAGGAGGTAGTTGCAAACTCTAGGCATCAGCTTGAAGTTGTTATCTAGAGTGTAGGAGAACACATCTATTGCTGCATCAAGTTGTTCTCTTTTGCAGAGTCCATGAATCAATTTGACACAGCTCGGAGGTGTGACGAGGATCTTCTTCTCCCTTAAAACCGAAAACACCATCAAGGCCTCGTGAAATCTCCCAGATTGGCATAACCCGATCAGCCATATAGTGTAAGGATCTAAACTTAACTCGTCTTTTATTGTATCCAATTCCATTACCCGTCTTAAAGCTCTCTCGGTATCCCCTTCCTTGAAACATTGTTCAATCTCATCGGCTGCTTCATCATCCAGACAAGATATCTTCTTCAGGTATTTCATCCACAGACTAAACGCCACCAAGATCTTTCTTTTTCGACATGACCATGTCATGAGGGATCTGTACACTGCAGGACTATGTCTAAAATCACCTTTTGCGTAAAAGAGTTTAAAAGCTTCTTCTTCTCTGCCGACTCTATAAAGTCCGTTGATGAGAGTGTTGTAAGTAACGCTGTCAGGGGATAAACCCTTTAGTTGAAGCACACTGAAAAGCTTGAGAGCACCATCAATGTTTCCCTCTTTGCAGAATCCGTTTAGCAGAACATTGTATGTAAACATGTCCGGTGAATTCCCGGTATCAGCAAGATGTGCAAGATCCTTGTATGCCTTAAGAATCGAACCAGACTCAACCATGGTGTCAAAACTCTGGTTTCCACTGTGCGAAAGCCGTAGAAACAAGGAAGCAGGTCTCCCAACCTCCATTTTATGCAACAATAACCTGGCTTCCTTGAGCTCACCGGACTTGCACAGTCCATCAATTAAAGCATTAAACGTAGCAACCGAAGGAGAACAACCTCTCTTCTCAATCTCCTTGAAAATTTCCTCAGCTTTCTTAACTAACCCATTTCTGCACATACTACAAATGAGAATTGTGTGTGTGTACGCATCAGGGAAGGACTCTGTTTCTGACATCTCGAGTTGGAGGGACCGGGCCTCTTCCAAAAGTCCCCTCTCACATAGAGCCTTTATAATAGCATTGTAGCAGTAGGTATCCGGGCGAATACCCTTACTCGCCATGCAGCTTAATAGTTTCAATGCATCATCAATCTTCCCGGCTTTAGATAACCCTTGAATCAATATCGTGTACAAAACAACATCAGGCTTAATATTCTTCTTCAGCATAACTGCATACAACTCAAATGCCTCAGCGTATCTCCTAGCTCTAAATAATCCATCGATTAAACTGCTATAACCTCGAAGACCAAGCACAAAAACGTCTATCTCAAAAAGCCGTAACAGCTCAAATGCTTCAGTCATCCGACCTAATTTACAAAACCCATCAAGCAAAGCATTGTGCGCGACCGAATCAGGAGAGTTACCACTCGCTTTCATCTCATAGAAAAGCTTCCGTGCATCATCAACACTTCCCCTCTGACACAACCCTGAAATAAGAATAGTATACGTAACTCTATTAGGCAAAATTCCTCTACCAGTCATATCGTCGAACATCTTCTGTGCATCACTCATTCTCCCTTTCTTATACAATCCATCCATCAAAATACCAAACGTATAACGATTAGGTGAACAATTACACTTAAGCATCTCATTATAAACAGCAAAAGCAAGCATAAAAAACATCTCTTTCCTCATCATCACTCGCAATATCACATTGTAAGTGAACACATCAGGTCTACAATCAAACTCCTTCATCTTCCCAAACGATTCTACAGCTTTCTCGGCCATATCCATCTTAGCATAAGCCGAGATCAAAACACAAAAACAATACGAATTAACAGAGACACCTCCAGATTTAAGCTCTTCCAATGTCTGCCAATACAGATCGCACCCATTCCCTTCAGAGAGCATATCGATGATTAAACTGAAAGAATCTCGACTCCTGAGACGCTCTCTTCTCGATGCCCATATGAAGAAACGGAATCCTAATCGGCGATTATTGATCTGATGATCTTTGATTACCGATGTGATGATTTTGTTCGATAGAAATGGAACAAGTGGCTCCAAAGCTGGCTCAATAGGTTTCTTCTTAGCTAAGATATTGATGACTTCGCCGTATATGTTGAATTCTGTGTTACCGGAAGAAGAGTAGGAACGATGCATCCATGACGGCTTTGAATAGAATTGAATGATTGATCGAAGGAACATCTTTCACTGAAGCAACGATGCGGCGAAAGAAAAATCTGAATCAAACAAACATTTGGTTACAGTGTTGTTGTAGAGAAGATGAATCAACAACGATTCTCTGAGAGACGAGCGAAATGACGCTTAGAACAAATTTACAAAACCCTATAATTATTTTAGTTAAGCCCATTGGGCTTTTAGCTCAGTGATGGATGACTTTTTTTTTTTTTTTCTGTCAAACCCCATAAAGTCGGTTTAGTGGCTCTCCTCTAAGGAAAGTCACGTGAGAACCGAGTTATTTAGATGGGAAAACATAAACAACATGCTCTTGGTTAACCGGATACTTGAACCAAATCAAAATTGAATTTATTTATTTTTGGTAAATAGATTATCAATCCAACCAAACACTCAAAAGAGAAATCACACTAAAATAAAGCTAATAAACAAATATGGATGGATTTAACTATCCCCAAGAATTTCTGGTTATACAGAAATGAAATGCAGAAAAAACAAAATCATTATCTTTGTTTTTCCTTTTATCAAAATTATTAATATACGCAATTTGTATAAGAAACAATTTTGTATTACTATAATTAAAATTTAAAAGTGAAGTTTTAAATAAATTTTAGAGTAATTAATTAAAATTATTTATTTTAAGAGATTTGAAATACTTTTTTATTTAAAAAATATTTTTATACTTATAAATATATGTTAGTGTAGGTAATAAATATATAAAGCATTAAAGAAGTTATTATAGTAAATTAAAAAATTAAAAAAATTTAACCAACCGCAACAGCCGGTACCCACAAACACTAGCTGGAAATAGACTCGGTTTGGAGTGATATATTGTGATTTCTATGATTGGTATCAACCGCCAGCAAACAATGACGGTGAACCAAGCCCTTAACAAATTTTGTTCTACAATTTCTTACTTTATTTTTTATGATTCATTTTTCCGTTCCTTCATTTATGTCCTTTTTTATTTGATTCTAAAATTTCTAAGAAATAATTCCTAATAAATCTTAGTTTTAATTTCTCTTGTAATGTTCTTTAAAAATACTTCTACTCTTAATTTATTCAATGGTTGAATTAAATATTTTTAAATACTAAAAAACTATTTTGTTTTTTTCTAAAACTCAACTAACAATAATTTTTATTTTAAGATTTTACTAAAAAAAGAATTTTGAACCACAAAATATTTTAAAATAAGTAATATTTCTGTAAATTTTATAGTAAAAATAAAAATATATACATATAAAAAAATTTGGGCCTCCTCTAATCTAATTTTTTAAAATATTTCAATATTTCATATATATATTAAAAAAAATCGAATCCTTTAATTATTAAGAGACAGGATTAAGCCCCAGGCCATCGCCCTTCTGCCTCCTTATCTAAGCCGGCCCTGCCCACGGCACAGAGGAAGCCAAGCATTTCTAGAATTGGTTTAGTGGTTAACTTAAAAGCTGCTTAGTAAAGAGCTGTGATGGTATTATTTCAAAGGAATCCAGTTTATGCATGTACTATGTCTATTGTTTATCACTAGTATTCTCTAAGTTGGAGTTAAAATTTGTTTTCTTTTCTTTACCTTGTGGAGAGAAAATTTACAAATTTTCAAACTTTCATATTCTTTATTTTCTTATTAAATTTAATTAAGAAAATAAGTGCTCTACTTTTCTTACTTTAACTGTAAAAATCATAAAGGAATAAAGCCATAAAGTCATAAACTGATTCTTGGATTGAATATGTTTTTTTCTCACCGACGCAGGAAGTTCTCTGTACACTTTACTCTGCTTTTCATGCTTCTGCGTCAGTGTCGGTATATTAGGGAAGAAAATGGGAAATCAAATTAAACGAAAAATATCAAACAAGGGGCAAACGTTTTTAGATTAAAAAATAATTTAGAGAAATTCACTAAAATAGCACTAATTTAGCATACATTTCATATAGGAAAAAAATAGCATTTTTATAAAAAGTAATAATTTTTTTTTTAAAGTATTTTAGGATTTAGGGTATAGTTTTTAGGGTGTATGAGGTATAGTTTAAGGTTTTCTAAACTCTAAATTATAAACCCTAAAAGTATGAAGTTATGAGATTTGTGCTATATAAGATAGTTATCCTTTAATAAAAATTAGCCATGGGCATACGGTTTAATCAGTTTAAAAGGGTCAGTTTATTCGGAATTTTGGGTTATTCAAAATTTGAGATTCTAACCGATTTAAACAGGAAAAAAATCGGTTTATTCAGTTTGGATATCATTTTATTCGGTTTGGTTATTGAATTTTAAATCAGAACCAAAAAAAAAAATCTAATTCGGTTTAAATTAACTGAATAAGACCAAAAAAAAAAATAATGGGCTTAAATATAATTACAACCCAATGAAAAGAAATAAAAGACCCATTTACAATTACATAGTCAATCTAATTAAACAATTTGACAAACCCAAATCCGTTAATTAGGGTTTTGGTTAGAAACATGAGGCGACGGCTGCTTGTTGACCTCGCCGGATCTCTGACGACCGCTGACTCGGCTTCTTGTTGACGGTGGCGACTTGTTGACCTCGTCGGATCTTTGACGACACAAATCCGCATACAAGGATCACCAGTTTGACATCATCTCCGGATCTCTAGGTTTCAAACTCTTTGGTATGTTCGGTGATGATAAAGTATGACGACGACTGACCGGCGGCGAGTCAAAAATTGAAGAAGTCGGCCGAAAAGCTGGTGAAGAGATGGTGGCCGATGAAGTAGTCTCATTCTTTGTCTTCTTCACCGATTTGAAGGTAATAGAGATAAAAGGAGTGGAAAAGAAGAAGAAGATGATGGAGGAGGAGCAAAGAAGAAGAAGAAGCAAAAAAGAAGAAGAAGGAATAGTTCTAGGTTTTCGTTTTTATATCTCTCCTTAAATCCGATTAAACCGATCGATTTATGACTCAATTGCAATCAGAATCTGAACCCGAATTTGTCAGTTCGGACTGACCCGATTCGATCTACCCAAACCGGATGCCCATGACTAATAAAATGTTATTTTGTCCTACGTGAAAATATGTGTTATTTGTGGCACAAAAACTTCAATTTGTGCTATTTATGAGAAATGCCCAATAACTTATTACCATTAATATTTTAAAATCTATACTATTAAAAGATAAACATTTTTTAGAAGTAACTTTTAAGTTCTGTAAATATTACATGTTATGTCATTGAAATAAAGAACAAAAAAAAATTTTCATTAATGGCAAAAATATCTTTGTATCTTAATCTAATATATGTATCCAAACACAATTAAAAGATTTTTAATATTAATTAATAAATAAAAGATTTTGTATAATCTTACCAAATCTTTTATAAAAAGATCTCTGTATAAATAAAATATTTTGCTAAAATATATTTAAAGAAATTGGAATCTTTTCTTAAATATTTAATATTAAAAATTTTATTCAAAAAATATTATATATAATAAAATACTGATAATAATAAAACGTTTCTTCATATGAAAAATACACTTTTTAATTTTTAATTTTTAATTAAATTTTTAAATTAAAGTTAATAGTTATTATTTTTAATTTTACATTACAAATACTATTTAATAATTAAAATATTAGAAATTTTGATGTTTCAAATAAAAATTGTTTTTAATTTAAGTGAAATGAAAAAAAAAACAATTTCGGATTGATATTAATTTATATTAGTTGAATTTAAAATTTAATAGCACCTATTAAGTTTGATACTTAAGACTAAAATTTTGTTTCTGTATTTATATTAATTTAAATTTAAATATAAGAAATTATCTTTAAAAGAATATTTCATATATTTGTTTTGCCAGATTTGATAACATAAAATTAGAATTAACTATTCATAAATTATTTATGTATTTATAAATATTACAAAATAATAAATTGTTTTTGAATAACTTGCAATGATTTTTTGTTCAAAAATATAAAGAAATATTATCAAATAAATTTTAATTAATAGGCATTAATTAATTTTCCAAAATTAATTATTTTTTTTTGAAAAAGCTAAGCTATCAAAATGAGAAAATCTTCATTTACACGAATATGTTAAACATTTTTTTTAACTCAAATATTTTATATTTTGGAAACAAACATTAATTAGTTTACAAAACCTCAATAATTTTATACTATTTCAAATATAATGCCAAGAAAGTTAATATATTTTCTAAATCTAATCTTAATTATATATTCTTATCCAAAGAAAAGTAGTAAACTAAATATTTTACATTTTAATTAGAATTGAATGATATAAAGTTTTAGAGCATCCTTTAATCATATCATAATTTTAAGAGAATGAGACGAGAGTAGCAATTAGTAATAGACCAAATTACATGACAGAAACGGGATGGAAGAATACGAGATATGGGAACATAGATTTCTAAAAAAAAAAAATCTTAGAACATGTGACAATTAACATAAATTAACACTTGTAATCATATATGTAAATGTTATAAAAAGAATGTGAATTTATCACAAAGACAAATATAAATAAAGACCAAACATTTATACACGTAAAAATATCGGGATACTAATAGAAAAGAAATAGAGGGAGAGGAATGATTTGATATAAGAAATGTCTTATGCTTGAGTTGTGTTTACAATCGAACGAAATCGTTTGTTTAAATAGAAGTAGAAAAGTAAATTATTATGCGTGCATATTAACGGTGGGTTCCACATAAAATAATATTATACGCACAATGCATAATAACATGTGTTCGCGTATAATTTTGACAATATGAGCAACACCCTTTTTTTTTTTACTTTCATAACACTCCCCCTAGAGACCATTACCACTATGTCTCCCGTGTAATATCTTATGTTGCCTAGTTAAAAACATTTCCAAGAAAACCCAATGGGAAAAAAAGAAAAATCACGTATAATAAGAAAAAAAGAGTACAACTGCGCAAGCTCCCCCTCGAATAATCACGTATCATCTTATAAATCTCATTGATGACGCATTCCAATATTATGGACATGTTTCTTGAACATTGTGGTAGGTAGTGACTTCGTAAAGAGGTCTGCAGCATTATCACATGATCGAACATAATTAACTTCAATTGCTTTAGCCTTTTCGAGTTCCTTAGTGTATGAAAAGAGCTTTGGAAGAATATGTTTGGTTCTATCACTTTTGATATATCCTTCCTTTGTTTGAGCGACACATGCAGCATTATCTTCATATAAGATTGTTGGCTCCATGTTAACGTGGATCCCACTACTTGATCGGATGTGTTGGTTTATCGACCGTAACCATACACATTCTCTATTTGCTTCATGGAGCGCGATGAGTTCATCATGATTTGAAGAAGTTGCTACGATTATCTGCTTCTGAGAACTCCAAGATATAGCAGTGTCTCCGATCATGAATATGTATCCTGTTTATGATCGGGCTTTGTGTGGATTTGATAAATATCATGCATCTGCAAAACCAAACATTGGACCATTTGATTTTTTAGAATAAAATAATCCTAAATCAATAGTTCCTTGAAAGTAGCGAAAGACATGTTTGATTCCATTCCAATGTCTTCGTGTGGGAGAAGAACTAAATTTGGCCAAAAGATTAACGGAAAATGAGATATCATGTGGAGTGTAATTTGTAAGATATATAAAAGCTCCGATTGCACTTAGATATGGTACTTCATGACCAAATATCTCTTCATTCTCCTCTGCTGGTCGAAAGAGATCATTTTCAACTTTACATTATCTAACGACCATTGGGGTACTGAGAAGAGTTGCTTTATCCATGTTAAAAAATTTTAACAACTTTTTGGTATATGTGGATTGATGGACAAATATACCCTTTTGGGAATGCTCAATTTGCAAACCAACACAATACTTTATATGTCCAAGATCTTTCATCTCAAATTCTCCTTTCAAGTATTTTGCGGCCTTTTGTATTTCTCCTTGAGATTCTATTATGTTTAGATCATCAACATACACCGCGATAATCATAAATTTGGATGTTGTTCGCTTGATGAAAACACATGGGCATAGAGACGATTGTACCACATACGTCCAGATTGCTTTAGCCCGTATAATGATCTTTGCAATTTAATTACACATAACTCTTTGGGTTTATATTTTAATGTTTCTGGCATCTTAAATCCATCAGGAATTCTCATATAGATATCGTTATTTAATGTTCCATATAAATATTCTGTAATAATATCCATGTAACGCATCTATAGATTTTCATTAACCGCTAGACTCATCAAGACTCTAAATGTAATTGCATCCATAATAGGAGAATATGTTTCCTCATAATCAATCTCTGGTCTTTGAGAAAATCCTTGAGCCACAATGCGAGCTTTATATCTCATAATCTTGTTTTTCTCATTTTGTTTTCAAACGAATACCCACTTGTATCCAACAGGTTTCACATCTTTGGGTGTGAGTGTAACAGAACCAAATACATTTCGTTTATTAAGTAAATCAAGTTCAACTTGTATTGCATCTTTCCATTTCATCCAGTCGTGTCTGTTTTGACATTCATATACAGACTTTGGTTCTGGATCATCGTATTCCTCATATATTTCCTTTGATACAATATATGAAAAAACATCATCTATTTCATTTCGTTTTCATATCTTTCGATTATGAATATAGTTGATGGAATTTTCATGATTCTCTTCAGATTGATGTTCTACATCATTATTGCCCTCATGATTTGTTTCTTCCGAAATACTTTCTACTATGTCGGATGTATTATGTTTTTCAGCTTCCTTTTTCTTTCTAGGATTTTTATCCTTAGAACCAACCGGTCTACCACGCTTTAAGCGTGTTCTAGACTCACGTATATCATCTGCACCTTTAATTTCTTTGGGAATTTCAATTCGTGCAGGAGCATTTGCAACTGCTATATGAGATTTAGTTACCGTCTTGGTATCTGCAAATGTATCAAGTAGCTGATTTGCTATACTCTGCAAATGCATAATTCGTCGAACTTCTAGTTCTGACTGTTTTGTAGGAAGATCAAGATATAACAGAGATGGTACACACTATTTGATTTCCTTCTCTACTTGTTTATTTTCTCCCCTACAACCGGGAATACTTTCTCGTCAAAATGACAATCAGCAAAACGTGCCGTAAAGACATCTACAGTCTATGGTTCTAGGTATCGTATAATTGATGAAGAATCATAACCAACATATATTCTTAACCTTCTTTTTGGTCCCATATTTGTACGTTGTGGTGGTGCTATAGGCACGTACACATCACAACCAAAAACTCTTAGATGAGAAATATTTGGTTCTCGACCAAATGCCAATTGTAATGGAGAATACTTATGATATGCACTTGGTCTTATCCGAATGAGTGTTTCAGCATGCAAAATAGCATGTCTAAATATAGAAGGTGGAAGTTTTGATCTCATGATCAATGGTCTTGCAATTAATTGCAGACGTTTAATTAATGATTCAGCCAAACCATTTTGTCTGTGGACATGGGCTATAGGATGCTCAACATCAATTCCCAATACCATACATTAATCGTTGAATGTTTGGGATGTAAATTCACCAGCATTGTCTAATCTAACTCTCTTAATAGGATAATCATAAAACTGAGCTTTTAGTTTTGATTATCTGAGTTAAGAATCTCGCAAATATCACATTTCGAGATGATAAGATACATACATGTGATCATCTACTAGATGCATTAATTAATACCATAAAATAGTAGAATGGTCCACATGGTGGATGTATTGGTCCACAAATATCACCTTGAATTCTTTCAAAGAATTATGGTGATTCTTTATCAATTTTGGTTGGTGATGGTCTTATGATTAATTTCCCAAGAGAACAAGTAGCACATGTCATTTTATTTCTATGATATATCTCATTTATTTTCAATGAATGACCATGTGTATTTTCTGTGATTTTTTACATCATTGTAGTGTCTGGATGACCAAGGCGATTATGCCATAATATAAAATCTTCTGGATTTCTTTTGATCACAAGATGTGATTCTATGACATCTATAAAAGTATGACACTCAGTGTGCAACTAAGGATGGAAAGAAGTATATATATATATATAACTTTTGATAAATCTGGGAAAAAGCATAGAATTTGGAGAATATAAGACATTATTTATGGAAAATTTTGTTCCAGTAAACAATATAAAGTTTGCCTTGCCACTTTCTTTGATTAAGTCCGTAGGACCTGATATTGTATTGACAATCATGTTTGTAGGTTTTAAATGAGAGAAGTATATCTTGTTTCTCAGAATAGTATGGGTTGTTCCACTGTCTGGTATACAAATTTTTCTTGTATTTATCTTGGGGATTTTTTCGCTTGTATCATTTTTCATTTCTGTAATCAACATAAATATTAGTAATGAGATTATAAATTTTATTCATAAATATGAAACATTCAGTAGTTATACAATATCTTATTTTGAAAACATAGTGCTTGAAAAATAACAGAAATTATTCATGGCATAACTGGAGACTTATTTAGTAGTCTCATTACAAGCATTTTACTTTTCAATAAAAGCAATCTTATCAAAATCATCTATAAAGTCAGAAGCGTCGAGGTGTGTCGTACCCTCAAAGTGTTCTGTGAGATTCACTTCTTTTCTTTTCCTTTTTAAGGATTCTTTGTATAATTTACAAAGATGTTCAGAGGTACGATAGACATGGGCCCAATGCCCTTTTGATCCACATCTATAACAGATGTTCTCGCGTTTTTGGCTGGTACTTCCATGGGATTCTTTCCCCTTTCAGACCTTGTTTAGGTCGAACCCAAGTATAAGGCCCCCTGCCTTGTTGGTTATTAGGATTACCACGTCCCCGATTAAATCGGCGACCACGACCATGACCACGACCTCTATAGATCTGATTTTCTCGCTCTAGAAATTTTACATATGTTGCATTCACTTCTGGAAATGTCTTAGCTCTAGTTGGTCGAGCATTATGATTCTTAATGAGGAGCTCATTATTGTTTTCCGTAAGCATGAGCATCACAATCAGCTCAGAAAATCTTTTGTATCCGCAATTTCTGTATTGCTCTTGCAACACATAGTGGTTTTTGTGGAAAATGAGGAAATTTTTATTAAACATTTATGCTTCAATAACTGGCTTTTCACAATATTCCAATTGAGCCACTACTCTCAGCAATGCGGAATTGTAAAGCTTAACCTTTTCAAAATCTCGGAATCTTAGATTATTCCATTCATCCATAGCATGTGGAAGCGTTATTACCTTTTGGTTATCAAACTTTTCTTTTAGTGCTTTCCACAAATTCGCAGGATCTTTTACATGCGTATAATCATGCGTTAGATTTTCATCAAGATATTTTCGGAGAAAGATTATTGATTTCACCTTTTCATGAGGGGATGAAGCATTTTTTTCTTTTATTGTTTCAGATATTTTTTCTATTTTCAGGTAAAGCTCCGCATTAGTTGTCCATGCGATATAATTTGCTACAGTTATTTGTAAAACCGGAAACTTGAGTTTCTCATATGATTTTTCTAAAAACAAAGTGAAACAAATATTTTATTAATAAGATGATATTATATATTTAAAATGAACTAATAATATTAATAATGCAAGCGATTATAAAAAATATAAATGCGTAAAACAGTAAACCAATGTTTATGGAGAACTCTGCATGGGTAAATTCTCCAACAAAGAGACCATAAATACAAGCAAGAATTATAAATAAATAAAGAACTAAAAGCAAGCGAAACATTCTTCAAGATGAAAACTAAATCAATTTTTCGGAGAGAGATTTGAAGAGAGATGAAATATTTGGATGAAATGAATGAGTAAAAATGAGTGTATTTATAGATTAAAATTACTGTTCATAGCCGTTTGATAAGTAGATAAATTTTGGAAAATTTTCGTTGTGACTGTTGGTGGTAAATATTAAAACAAAAATTATTCTTAAAAACTTTAATGATCAACCAGTTAAACTACCAATTTTTAGATAAAATTTATATACTGGTGGCTGAGCCTCCATTATATAATAACATAAAATTTTTAATAGTAATAATATATGGTGACAGAGTCAGCCATATCAGAACAATAAATAAAATATTTGGCGGCTCAGCCGTCCAGTGAATATATAGTTATGGTGCATTAAGCAACCATGAAATAAGAACATTAAATTAATACTGAGGTGAAAACCGCCTACAGTAAAAGTAAATGAATAGTGGTGCATTAAACAACTACCAAAAAAAATATACCTTTATGGAGGCGACATACCGTCCACCGTAGAAAATTATACGGTATAATTTATGTTAAAAATATTTAGTATAATCATAGAGTGATTGTGCTGATAACGTGTTATAAAAAGAATATGAATTTATCACCAAGACAAATATAAATAAAGACCAAAAATTTATACCCGTGAAAATATCGGGATACCAATAGAAAAGAAATAAAGAGAGAGAAATGCTTTGTTAAAAGAAATATCTTATGCTTGAGTTGTGTTTACAATCGAAAGAAATCATTTGTTAATATAAAAGTAGAAAAATAAATTATTATGTGTGCATAGTGACGATGGGTTCCACATAAAATAATATTATTCGTACAATGCATTTTTGACAATATGAGCAACACCCATTTTTTACTTTCGTAACAGTAAGATATTTTTCAATTTATCTAGCATAAAAATGTTCAAAAAAGGACATTAAAGTATGTTCCATAATAGTTAAAATTTAAAAACAAAGAAACATAATCCAATATAGATGAACAAAATATAAAATAATAAGAATAAAAAATTCAATTTATTTTGTAATATTTTTATAGATATACTATGAATTATATTTGTGTTTGTCTAAACGAGACTTCAGAAATTTATGTTCTCATCCCGTCCTGTTTCTAATCGGGAATACAAAATTTTTCTCATATCAGGAATATATTTCTTTATACAATGGGAATTTAAAAACGAGTATATGACATAATGGGACAGAACGAAACGGAATGGAAATTACGTCCACCCATAAAAATTTGTATTTGTTCAAACGGATAATAGTTTTTAATAGTTTTATATTGAGTTTAATAGTTTACAAGTTTAATAGAAATCTAACCGACTATTTACCCGGTTCAGTTTGATCTTGGTTTTACTACTGGGTTGTTTCAAATTTCAAAATACTGGTGAAACCATTATTATTTCAAATATTTAAATATTAATAAACCAGATTAAGATAAAATTAAAAAATCAAAATAAATACCCAACTGGTATGAGTTCCATAAATTTATTATGTTTAAAAAAGTTCATCAAGTAAATTTGTTTATAAACATAATCGTAGGTGCATATCCAAATCTTGTAGTAAATAAAAAAAGACTCTCTAAAATAACAAGACAAACTACCAAAAAGCTCAAAAAAGAATGGTTAAAATTAATTAATTGATTAGTCTGATTGAAACACGAATTACGGTTACAAAAAAGTACAGTTGTAATTAATCTTGATACACATGTCTTTGGTCGCTCTCGATAGTTTCTCTCTAATCAAAGTTTTCTTGTTTTCTTATTTAAAGTAAAGAAACGCGAGTTCCTTACTTTCTTGGGTACATCTGGGAAACTTCCTACATATGTGACCATGTCTCTAATTACTAGTTTACTAACTTACTATAAACTTTCTCGTTACATTATCTAATGGAAAGTGAACAACGTATGAGAAAAAAGAGCACAACCCAACCACCTTCCACGGTCAGACCGTATCGACTTTGTGACCCTAGAGACTTTCCGATTCGCTTTCGGTCCGATTTTTTAAAAACTTTGCAACAAACATTGATTTAAAGTGAAAGAAAGTTAAAAAGTTAAATCAGATTTCTCTTATTCTACTCTTTTCAACTCAACTGTAATATTACTTGATATGTCTTTTATATTATTAATTAGTAACCGAAATATCATTTTGGCTTTTTATTTTTTAGTAAACATTTTCTTCTACTTTTTGTCGTTGCTTTTTGTATGTGACCTTTTACGGGATATATAAACTATAATCCTTTGTAAAAAAAAAAAAAAAAAAAAAAAAAAACCCTTTACATGTATAGTAAACGACTTGTGCAAACAAATTAACGACCAGTAAACTATGCCCTCATTATTGAATTACATGTCATTGAATCAATCGTTATACACTTAGATACACAATCGTTATATATATGTTTATGCTAAGGAAAAGAAAAAAAAAAGAAAGAAAAAAATCGTATGAAAATTTTCAAAAATAAAAGAAAAAAAAATCAATATCAATGTTCATTAGTGTCCACGACCTCTCTTGCTCGGTCCAGATGCTAATCTAAAAGCCAAGCTCCTCATCAAAGGATGGTTGCTCGAACTATTCGCCGTACCCGAGAAAAACCCAAAACCACCACTTTCCACGGCGGCGGTCGTTTGATCACATCCATTGGTCTGCTCTGTTCGTAGGGCTCTACCATGAACTCCCCCAATAATTGAAAACATCTCCACCAATAAGATGATGAACAACACGATCATAATCTTCTTCTCCATAGATCTTTGACTTCACTTCAATATATTAACTTCTTTGAGTTTTCTCTCTATGAATGTTAGCTTTGTAAAAGGAGTTGTTGAGTTATGAGATGAAAAGCTTGTGTGTGTATATATAGTTGTGTGTGGGTGCGTGTGTAACCAAAGAGCATTTATTGACCAAGATTTAATGTTAGACTATTTGATTTGGACTTCGCGTTTTCTTTATATTAGTATATAGTTTAATTATATGTTATAGCCTTTTGAATAGGTTTTTCATCTTCTTAAAAATGTGTATTCATATTAGTGGCGAAGATTTGAATCAGTTTTTTTTTTTCCAACCTACTTGTTTTGGACGAGTAGCGAAAGGTATTGTTATTAGACTCTGACTTTGAAAAAAAAAATTATAGGAATTGTATATAATTACAAACGTTGTAAAAAGGGGAATTTTATTTATTTGTAGTTGTGTCCAATGTGAAGAGACAAATGGGTTAGTTTGTTGTTGAACGAATGAGGTAACTACAAAGAAGCGTTGAAGAAAAAGTCTTAGGAGTGTGTTGTTTGAGTTGTCAACTTTTGACTTTTGTCCGACTTCGGTTTTGTTTGGTTACTTATATTATGATTTACAGCGAAGTCGCGTTCGTCGGGAGGGTTAAAATCGTAATTTAGTAGCGAATCCGCCGGTTTTGCTACCGAGTGATGACGTGGCACCGTCTAACCGAGTGTGTCACTCGTTAACGTGTTTTCCTTTTTTTTTTTTTTTTTTTTTTCTCTTCTCTATATTGAAATTTGACAATTATGTATTTTTTCCCTGATAATTTTTTTGTCATAGAATAGAATTTTATTTCTTAGTAACGTCCGCCTCATGTCATTTTTTATTTTCCTGATAATTTTCTATTTCAGAAACTAAATATATTGTATGACAAAAATGAAAAGTTAACTATGAGTAATGCACTAAAGTTATAGCTAATATTAACCATCCCTATTTATTATTTTAAAATTTTCATTATTTAAGAGCATTGACGAGTCGTTCTCATGCAATCTTAATATGTAATGTTTAATATATATTCTTTTTAAGAATTTTCAACTATACTCTTAAAGAAAAACAAACCAATATCAAACCATCGATGATGTCACTAAAAGAGCAAGAGAATAAATCTTACATATAAAAGAAAAGTCTTATATATGTATCTTTTTCTTTTTTTTTGTTCTCTTTGTCAAAATCTTACGTGTCTTAGACTATTTATAATGGGATTCTTGAATAAAATATCCAATAGTTGAATGAGTGTAATATTTTTGTTGAGTTAGAATGTTTAAATGATTATGAATTTTTGGTGTTGAATTAAATTTAATCGGTTGAAAAATAAGAAGGAATGGGAGTTGGAGCCACATGAACCAATCAGGGAGAGGAGTGTGCAAAAGAAATATGCCCAACGCTGCGATGAGAGAAATGGATACTAGGCACGTGTTTTTTTTTTCCAGCTTTTTATCTCATCATAAATATTTGAAATTAATTATTTCGTAATTTACTAAAAAAATTATACAAAAACTCATTATTTTTTGTACTTTGTAAATAGATATTTGTTTTATTTCTGTTATCTTTCCATAAACTTAAACTCTTTCTTTTAAAATTTTAAACATGGATCACAATAATAACCCTTTCAACATCCAAAATTCTACTAATTGTATTTTTCACTTCCATAACTCCAATAATTATCAATTTAAAAATTAGTCTTCTAACCAACTATGTCCTCAAAATATATCAAATTATGGATTTGCACTAAATTATCATCCATATTATTGATCGATGATACAATGATGATACAATATTCAAATTAAGCAACATAATTTTTAACACAAATGAATTTAATTTCAATATTGTTAATTTTTATTAATAAATCTTAAAAATAGAAAACATAAAAAGTAAGAATATGAAATAAAAATGGTGGGGTAGAATGTTGAATTTATTAAATAAAACTATTATAGAAGGTAAAAATTGAATAGATGTTGAATAATTATGAAAAGAAAGAAAAGATAATGTAAAGTATTAAAAATATAAAAACGAAACCATTGTCAATACTTAATAGAGATGATTTTGTTTAATACTACGTAGGTTGCATGGAATCAGAAACGGATACACGGAAGGAGAAGCGTTTGGAAGCGTAGAAGCAATTTTTTTGAAAAAATTAGGAAGCGGATACGTGTTGGAAGCATATATATACATACATATATATATATACTTAAACATTATACAATATTAAAAATTATTATTAATAACATAAATTCAATACATTTATATGATATATAATTAAACATCTAATATATTAAAGACTTGCTATGAATAACATAAATTCAGTGCTTCATTTTTACATAATTCAACTAAAATCATTTTAATTTGAAATCATCATATTTGTTACAATTCTATGTTTTCAAAAGAAAAAGCGTCATAGTCAAAATTTTTGAAACAATCTTATCAACTAATCAAATTAATCACTTTCAACATTTCATATATGATTCAAATAATCTTTTAAGTAAATTTTTTTATAGATGAAAGATGAAATTATATGCACAATCACAAAATTACTATATTAGTTCTTGATTTTTTTCAAATATAAAAATATAAAAATAATAGTTACTAAAGATGAAGCGGGAGCTTCCAAAACGGAAGCATAAGCTTCCAAAACGGAAGCATAAGCTTCCAACGCGTTTTTATAAAGGTATTTTTGAAAGCATCATTGAAGCGAGATTCTGAAAGCTTCCGATTCCAAAATAAGAAGCAGACGTTGAACTAAACTCCTATGCTACCTACGTTTAATAAAACAATAACATGAGTGTTGCGTTGTAAGGGACATTTAAGTTTAAGTGTTTAACAAAACAAAATATCTCTGGCGCATCAACTAATATATATAAACAGGCCATGTCAATAATATTGGTGATGTTGGGAAACCTCAAGCCCTTTATATTCCATAAGACAAACGTTATCCATCAAGTGTGTTTACAATTGGCCCATAACACTTCAAACCCCAAAAGTAATAATCGAATTGGTAAGAACACATACAGTAAAATCTCTATAAATTAATAATGTTGGTAGTATAATATTTTATTAATTTATAATGATATTAATTTATAGTATAAAATAATATTTATTAATTTATAGAGAGTTTGGTTAAAAATTAAAAATATATAAATTAACAAAATTTGATCTAAATAAAATTAATGTTTTGGATATTATAAATTTTAATAATTTTATATTTGAAAGTTTAAATTTAAAAGAAAAATCAAATTATTTTGATAATAAATAACAAAGACTATAGATGAATTCACTTATATAACGATTAACATAAATTCAAATTTATGATTAGTGAGTTTAATTATTTTATTTAAACAACTTATACGACTATTGAAATAAAAATTATGCATACTTAGAATTAAAAAAATTATATAAAATTTTGCTTATTTTTATGACAAATTTATAGACGATATAACAATAAAAAATTTAAAACACAACAAAATATTTTCTTATATAAGAAAAGTTAGTAATGAGTTCTAACAGAAATTCATTAAAAATACTAAAATTATATTATCTCCATATATATATATATATATGTGTGAAAGTTACATAATTATTAATTTATGTTATTAATGAGACCATATATTTACATAGAGATTCTAAAAAAAAATTATCTTATTATCTTATCGAATTTTGTTCATTTTTACACCGGACCGACTTGGGATCAGCAAATTTTATTATTTTATAGTGTTTATTAATTTATCGAGTATTAATTTATAGAGGTTTTACTGTATATTCAGAACAAAAATGATGATTCATTACCCGCTTGTCTCAAGAGTCATTCATCACATAGTAACATAAAGAGTTTTGAATCAAAGGGTATATAATAGAGACAGTCACAAGATAAGCTTAACCATCCATAAGCAATTATGTTTAGATGTTTGTAAGTGAAAACAATGTCAATTGCATTCCGCAAAAAAACAAAACACAAAGCAAATATAACATGATTCATGAGTCATTTATCAAACAGTAACAGCAACAACATAATAATAGATCATGTTCTCTATAATACAAAAATAAACCGTGAGACATTGCATCAAAGATTATTCAAATCTTTCCTTCTATCTACTATACTATTAAAAAAAAATCACTTTAAGAAAATATTGCCAAACACTCCAAATAAGTAAATTTAAAAAATTTAAGATTAAACCTGTTTCCAAACATTTATACTTATAACTTACTTTCAGCTATGAATCCAAACATTATTAAATAATAAATAATTTTTCACAATCCTTACAATTAAACATAATCATTTTCTTATCTAATATTCCGATTTTAATAGTATGAATTATGATTCTTCTATTATTTTTGTTTGATCTTATTTTTAAATTATTATACAATTAATAAAAGTTTAGATTTTTTTTGCATGTGTTGTGATTCAAATTTTTATAAACGGACATATATTAGAAAAAAGGATGGTAGAACTTCATTTTCTCTTTTGGGTTTCCAATGTTGGCAACAACTACACATTCAGTATCTCCTGGTTTAAAATTTTCTGGAGCTGGGATGTTTTCTAGGTCAATATTGGTTTCTATGAAACGGGAGACTGTGATAGTTTGGCCTGTAGTACGGTAAAGAAAAAAATGTTGGAATGGTAAGGAAACTGTAGACCTCAGTGGCTTCATTCATGGCATCCACAGCTCTTCTTTCAGCAAGGTTCATGCCATTTTGGTCGAAAACAACACTAATACTTTATATTTTAATGAAGTAAAAATTACATATAATTATATATATAATTAAAAGAAAAATTAATATAAAATTTAAATATACAAAATCTAAAATTTTATAAATTGAATGGAAAACTAAACACAAAATAATAAACTGTAAAATATAAAAATTTATTACAATGATTAGAAAAATGGATATATAGCTCAACTAACCAATAACACGAATATTTTATAATTTAATGAAGTAAACATTACATGTATATATATAATTAAAAGAAAAATAATTATAAAATCTAAACCAACAAAATCTAAAAAATTTTAAATTATCTGAAAAATTGAACACAAAACAATAAAATGTAAAATATAAAGATTTTTTACAATGATTAGGAAACTATTGACTCGCGGTGTATCGCGGATTTGACTCTAGTATATATATTTTCGATCGGCACGAGCTTCTAAGTTTGCATCTTTGTGGTTTACACTTCAACACAGTTCAAAGAATCTTTGTTTACTTCCTGCTAAAGAAATTTCTCCCATCAAAATTTTCATCGGTGTTAGCTAGTCGCATTCTTGGACCTTCGAGCCAAGTGTGAGTTAAACAATCAAGGAAAAAAACATTAGAGCGAGGAGCATTTTTTTTGAGTCCACTAATGTCATAAAGATTAGGACCAGCAAAGACGAGATTTGACCATTCTACGAGAATTAGGATTGAACCAACAGATTGGGCGGACACATTGGCAAAAATCCCCACGAAATGATCAACCAAAATTTAGGGAGTAAACATTGGGCCTTTTATTAGTAGGTCTTTGAAACTTGGCATTTTTGGTGGTTTCAATCGATTGATAGTATAAAGGGTGAAATGTCGAACATAATCTAGAGCATGTCTGTAGCACTTAACATGTGGATTAAGCTAGCAAGTCAAACAATATATTTTAGGAGTTTTTCTTACTAACAACCTAAAATACATAAAATTAAACCAGAGATGCAGAGTTTGTCACACTCTAACAAATCATGGACTAAAGATGCAAAAACTAAGACTAGTTGCAAAATCTTAAGTGACTCGAGTAGGGCACTCGAGTGGACTACGCTGAGAGGTATAAGAACTCTAATGAAAGCGGTAAACAAGAGACCTAAAAATGATAACTAGTTCAAATAAAAGACAAATGGATCTTGGAGATAAACTCATAGGATCATCTGCACTCTCACGCCATGGGTGCTAATTTACTAAACTCAGGGTCAATCCCTTGACGACGGATCTCACTTCCAATCCAACCCACTGTCGTGGTGAAGGGTCTCAACAAGTGACTAAAGATCGATCTGTCAAAGCCAAGAAAGACTCATAACAAGTGAGTAGTTGGGTCGTGACGTAAATCAACATCTGATGCACCAACTCTCACGCTATTGTGTCTTAATCCCTGGAAAAACTAGATCTGATGGTTCAAGGCACTTTTGTTGCTCATGAATTCATCTAAAATCATGATCCTCTTGAGCAGAGAGGTACAAACATTAAAAAAGAGAACCCAAGAGGGATTTTAAAATCGAATCGGCATAAATCAGCAAAAACTCATGGCGATCGAGTGAAACTACCTAATCCATCCCCGAAAACCCCTAAAACGACTACTCACTCATCGAGATCATCATCAAAGCCAAAAGCCCAGAAAAGCTAAGACTTGTCATAGATGAAGGATGATCTGATGAGAAAGAAATTTCGAAAAAGGAACAGTAAATCAAAACTCGATCTTATTAAAATTACTAAAAGTTGCAAAATTCCGAATCGAAATCTAAAGATAAACTAGAGAGAGAAAACTAAGAGAGATGAAAACTAATTATTCTAAGGCGGCGCAAAATTCTCTTTGTGTCAGCGCTCCCTCGCGAGTTATGATTATTCTCGGTATTTATACATAAGAATTAGGGATAATGAGAATTCACCATAAATTGTAGAATCTTCTAGAGGCGGTGCTCACCACTCGACCTTGACGTTGAGTGGTCTGGTCGAGTAGCCTCCTTGAGTCTTCATCCGAGTAGCCTCCTCGAGCAACTTGAGCTTCCTTTGCAATCTTCAACTCTATGGCTCCACGTCACTCGAGTCATGAATCCTTGCAGAAATCCCTACGTATCTTCATGGCTGAGTGCTTACTCGAGTGATGACTCCTTGCAGCTCCAAGTACCTGAAATGACCACTTGTATGCAAAATGCATGCAAACTAATGCAAAGAGACTAAATATCCTAAATGTCAAATAAATGCAATAAATGATAAGAGTAATGCCTAAAACCTATGCTAAGTTGCAATAAAACAATAGTAAAGACATGCCAAAATACAATGCTATCAAACTCCCCCAAACTTATCCTTTGCTTGCCCTGAAGCAAAATAGAAAGAATAAGATGAAAGGAGTAAGGTTGAAAGTGGGAACTCGGAACCTAGCAAACTAAGCAAACCTCTGAAGTCAACACCACAGTTAATAGTTCTAGCATGCAAATCATAACAGTTTTACTTAAAAGCTTTAGCCATACTCATCACATAGAATTCAACAATAAGACTCAGCCAAAACAAGCATTCAAAGTAAACTATCCCTTTAACATTTATTAAGCACGAACAGGTGGATCATGATATGCAATAACTAAAACTCATTTGGTTGAGGGACAAGTTTTAAGTGATTAAATGATCTCTTCTTCCTCTGGTTTAAGCGCAAGTATCAGGATCTCTCAAAGAAGTGATTGAGCTTTAGCAGAAGGCTAAAGGTAGGATAGCCAACTGATGCATACAAGGATAGAATCTCATCTACCCATAAGACAACTATGACCTTCAACCCCCAGCCTCACATAAACTCTCAAAACTACTCAATCTTTTTCTTTTCCCTTGGTCCTTTTGGTTCTAAGAAGTGAAAAATTCTTTACAAAGGCAGAATCTAGCGGATCTGGGTTTTAAACTTTCTTAAACTTTGATTTAAGGCTTGGACTCGAGTGGTTCACTCGAGCAGTTCACTCGAGTGCTCTACTTGGACTCGATTTCTTTTCTTGTTAACTACACTGAGCTTAACTTTTCATTTTATCTTCATACTTCCAGTTCCTTTACTAGACCCAACAATCTTATACATATTCCCAACTCCTTAGAAACTTTTTCATATATTTTTTTTCTTTTCACTCTTTCTTTTATGCTCACACTCTCACCAACCCAGGACAATGATTCCCTATAACTATACTAACTCAAAAATCATGAGCTAGACTCTACATGGGATGCTATCCTTGTCGGCACAAACCTAACACTTCCTACCAAGCTCAATCAGAATGTAAAAGGCCTCACACACACCAGAGTGATTTAATGGTCTGAAAAAAGTCATGGTTTTGGTATGGTGGAACTGCTCTAAAGGTGAGGGCAGCTACTTGGATTAGCAAGAGTGGTAAAAGGTGAAAGAAAACCCAAGTATTTTAAGGTATCTATGAGTTTTAAGTTATAGACCATATCATGATAATTAAGTTTTAAAATTATGGTTCAAATTCATAGGGATAGATTTACAGGTTACAGCAAGTTTTTAACCAAGTGAGAGTGCTAAGTTCAATTCCAAGCAAGGTGCAGCCCTATGTTTCAAACTAAGGTGAATGCATAAGACAACTTATAACTACAGCACTGAAATCATATGTTTGGTTATTAAGCTTTAATTGGTTAACTCGTCATCATCCCCTATGCTAAGTGTAACAATCCTAAGCAAATGCAACTACATGACACTCCATTTTTGTGAAATCATTTTCTAAAATTTTTTAAATTTTTATGGGTTTTAGATGCACATAGATGAATGTGAAATTTGAATTAAGAAAACAAAGAAAGCATGTCAAATACATCTCTTAGACACTCCTCCAAACTTAAATTACACAGTCCCTTGTGTAATAAAAATTCAAAGGAAAGCCTAAGAGATTAAACAAAGAAAAACTAAAAAATTATGCAATGATATATACAAAGGTGAGGGTGTGGTACCTCATTGGGGTGGAGTGAAGTAGGCACTAATGCTGGCCTGCATGCTCTCATGGGTGTATGGTGGAATGACTGGAGAGATTCTTTGCATCGGCTCAGCTCCCTCGTGTGACTCAAGTGGACCACTCGACCAAGGCTGGTCGAGTGGTGAAGTTTGCTGAAGTCTGGGGTCTGATTCGAGTAGACCACTCGACCCAGATGGTCCAGTGGCGTCATCTGCGTGCTCAACCTGATCCGTGTGAGTTGTGGAGTCAGGTGACGAATGTTCCAAGTATTCAGCGGGATGGTCAGGACATCTCTTCCTCTGCATCTGATCAACTGATGATCTCCGTGATGGTGAAGCATGGTGGAATCTTCGTGAAAAACCCCTAAGCGAGTTGGCTCTCCTCAAGTAAGTGGGAACTAAACTTGTTTTTCTCTTCTTATTCTCAGCAGCTGCCAACTTCTTGGTGAGGGTTTTCACCGTGTTCTTCAAGGCTTTGAATGCTTTTTCCTGCCACTTGTTCCACTTCTGAAGAAACCTAATCTTCTGATTAGCTTCGCGTAGGGATGTACACTCCGAGTCATCAAAATGGAAGGTTTGAGGTGGCTGAGTGCTGTCCATGAAAGATCGAAGGACTTCATCATCAGATGGGACAAAGCCGACACTCTTCGCACCTTCTTTAGTGTAGATCTTGGGCAATCCTCCATAAGGTAGGAGGATTTTTGCCCTTCCAGCTAGTGGGTGAGTGAAGTTGAAGGCATACTTGTCCTCTTTCCGGTTTGTGCTGAGGGTCTGCGTGTCACGCATGTGGTCCATATCCATCCAAAGTGGTGGTGTAGGGTGAGATGTGATCTTCACCCCAGCTGCGTGAAGAAAATAAGTGACAATACCTCCCACAGCAAGTTCAGCTTTATTCACCATTTTTTCATTTCTGATGGCGTTCGCCATGTAGCTCATCAGATGCTTCATCAAAACTATAGCGTTTCCAGTATCAGCCATGTCTCTTCATATCTCTTCTCCATTGTCTTTCTTTTCCTGGGAAGAGTAGACCAAGTACTCTTGGAGAGACTTATCCAGCATCCTCAGTTCCCCTTCGTTTACTGTCCCTGTAGCCCTTCTTGCAAACATTGTGTTTGTAAGAGTCTTCTGTAGATACCTCACGGAAGGGTGCCTAATCTCACTGCTCTTAGCTCTGGAAGACTTATACTTGTCCTTGCCTCCCAACGTCAACCACAGCTCATTGAGCTCATCGTTGTCAAAGTCTTGAGCTTGACTTGACCCTCTTTTAAACCCGAACTCACTATCAACCACGCTTAGAGGCAATGTGTACTCCGAGCTTTTGATCTTCAAGCTGACATACCCAAGTTCTTCATCGGACCCCATCCCAGATCTCACCTCATAGAGATGAAGCTTCACCGTTGCCAAAAAGTGGCAAGTTTCGTCTTGGAAACCATCAAAGGGTCTCTGAGTAAGCCCAATGATGTCAGCTGCTTGGTAAAGCTTCCCAACTTCTCTACAAATTTCCAGAGTTTGCATAGTGGGGTGGTGCGGGTATCTAGTACCAAAGAACTTCATCCGCTTCAGTATCGAGACAATCTGGGTTTCCTCTGAGTTGTCACTCTCACCCCCTTCTGAACTCTCAGAATCATCACTGTCTCCAACATCCTTTTGCATCGATTCTTCCTCTAAAACTCTCTTTCCTCGAGCAATGTCTCTTCGGGATCTCAAGAATCTACCCTCAGTGTGTGTAGTGCTTCGAGTTGCTCTAGTCGTGGTGTTATCTAAGTACCTGAAACAATGGCAAAGATTGTAAGTTTTAGCAAAAATTTGGACCACTCGAGTAAGTCACTCGACCAGTCAGGTCGAGTCGACAAAAATTTCCAAATAATTTTTGTATCCGATTTGGCTAAATCGAGTGCTTGACTCGAGCAACTAAACAAATAATCAAAGACATTGAAAATTCAAAGAAATTCATGTTTAAATGCTCAAAGTCGAAGAATTTCAAAAGTTTTCAGTGATCATCACTAGTTCGATGAGGTTGAGTTACAAATTTCAAGACTCTGCTTAAATTTAACAATGAAACTACTAAGGAGTTCACAAATCATTAAACAAGCAAGTGGCAATGGTGAAATTTTATGTTCTAACTCAATATGTAATTCCAAAAATTTTATGCACCAATTAGAACAAAATTTTCAAATTTTGAAGCAATTCAACTATGAGGTTCACTTTCTATGCCAAGTTCTACTCATAACCAACCCGATTTAATAACATGCAAGTGAAAAATTTGAAGAAAATTTTTAAAAATTTCGAAAACTTCAAACCTAGATTTTTGCGACAAAATATATCAAAAAGTTGTAAAAAACTTACAAGTTGGTGTCGGAATGGAAAATGGGATGAAAAATTTATGAAAACTTTGAAGAATTTTGAAAAAAAAATTTAGAGAGTTTTTGGGAAAAATTTTTGATGAAATCGTGAATAGTTAGATGAAATCAGAGTGGTTGAGATTAAAAGTTGAGTTTTTTCGAAAAAACCTGGACCACTCGACCAGTCAGGTCGAGTGGAGTACTCGAGTGTTTTGGCATCTTTAAGACTCTGGCTCTTCACGCACACTTGGCGAATCTCATAAACCTGAATTCAAGATCACTAAAGAAAAACATCAAAAATAACAAGATTCATAAAAACTTAAAAAGATATATACAAAGATAGTCAAGGGACTTCCTCCCAAGTGAGCTTGTTTATAGTCACATAGCTTGACTTCTTACTCTTTTAGGCTGAAAAAGTGTCCTTGAGAGTCAGTGTTGACCTCTCTGGACTTGGCTTGGAATGATGGTAAGATGATGATCGGATAGCATTATAGAACCTTTGACTCATCTCTGGTGGCTTAGGCTTCTTGTTGAATTCTTCTGGTGGAGTTTGAATCTGCTTAAGCTTTGAAACCTCCAGAGTTAACCTTTCCACTGAAAGTGAGAGTTCAACTACCAAACTCTGTAGGGCAAGAAGTATACCCTGATCTGCACCCTGCTGAGTCGTGGATGATGGCACAGCTACTTGAATAAGAGTGTGGTGAGAAGCATCCGAGAGACTCACTCGAGTGGATGAAGTCAAGTGGTTTGTGCGGTCACTCGAGTTTGGTAGTCGAGTGATCTGTGCGGACTCTTTACTTGGTGTCTCATCTTCAGTAAATGTGACAAAGGGTTGCACTGCTCCTTCATAATGACTCCTTGTATTGACGTTAGAGCCCAGGAGTCGACAGTTACGTTCGAACATTTTTTTATCATCGGTTGCTTCCACGGAGTATAGCTGACCTTCAAAGGTTGAGTTCTCCAATCTAGATGAAGTGTTGAATCTCACCACTAAACCGTTGTTAGCTAGAAGAAGTATCTCTCCAGTCTTGGCATCGATGACGGCTTGCGAGAATGCTAGAAAGGGTCTCCCTAAAATCAAAGAATCTTTGGGTTCTTCGTCCATCTTTATGATGATGAAATCCGTGGGTATTTCAAGTTTCTCTATCCTCACTGGAACATTCTCAAGTAGTCCATGTGGAAATCTCACCGTTCTATCAGCTAGGACTAGTGATAACATGCTTGGCAAGAACTTGTGATAACCAAGCCTTTCTGCCACAGACAAAGGCATGATGCTGACAGAAGCACCCAAGTCGCAGAGAGACTTACCAAATGCCTGGTTGTTGATTGAGCATGGTAAAGTGAAAGATCCTGGAACTTCTAACTTCTCTTGTACCAAAACTTCCTGCTGAGCAATTACTTGGCATTCTTGAGACTTAGCAGCTGTTGCTCTCCTATCTTGAATTCTCTTTAAGGTTTTTTCTCTCAAACCATACCCAAAAGGTCCTAGTTTCTCAATAGCTTCATCAAAGGTCATTGACTCTTCCAGCACCATAAGTTCTTCTTCCAACATGATCTCATCTTCTTTCTCAATATCTTCGGCAAATCTTTCTGGGAAAGGACTCGTGATCATGGCGTGCAGGTCTAGAATTCGCTTCTTGTTCACTGAGATGAAGTCGACTCGATTACTCACTCGAGTGGGTTGCTCGAGTGGTTTGCCCTTAGCGATCACAGCAGCAGCTTGAAAGGATACCCCCCATCTTGAAGATCACCGTCCCAGGTGATGTGTGAGAATCTCTTCTTGAAAAAAAGGGGATGGATAGCTGGGGCTGTGGAGACTGCATAGACATTTGCAGAGTCTTTGGGGTTTTGCACTACTTTCCCAGGAAGTTGACATATGGACTTAGTGGAAGCTGAGGGAGAATTGGACTCAACATACTTCAATCTGCTGTTCAAGATTTTGAGCTTGTGGTTCAAATCGTCGTAGGAGCAATCAATGTGAGTTCGAAGCTCAGTGAACCGCTTGGTGGAATCTTGAGTTGCAGCGTTTTGACCTTGAAGAAGTTGGAGAAGTAATGCCTTAAGCTCACTATCAGACTGCGGAACAGATCTTGGGGCAAATCAGGGTGGATTTGTTGGAGGATTTTGAACAAAAGTCTTGTTCGGAGCAAGTTGCTGAGTAGGATACACCTGGTCTTGAGGGTTTGCAATGTTGGTGTTACGGTAAGATAAGTTGGGGTTGCTTCTGTAGTTAATGAAGCCTCGGTTGAAACCAGCTTGATTATGAATGTAAAGTATCTCTTCAACCTGATCATCTTCAACGGTTGGATCCTGAGGTGAGGATGACTCTCCCACAAAATAGACTTGTTTCTGCTGAGCGAGGATAAGCTTATCGAGCTTGTCGTTCAGTGCATGAATCTTTTTGCTGTTGGAAGTAGCTGAGGTAGAAGATCCCCTGATCGTTATGTCGAAGTCTTCATTGTAGTTTCCATCAGAAATGGCTAGATTCTCAACTAAATCCCATCCAGAAGTGACATCTTAGTTCAGGAAGTTGCCATTGCTGGCAGTGTCTAGATGCAACCTGATCTTCGGACTTGCACCTCGATATAGTGTGCAAAGGAGTGATTCTTTGCTGAATCCGTGGTGAGGGCATTGAGTGGTATACATCTTGAACCTCTCCCAAGCTTCTGAGAAGCTTTCATTGTTCCTCTGAGTGAAGCTTGAGATGTCATTCTTCAGCTTTGCAGTTCTGGAGTTGGAAAAGAACTTCAGGAGAAACGCCTTCTTGCAATCATCCTAAGTAGTGATAGAGTTCTAGGGCAAAGCTCGTTCCCATTGAGAGGCCTTGTCACCTAGAGAGAAGGGGAATAGACGAAGCTTGAACCCGTTTTCAGAGATACCGTTGATCTTAATGAGTTCACACAAACGATCGAATTGGTCAAGATGTTCCAATGGGTTCTCCATGGGGAGACCGTGAAATTTGTGGTTCTGGACCATGCTGATGAGACCAGATTTGATCTCGAAATTGTTGTTGGCAACAGGAGGTGCCACAATCCCATGCTTGGTGGAGTGTGTGCTTGGTGCATCACCAGCTCCAATAACTCGTGGTGCAGATTGCTCTGCCATTTCAACTGGTGTCTCCTTCGTGGATTGATCTAAGCGAGTCTGAGAGCGTGTTCGCATGCGGTGTAAGGACGACTCGAGAGAAGCACTTGAGTAGACTAATCGAGTAGAATGGTACCTGATGCAACACAAACAGAACTTCAACACAGATCAGTAAGACTTTAAACAAAAGGCTAATGCAAATAGAATATCGATCCGAGAATTCTAGTAACAAGAACAAGCCTTGCTAGATGAAAATCTCAGATCTTTTATGCAAAAGAAATTTGATCTAGTAAGCTTAAAAATGATAAATGTGCAGACAATGACTCTAAACTGGCAACGGCGCCAAATTAAAACTTGGAATTTTTGGTGGTTTCAATCGATTGATAGTTTAAAGGGTGAAATGTCGAACCTAATCTAGAGCATATCTGTAGCACTTAACATGTGGATTAAGCTAGCAAGTCAAGCAATATATTTTAGGGGTTTTTCTTACTAACAACCTAAAATACATAAAATTAAACTAGAAATGCAGATTCTGTCACATTCTAACAAATCATGGACTAAAGATGCAAAAACTAAGACTAGTTGCAAAATCCTAAGTGACTCGAGTAGGGCACTCGAGTGGTGCACTCGAGTGGACTATGCTGAGTGGTATAAGAACTCTAATGAAAGCGGTAAACAAGAGACCTAAAAATGACAACTAGTTCAAATAAAAGACAAAGGGATCTCGGGGATAGACTCATAGGATCATCTGCACTCTCACGCCATGGGTGCTAATTTACTAAACTCAGGGTGAATCCCTTGACGACGGATCTCACTTCCAATCCAACCCACTGTCGTGGTGAAGGGTCTCAACAAGTGACTAAAGATCGATCTGTCAAAGCCAAGAAAGACTCATAACAAGTGAGTAGTTGGGTCGTGACATAAATCAACATCTGATGCACCAACTCTCACGCTATTGTGTCTTAATCCCTGGAAAAACTAGATCTGATGGTTCAAGGCACTTTTGTTGCTCATGAATTCATCTAAAATCATGATCCTCTTGAGCAGAGAGGTACAAACATTAAAAATGAGAACCCAAGAGGGATTTTAAAACCGAATCGGCATAAATCAGCAAAAATTCATGGCGATCGAGTGAAACTACCTAATCCATCCCCGAAAACCCCTAAAATGACTACTCACTCATCGAGATCATCATCAAAGCCAAAAGCCCAGAAAAGCTAAGACTTGTTATAGATGAAGGATGATCTGATGAGAAAAAAATTTCGAAAAAGGAACAGTAAATCAAAACTCGATCTTATTAAAATTACTAAAAGTTGCAAAATTCCGAATCAAAATCTAAAGATAAACTAGAGAGAGAAAACTAAGAGAGATGAAAACTAATTATTCTAAGGCGGCGCAAAATTCTCTTTGTGTCAGCGCTCCCTCGCGAGTTATGATTATTCTCGGTATTTATACATAAGAATTAGGGATAATGATAATTCGCCATAAATTGTAGAATCTTCTAGAAGTAGTGCTCACCACTCGACCCTGATGTTGAGTGGTCTAGTCGAGTAGCCTCCTCGAGTCTTCATCCGAGTAGCCTCCTCGAGCAACTTGAGCTTGCTTTGCAATCTTCAACTCTATGGCTCCACGTCACTCGAGTCATGACTTCTTGCAGAAATCCCTACGTGTCTTCATGGCTGAGTGCTTACTCGAGTGATGACTCATTGCAGCTCCAAATATCTGAAATGACCACTTGTATGCAAAATGCATGCAAACTAATGCAAAAAGACTAAATATCCTAAATGTAAAATAAATGCAATAAATGATAAAAATAATGCGTAAAACATATGCTAAGTTGCAATAAAACAATAAGAAAGACATACCAAAATGCAATGCTATCAGTCTTAACATGTGAAGACCTTCACTGGGCCTTTTAAAAGTGTGAGTAAACTTAACATGTACTGAACGAGAAGCTAGTTTAACAATATGAGAGTTGATTGATGCTAGTTTTATTAATACAGTCAAGAAACTATTATTGTTTTTATGATAATGATTTATTAGTAGATTAATTAATTAATTAATTATTATTTTCTATGGGTCAACTCATAAATCATGATCTCATTTAACTCTTAATCTATTGGAAAATGGGTTGAGTTGAGTTGGTTTATTCATTTTGTCACATCTACAATTATATGCATATATTATACATTCAAATATTATTCTGTAAATGATTTTCTATAACTAATTCAAATTGATAATCAACTATTTTCAGATAAAGTTATACCAAAAAAATAAAGAAAATAAAAGAACATTTTCAAACGTTTTTATCACTCAGTTTTCTAAAAATATATGTTTTTTTTTGGGTAAAAAACAAATATAGTCAATCTACAATTTATGAGAAAACAAAACAAAAAACTGACAAAAGACAATCGACAAAAAAGAAAAAAAAACAGAAACATTGCCACAGCAGCTCGTTAGGTAAAAATATCAATCTCAACTTCAGATATTTTCGAGCTACCTTGCGAATGGCTAAGCATGCAAGCACGTTCTTGGAGGATGATGTTACACGTATTTAGCCTATTGAACGTTAAAGATTAAACTTCCTATTTTATTTTTTTTAAGATTAGATTAAACTTTTTCAATCTTTATTTTCTTTATTTTTTGAATAAATCTGCGTACAATTTGTTTTTTTTTTTTCTTTTGGTATTAAAAAGTCTACGTATTGCGATAAAATAGTTTAAGTAGAAAATGTGGCAGCTAGATTAGATTTTTGGTTATGAATAAAACTGCAACACTTTCACTATATAAGAGTAATTAATGTTGTAACCAACACATTCAAGAAACAAATTAACAAACTGTTCATCAAAACTCTTCTTCTTAATCGTTTCTTCACAAAACTGTTACTTATTATATTGTATGTACATACAAGATGAGCGGGTTTTTTAAAACTGTTTCTGTTGCACCATCTTTTAAATTGACAAAAAGTTACACACAAATTATAGTACATAATTGAAAAAGTATTGAATTATTAATGGATTTTGGTAGCAAGTAGCCAAGTAGTATGATTTCGAGTGATGATGTGAGTGATCAATCTAGTTGGTAGACCAGTATGGAGCGGAAAAAAAATAGGTGTATACATAATTTAATTTAAAAACTTTTCCATCCAGACCCATCATGTCTCGAACCGCAGCATCTCCGAGTGATTTATGCATGGTTTGAGTATATTTATATTTGATTATAATTCATTGTAGAATAGTTAGGTTATGAGCATTATTAGTTGTGTGAATGTTTTTGGCCATAGATATGTGCAGAAACGTAGAATAAGTGCTAAACTAATAATGATCCGTTAATTTTAGTTATATGTTAATAAATTAATACTTTTATTGAAATAAAATATGTAACATAAATTCTATTATCTCTATAAACTCATCAGTATATCTCTTACTACACGCAAACCATTTGGTGAGTTTTTCTTTCTTTCTTTCTTTCTAAACTCCAAATTACAATGACTTATGTATGATGATAACTAATATTCTTTTATTACAATTACGTTCTCTCTTTCAACGAAATAGACAAAAAAAAATAAGGCAAGTGTTCTAACGTCACAAGCTAACTCTTGAAAGAATTTTAATCATATAAGTTTGAGTCTATTGAACTATTTGAGTGTTTTAATATCGGAAGGAATCATAAATTCATAATAATAATAAAGACTACAATTCTATAGGTAACTTGTAAGACTTTAGATCCATAGAGGTATCTTCTACATTATCTTATCACAAGAATCTCTACGTTCATACAATCCTATCCACGCGCCAATTTGTAACGCGTGAGCATTCATGGGCTCCTATTTGTGTGGACATCACATTTTGGGTTCGCCAATCAGAGTGACGTCTCATCTCTTCCTTCACATTTTTTTGGTCTAACCAATAATTGATTCTCACATTTAAAGGTTTTCACATATTTTGTTTAACCGCATTAAGTTTTCAAATTATCTCTACCAACCCTCAAATAAATTAGGATTTACAAGCCGGAATTTAGCTCAGTTCCTTTTTTTTTAATAGTGGTAACCAAAATAAAATATTATATTATATGAAATTATGTATAATAAGATGAGAAAGGATTTGATTTTGGTTCAAGTTCATTAGTTTTTTTTTATCAAGTATATTTTACAAGTAGTAGAAGTAAATTCTATGTTGGTAATTTATTTGCTAAAAATAGGATCGAAAAATCATAGATAATTTGTTTCATTTATCACTTGTAAAATAACATAACTTTTATGCATATTTTTAACAAATATCATGTTACTTTTTGTCCAATGATACCTTATCTTACACATTTTTTGTTTTTGTTAAAACCTTATCTTACATAATAGACAACATCTATTATGTACAAAAAATACTATTTTATTTACAATTTTGCAACCACATTTTTTTGCCCAATATTTATCTACCAAAAAGCCCCATATATCATTTATGTTTTTTTCTTCCAAAAATCTTTGGATCACCTATTTTGTTTTTTGCTCGGTTTAGATTCCGATTCAACTTGTGGAATACATATAAGTTTGATTGTTTCGCTTTCAGATCAGATTAAACTGGATAATCCATTTTCTATCTAAATTGAACTTTCTAATAAATATTCAGAACAAGTCACCATTATTTTACAAATTAAGAAGAGCGGCCAAAAATAAAAACATTAAAAAAATAGTATTAAAAAACATTAATTATTTTGCTCATCTCATTTACCTTTATATATACCCCACCACCATCTCTTGTCCATCATTCAAATCTTTCTTCATCTTCTCTTCTTCTTCTTCTTCTTCTTCTTCTCCAAACAGTGAAAAATGGGATTCTTCTTGAAGCCATCTATGGCTATCCTCTTGTTAGCGATGATAGGTGTTTCATCAGCCATGGACATGTCAATCATCTCATACGATGAGAAGCATAGCATCGCTGTCTCTGGCCGTAGCGAAGCAGAGGTTGCCAAAATCTACGAGGCGTGGTTGGTGAAACATGGGAAGGTTCAACAGAATTCTTTAACGGAGAAAGATCGACGATTCGAGATCTTTAAGGATAATCTTCGTTTCATCGACGATCATAACGTGAAGAATCTTAGTTATAGATTGGGTTTGACCCGGTTTGCGGATCTAACTAACGATGAGTATAGATCCATGTACCTCGGAGCTAAGATGGAGAAGAAAGGTAGCAGAAAGACTAGCCAACGGTACGAGGCTCGTGTCGGTGACTCGCTCCCCGAGTCCGTTGACTGGAGGAAGAAAGGAGCCGTGGCTGAGGTCAAAGATCAAGGAGGCTGCGGTAAGTTTAATTAAGTTCACTGGATCTAACCATCGTTTTGTAGTTACTCGATTATAGTAATATGATAAAAGATATAATCTTATATGATTCTTTTAAAAAGTTTTGGAACTTATTGGAAAAGACATATTTGCCCCTTCCGTGAATTATTGGGTGATTGGTTAGTAAAACAAGACTTAGTAAATGAAATGTTACCATACACTAATAATTCATTAATTCATCATGCGTGGAGGTTTTACTTTGTTAGAGACTGGTTTGAATACAATGAATCATAATCTTAAGCTAAGATGAAGTTTTATTCAGTCAAGAAATTTTGCACATTTTTGTAATGGTATTTTGGTAATTATATTAGTAATTGCACAAAATATCAAGTTTTGGTTGGTGGGTGTTGATATTAGTAGATACTTATGTGTTTATGTTTGGTATTAATGGTTTGTTGTAAGCTGATGTTGATGACTTATGATTGGTAATGAAGGGAGTTGTTGGGCGTTCTCAACCATTGGAGCAGTGGAAGGGATAAACCAGATTGTAACCGGAGACTTAATAACCTTGTCTGAACAAGAATTGGTTGATTGTGACACTTCATACAATGAAGGTTGTAACGGAGGTCTCATGGACTATGCTTTTGAGTTCATTATCAAAAATGGTGGGATTGATACAGACAAAGATTATCCTTACAAGGGTGTTGATGGACGTTGTGACCAGATCAGAGTAAGTACATTAGTTTTTGATTTTGGAATTACATTTTATTCTTTAACAACTTATGATTCTTATACTAATCATGTTGTGGGTTTCTTGTTGTAGAAAAACGCTAAAGTTGTCACAATCGATTCGTATGAAGATGTGCCTGTTAACAGTGAAGAATCCTTGAAGAAAGCAGTTTCTAACCAACCCGTGAGCGTTGCCATTGAGGCTGGTGGTCGTGCGTTCCAACTCTATGATTCGGTACGAATTTAGCCATAGCTTGAATTGTTTGATTTGTTAGGATCTTACATTGGAATTTAAAAGCTACACGAAAAAATAATAATTATGAGCAATTGGTTTTGAGTTGGACATCCGTAAATCTTAACAAGTTTTTTTTCTTCTACATACTATTTTTTCCAAATAAATAGACTACTTTCGGTATTTTAAAGTCGTAAACGCCAAATACAAAGAGAAGGAGAAACTCTGACTGATGTTTTCGCATTTACACTTAACAAATGAATTCTATGAAAGTTTTGATTACAATTTGAAAATGTGAATTTTTTATTTTTACATGTAAATGTAGCTTTTTCATCATTTCGGCCTTAAAATGTTCATGTTGTTATTCACATTTAGTTCTCATGTGTTGATGATGTGTTATGTTTCCTCTAAAGGGTATATTTGATGGAACTTGTGGAACACAACTAGACCACGGAGTTGTGGCGGTCGGATACGGTAGTGAGAACGGTAAAGACTACTGGATTGTGAGAAACTCATGGGGAAAAAGTTGGGGAGAAAGCGGATACTTAAGGATGGCGCGTAACATCGCGGCTCCAACAGGAAAATGTGGAATCGCTATGGAACCTTCATACCCAACCAAGAATGGCCAAAACCCACCAAACCCAGGACCTTCACCTCCATCTCCCATTAAGCCTCCAACTCAATGTGACAGTTACTACACTTGTCCTGAGAGTAACACTTGTTGTTGTCTCTTTGAGTATGGCAAATATTGTTTTGCTTGGGGATGTTGTCCACTAGAAGCAGCTACTTGTTGTGATGACAACTATAGTTGCTGCCCTCATGAGTACCCGGTTTGTGATGTTGATCAAGGAACCTGTTTAATGGTAAGCTATGCTTTTTCTCACTTTCAAGAACACATATTTAATGGTAATGCTTGAATGAATCTGACATAATCTTTGTTGGGAATATGTTATTCGCAGAGCAAGAACAGTCCATTGAGTATTAAGGCGTTGAAACGCAAACCCGCAACTCCATTCTGGTCACAGAGCAGAAAGAACATTGCTTAAAGAGACCATTGAAGATTTGCTTCTTCTGAGAAGACTACTCACATGAGAGGAGAGATCTCTGAAGGGATTTATCAGATGCTTTTTAATGTTGTTGTTTATGCCACAACTAGATACTTAAAAAAAATGCAGCTTCTTTGGGTTTTCTGTATATATAAAATCACACCCTAAGTTTCATTCAGTATCATAGTTGGGTTTTATTGATACAGTAAATTTATTGTTAATTTTAAAAAGGCTTAATATTTCATGGCTATATTATGGAAGTAATAAAGTTTCCACATTTCCTTTTCAACATCTTTTGCTTTTTCAGTTTTTCTATTAATTATTGTACAAGGCCTAGGTCCTACTAATGGACTTATCAGGCCCGGCCTACACTTTTTTTTCTTAAACAAAAGTTTTCTCAGTAACAAATCAAATACAGTATGTCAATTTTTTATAAAATTTAATTCTCAGGCATTAATCTTTTTTTTTGTTTTGAATTTTCTTTTCAGAGATTTTTTTGTTGTGAAGGGGTGAAGTAGAGCTCTCTCGTAGGAAATATCAAGGAAGCAACATGGTTGAGTTGTGGAAGCTCTGATGGATTAAGAATTGAAAATAAGAAGCATGTGTTGAGTTCGATCGGTGGATCAAAACTCATACAAATAACCGTGTGAAATAGAGGAAAGCCGCATAGTTGGCCATGTGTAAGAGATCTGGTCGGTTGTGACATTGCGGTGGTTGGCGTAGAAGTACTATGGTTCAGTAGAAAATTTAGAAATGTGGAATTTAAAAACTAAAAAAAAAAGTTTAGAAATAAGATTTTGAAGCATGGTGTTTAAGAATTAAAAGAAACCAAAGAGTTTGTTAGTTAGATCGAAACTCGAGCATAACCTTCTCTGATACCATATTAGAGCTACGTACATAATCTTATAATAAATGAGAGAATCATAGAGAGAAATCATAGGAAATAATTGTATAGAGTAATCATAGGGATCTTGATAGATGAATAATGAATATCCTTAATAATCAAAGCTTGTGATGCTTCTTATGCCTCCTTAGGATACCATTTTATCTTCCAAACAATTGTTTTAAAATTGTTGTTGAGAATATGAGACTAGTTGATTAGGATATTGTTGTCTTTTATGTGGCCAAGCCGGCGTTTGTAGTTTCTGCGCCACTGCAGCCAAGCTTTCCGATGACCAAGAATTGCCCAATTACTGTTTTTTTAACTGTAAGCAAAATGTTGTTGTTGTTTGGATTCAGAGCTTTCTTGCTGTCTTACTCAACCAATACATGTTAGTTCATAATTATTTACAATACTAATGCATACAATCTAAAAGAATTAAATATCATGTTGCTTTCTCACAGTTGTACATGGGTCATTAGGAATATATAACTCTAAAACTATCAACTAAACATTGGCTTCAAGTGCTTTGTATTTTGGTTGCAGAGTTGTGTGAATGACCTTAACAATTTGTGGCGGCAACATAGGAAGGAGGAGATAGAGTATTTTAGGCTTAGTGATCTCTGGGACTGTTACGATGAGATGAGCGCATACAAGGCTGAATTCACATGTAAATAAGGTGGGTGAGCTGACACACCCAAATTTTTTTTTTTTAAATAAATTCACAACACAATCACCATGATTATGGATTTAGATCATGTGGGTGGTCCTGATCCTAAAGTCGAGGGTAGATCCAGACAGCTTTCATCTGTGTGTGTCTCGTGCCATTGGTGAAAGTCACACAACGCCTATACTCGCCTCAGGCGATAGTTGCGTTCAGCTTCGGAAAACTATCCTGAGGGAGACCAAGGCAGCGTCCAGAAGTAGAATTCTTCATATCAAGCCTCTGAATAGCAGCGTTGTACTGTCTCTCAGCCGGAATCCAAACACTCTTTAAAATTTTTGTACTGTCTTCAATACTAGTTTTAAAATTGCTTAGACATGATATTAATTTAGTTAATAAAAAATAATATGATGTATTACTTGGTAAGCTTTTGTATCTGCCTATGCAAATCATTTTTGTAAGTTGTCATTTTATTAATCTCAGATGTAAGACTATTCGTTTTTCGATGTGGATATGACATAGTTTTACAACGATACTGAGTTTACGCAAAACGATTGGCGTTTTGATGTATCTCGCTCTCCTAACTCGAGAGGTTATCTGCAAAACAATTTGATCTGCAAACAAGTTCCAAGAATTATGTAAAATTCTTTATATGGAACTTTTTAATCCTCATATAATCTAAAACGCCAAGCTCTCCTAATTCAATCTCTAAGTATTTTCCTTGAATTTTAAGATGGTGGAAATGACGTGGATACAATGACTAACATAAAACCAGATGAAAACAATGACACTTGGCATCTACTAAAAAATGATGATCACATTGGAAATAACATTAAAAGAAACTCACCAAACAGTACAAACACTTAAAAAGATACATGTGGAGAGACCTTAGACGAAAATTTTGATATATCAAGGCAATAGGAAGTTTAAGTTCAATGTAGAAGTATCATTTCACTAAATCCTTAGCTTACAATTGATGCTTTGTGTGTGGAAAGACTCGAAACTATAGATCACTGTAAATTTTATTTGAATTTTTCTAAAAAACGTAGAGGATCAAAATCCATAGTTTTTGGCAATTTTTCTTCATCAGTCTGTTCTGTTACAAGCAAAAAATTATATATATTGGGTAACATAGACAATCTGTTTCACTTGTCGTACTTCTATCAATTATTTGTTTCAATGTGAATGTGAGGAGTCATAAATGTGCCAAAAGTCAAAACTATTTAAATTTTGTTTAGTCAGTTTTTAAATTTGTTGAAATTTTTTTACTTTTTAAATTTTAAATTTTGAATCATTTGATAGGTTAATCAAAATTTCTTATATAAAATTAAAAATTAAAAATTATTTTTTCATTAAAAATCTATATGATATATAATAGAATGTATAAAATACAAGAACTCACATGTATGTGTGGATATTAGCCTAATAATAATAAAAAAAAAAAATATGATAAACGATTCTCATTTGAGAACATTTGAGAGATCATGTAGAGATTCACTTGACATTGACATTGACATGTATTAATATGATGAATTTTGATTTTTTATTTATAATTTTAAAATTTAATAAAGAATTAAACAATATTAAAATTATTAAAATATTATATGTGAGAGACTTGGAGAAGTTCGACCGGATGAAGATGGACCTGCTCTCTCACTATAAATTGGGTCGTAATGACGTCGGTAGCTAAATTTTTTTTTTTTATATAAAGATTTGTTAGCGAAAATTTGCTCCCAACAATGTATGTGAGTTTAATTATTCGTATAGTGAGGGTAAAGTTTGTCAACATTTGACTATAAATATGTATCTATAACTTAGTACTAATAATAAATTTATGCACGCAAGTAAATGATATAATATGATAATAATAATGATTTCAATTCTTCTTTAAATGTTTTTATTTATTTGCAATGAATGGTACAATTGCAGTTAGATACACAGAGATATTGCTTATTTATGTATATTTTTTCTAATAGCATATCTAATATACCTCATTTAAATTTTATTTTTCTTCTAAATGGGGTGTAAAATCTGTAAGTACACCAACAAGATTAACCAAATTGTTAAAACTTAAAAACAAATGACAAACCATTATTACAACAAAAATGTCACAACACCAACAGAAATAACCGAAAATAAAAATAAAATAAATAAATAACAATTCACTCAAAAATCTTAAATGAAAACTGTAAGCAACAGCTTCCCCGAAATAATTCCCAACCTCTCTTACCTTTAAACCGACGCTCAATCTCACTAACCGACAAAAACCAAAAATCCAAATCGAAATCCAAATTCTCCTCTCCGCCACAGACGACGACTACCGTAGACTTTCGTGGATGGGCCAATCAACCTCCGCCGCCGGCAATTCAACACTTAATCGACGAAGAAGCAAATCATTTTCTCTAAGATTTCCGATTGAATCAATCAAATCCGACGAATCCAAGGTTATACCTGAATACACATCGTATTTACCCGACGAGTGCTTAGCTTTGGTTTTCCAGTTCTTAAACTCCGGTGACCGGAAAAGATGTGCTCTCGTTTGTCGTCGGTGGATGATTATTGAAGGACAAAATCGTTACCGTCTCTCTCTCCACGCTCGCTCAGATCTACTCACCTCGATTCCTTCCCTCTTCTCTCGATTCGATTCCGTTACGAAGCTTTCGTTGAAATGCGATCGTAGATCCGTAAGCATCGGCGACGAAGCTTTAATCAAAATCTCTCTCCGGTGTCGGAATCTTAAGAGACTCAAGCTTAGAGCATGCCGTGAGCTCACCGACGTAGGTATGGCTGCTTTTGCTCAGAATTGCAAGGATTTGAAAATACTCTCTTGTGGATCTTGTGATTTTGGAGCTAAAGGTGTGAAAGCTGTGCTTGATCATTGCTCAAAACTTGAGGAGTTATCAATCAAACGTCTCCGTGGATTCACCGATGTAGCTCCGGAGTTAATCGGTCCCGGCGTGGCTGCTTCTTCTCTTAAGTCGATTTGCTTTAAGGAGCTTTACAACGGCCAATGTTTGGGTCCGGTGATCGTTGGTGCTAAGAATCTTAGATCTTTGAAGCTTTTTAGATGTTCTGGTGATTGGGATAAGCTTCTTGAAGAAATGGCTATGAAGGATCATGGTGTTGTTGAGATACATTTGGAAAGGATGCAAGTGAGTGATATAGCTCTCGCTGCGATATCGAATTGCTCGAGTCTCGAGATTTTGCATCTTGTGAAGACACCTGAATGTACAAATGTTGGATTAGCTGTGATTGCAGAGAAGTGTAAGCTTTTGAGAAAGCTTCATATCGATGGATGGAAAGCGAATTTGATTGGAGACGTAGGGCTTGTGGCAGTGGCTAGGTTTTGTTCTCAGTTACAAGAATTGGTTTTGATTGGAGTGAATCCAACGACGCTGAGTTTAGGAATGTTGGCTGCAAAATGCCAGAATCTCGAAAGATTAGCGCTTTGCGGTTGTGATACGTTTGGTGATCCTGAGCTTTCTTGTATTGCAGCGAAATGTCCCGCGTTAAGGAAGTTATGTATCAAGAACTGTCCGATTTCGGATGTAGGAATCGAGAATCTTGCAAATGGATGTCCTGGTTTAACCAAAGTGAAAATCAAGAAGTGTAGAGGAGTTATGGGAGGATGCACAGATTGGTTACGAACGGTTAGGCCTATGCTTTTAGTGAATGCAGACACTGTGGAACCTGAAAGTAATCAAGAAGCAAGCAATGATGATGTTGGAGGCTTGCGAGATAACGGATTCGAATTCCCTCATTTGAATAGCCAGATCATGGCACCAAGCATTGCGTCGAGTAGTAGAAACCGGTCAGGGTATTTCAAATCACGTATTGGATTGTTCAGTGGAATAAGTTTAGTAGCTTGCACTTCGAGACGACGGGCAAGCATGTGATTGGTCGATTACGTTCAGCTAATACTGCGTTCGTTACTCGATCATGTTTGTTTCTTACAAATGAAAATTGTATATATATGGCAGTAGATTGTTTGTTTCATTACTCAATTCTATATTACAATCTTTACTGATCTATCAAGTCTTAAACTTCGTATTCGCAGTATGGTTTGGTTATCGAAGCTGAAGACAAACCAAGACTGTTAAGGAAGATAATATGAAGAAGAATAATAAGATCAATGTCATTAAGAGTTTAGACAACATCCATAAGCAACGATAAATAAAAGTTGAAATACAATAACTTAGTAAGATGTAGAAAATATCCAAATGAACAAAACCCAAACCCGTGATCAGCCTTAATGTTATCACAAAACCATCAGATTCTCAACATGATTTGTGAAAGTGAAAAATGATGCTGCATCCATAGCTTGAAACTTGTCTCTCAGTCCTTTAATTTCAACCTTTCTAACACTCTTTCTCTCCATATTGTAGTAGAAAACAGAAAATAATGGATCGGTCAAAGGACTTGCCCAAACAATTTCACCTGTATCAGTTGCCCAGATTGATTGTAAACTCTCTAGAACTGGATTTTCCAAAACAAAGAATTGCTTCGACCATTTCTTGGCGTTATTTAGAACCAATATCTCAGAAAGACTACTACCAGACCTAAAAAACAATACCACACCTAGCTTTCCCTTGTAGTCTATGAGAGTCGAATACCAGGCGTATTTCATTTCTAGAAAACTAAATTTCTCAGACCTAACATCAAAGCACACTATTATCATAGTAAGTCTCTTCTCGAACCAACCATCTCCAAGCTATGTAATATAAAACACCATTGATGCATATCCTATTACACTATTCCCGAGGAGAATGCGAAAAAGGACATTCGGATTCGGTCTTTCTCCATAATAGCTCTCTAGTCCCTAATGTCAGAACTTGAAAACTTGGTTCTTCGCTTAAAAAGTGTTTGGTTGTTTTTTCTCTGCACAAAACCTTGAATTGTTTCTTGATTGGATCATACCCTAAAAAGCATTTCAAACCAACTTCTCCCACTTTAGGTAAAGTTATACTCTGACCTGTGCAAGGGTTGTATATAATAGGAATCTTTTCTACTATCCTTGGATTTATCCTCCGCTTATCGTTCAAATAGATAAATCCATTCACAGATTGACAAATTTCCTTGTGATAACTTCCAGAATAAGTCCTATGATACTCTGTTGGTTCAACACTTGAGTTATCAGCAAAATCTTGTAGCTGAGGGGATGAGAAGAAGTGCCAGTTGTTGCCAATTCTGAAGGTGAACAAAAGAAGCGGCCGAGACAATGAATTTGTCAAGAACAATTCCGTGAAATCTGGACGTCGAATTATAGATGACCATTGCTTCGACACACAACGACAAACTTCTATGGAATTCACTGGTAATCTTAAGAATATCTCGATGATGAGATCGTTGGGAAGCGTCTCTCCTACATAAGTTGAAGCCGATGATTGTGTGTCGCGTTGGACGATTTTACGGCGATTCACCGAATTCTTCTTCTGCCTGTTCATGCCGTCCCTTACTTGCCCACCAGTATTGTTTTACTTGGGACACAAGTTAAATCGCATTATATGGTTTTACTAAGAAGAGGAAGGTTTGATATCAAATTAGGGTTAAGAAAAAATATTCTGATATTTACCATATACATATTTTTTTAAGAATGTTAAATATTTAATCTCTTTTTGACCCTTGGTATTCCATCGACCGAATTTTAGGGTTTTCATAACAATCAACAAGAGTTGTCAAAATAGGTAACCCGACCCAAACCCATCTGGGTTCGAGATTTATATGGATTATCCGACCTAATCCATTTATTTTATGGACGAAATTTTATATATTCAAACCCATAATCGTTAAACCCACTAGTTATATAGGTTACCCATATATTATTTAAATATAATAAAAATATTCAAAACATACTATATAATTATAAAACTAACAAGAATTTCCAAGTAACAAATTAAATAAAAAATATATAGTTATTAAAATAAATAAAAACATCATAAAATTCTAAAATCACAAATGCTTAAAACGGATATTTGTCTTTAAGGTGTAGATATTGTACATATTTCTTATAAATTTATTAATTTTTATGGTTTAATGGTTGACCCATGGGTAATCCATAACCCAAATGGGTTAATCCACTAAACTCTTATACCCATTAGAGTTAACCCATTATTATCTATTTATTTATATGAGTTTAAAAGTTCAACCCAAACCCACTAAAATAATAGGTAGACTGGATCAACCCATGTATATTAACCCATTTTGACACCACTAGGTCACACGTAATATTTTTAAATAGTTAAACAAGGATGAGACGAGTTTAGAGACTGACAGAAACAGAATGTAAAACCTTGTAGTGATGTAAGAAAGGATCAACATTGCCCCACATCTCGGGTCCTTGACATCTCTCCAATGAAATCTCTGCGAAAACCAAATCTCAAGATAATCTCCCTCGATGATATCCCAGAAAATCACAATGTTGCCACCAGAGTTGCTGAGTCTGGCCCCGGAAAGTAAATCAATGAGCTTTTTGTCTCTACCAATAATGATCTTGAACGACTCCCAGATGAAGTCAATCCTACCATCAAAGTGGACCAGTCTGGAGCTAGAGAGACCAAACCTTGACCTTCCCTTCCTCCTATACATCTCATCTTCTATGTCAAATTCATGTCAAATATGATCTTAATAGTATTGGAAAATAAGTGTTACTTTAGATAATTATCTTTGTCGATCACGTGGGTTTCTATTTTGTCAAAATTTTTATTCAAATTCATCTCAGATATGAGCTTAACATTATTGAAAAATAACTGTTACTATAAATAATTATCTCTGGAGTATCATTCAAACTCAGGTGGCATATGAATTTTGTTAAAAAATGAATTGGTAATCTAGGTATCATTAAATTAACCTCAATAAAAATAATTATTAGTAATTATATGATTTTTGGACACAAAGAAATCCTATCATTTCCATATACATATTAGATAGATAATTTGAGATATAATTACTAAAGAGAAACAAAAAAGTTAAGCATGATTTGGAATTATGAAATAGAAGAAGAAGATAAACCACTTATTAAATTTTAATGATATATTTTAAGTGATACAAATAGATTGAGATGTCATTAAGAGAAGTGATGATGTGTCAAACTCTTGAAGAATGACTTCA